>JANAVB010032219.1:2832269-3109212 GCA_029216955.1 Iris pallida | reverse complement strand
CCATGAGTTAAACCTCACTAACTTAGTTCAAACCAAGGTTACTTAACCTAACCAAGTAGCCATAACCTAGGTTAGTCTCCTAGTCAACACTAGTCAAAGTCAACTATAGGCCCAAAATCAATTATACTAAAAATCTCTAAAAATCACTAAAAATCACATTAATTATAATAAATCTAAACAATAAATAATAATTCCAAATAATTTCCAAAATTACAAAAATGACTAAAATACCCCTCAATCTAGAAATGATAATGAAATACCCTAATCACATAGCTAGGCTCTAGGGTTACACTAGCAAGACACCAAATCATAAGTCATGATTTAAAATAGTTTTTAAAATGATTAAAAATCAATAAAAATTATATAAAATTTTAAATACCATAATTAAATAAATTAAAATACAAAATTTTAAAATTATCCTCATCTGAAAAAACTGGGTGTTACACCAAGTCAAAATGCCCAAATAACATCGCTAATGTAAATTAGCGACGTAACATTTGTGATTAAAAGATGTAACCTTTGTGATTAGCGACATATTATTTCATTAATACTATTTTTGTAGTAGTTACCAATGACATCTCTCATTCTATTTCTTGAAGACTCCTCTAATTGCCTATAAAACCTTAGAAAAGTCCATTCCCTCAAGCACTCAATATAACTCGCCCATCCTTTTTTAGGGCTGATTTGAGAGCCTAAAATAGGATTCTTATCTTTTACGAGTTGTCCTATTCGTCAAAACCACCTCTTTAAATTAGAACCGCACACAAATTTGAAAGAGGAAATTTATGAAATGCCCAAAAAACGAAAAAGTTTTATGAAAAACCCACCGCGCAATAACATTTCATCGCGTGTCCAGAATTAGCAAAAAATATATAAAGAGGGTTCCAAATGACCTTTTTGCCCTTTCTTCTAATTTACTGAAAACATCCACGAAACTACTCTTAAAAAAACGTTTTGATACTTCATCTTCTTCCATACGCTGCTCACTTTCGAATCTAGGTTTTCTCCTCAAAAATCTTCAAAAACTCGTCGAAATTTTTGGAAAGACCGAGACAAACGGCAAAAGTGCTAAAACGGAGGTCCAAACATCATTTTTTTTGCGATTCTAAAATTTTAGAAGACCGACTAACGGTGAAGCAATTAATCTCAGGCTCTTCGAAGATACGCTCATTTTGCGACAAACCGGACCTCGTTTGACCTCCCAGTCAAAAGTTATAGCCCTACAAAGTTTCAACTGACAATAAAATGCAGGAGAATGGCCATTCTCCGTGTTAGAACACAAAAATATTAATTTTGCATGAGAGTGGCCATTCTCCGTGTTATTAACACGGAGAATGGCATTCTCCGTCTTAATTTACACGGAGAATAACCATTCTCTGTGTTAGTAACACGGAGAATGGCATTCTCCGTCTTAATTTACACGGAGAATGGCATTCTCCATCTTAATTTACACGGAGAATGACCATTCTCTGTGTTAGTAACACGGAGAATGACATTCTTCGTCTTAATTTACACGGAGAATAATATTCTTCGTCGTAATTTACATGGAGAATGACCATTCTCCGTGCTAATTATACGAAGAATGGCCATTCGATCCGTCTTAATTTACATGGAGAATGACCATTCTCCATGTAATTTAAGAAGGAGAATGGTCATTCCAGTGTTAAAACGCAGGAGAATGGCCATTCTCCGTGTTAGAAACACGGAGAATGTCATTCTTCGTGTTATTTAACACGGAGAATGGCATTCTCCGCGTTAATTTACACGAAGAATTGTCATTCCCAGTGTTAAAACGTAGGAGAATGACCATTCTCCGTATCATTTAACAAGGAGAACGGCTATTCTCTGTGCTAAATTACACGGAGAATGGCCATTGTTAAATGACACGGAGAATGATCATTCAAATGTTAAAACACAGGAGAATGCCATTCTCCGTGTTAGAAACACGGAGAATGGCATTCTCTGTGTTAATTTACACGGAGAATTGCATTCTTTTGTTAAAATGCAGGAGAATGACTATTCTTCCTGTTATATCGACGGAGAACAGTTGACAGAAACCTATTTTTTTTTTTTTTTTTGTTTTGTGGAAAGAAATTTGACATGAATAAGATTCAAGAGTTTTCGTTCTTCTTTCAAAATGATGCTAACTTATGGAAAAGAAGAAAAAGATATTCTCTCCATAATTGACCTAATTGTCGGAAAAGAAGAAGAAGAAGAAGAAGATGAGCGATGATCAGAGTTCGACTGAAAAAAAAAAGCACGGTGAACTACGAACGATCTTTGCGATCTCTGCTGAAGATGGGAGCAATGAGATTCAGATCTCTCGTGAAGAAGAATAAGAATAAGAGAATCGCAATCCAAATCTGAGTTTGTGCGGAGGGGTAGTTATGGTATTAATTTTATAAATACAGAACATCTAAATGGAATCTTGGAATAGTTAACGTGGAAATATATAATTCTGGACATTTCATAAAATTCAGGTGAATTTTTTTATAAAAAAAAGCACTCCAAAATTGGGTTTCTCAGCAATTTTCAGAATTTGAAACAGTCCCAACCAGAAGGCATGCTTTGTTATGCCTCACAAAAAACGTCCCACAACTTGTTGGATTATGTACTTTCAAGCATATCGGCAGCATGTGACCAATATGCTAGCCATATTGATTTGCTGTTGGGGGGGAATCTAATACCCCATCTCCTTCCAAGGTTCTCCGACTCCTCAAATGGGAAGCATTCAAAAGACCAAATTAACGTCTAGACAAAGAACATGAAATAAGGAATCACAATCTGGTCAAAATTTTCAATCATATTGAATTGTTCACTTATTTCATTTCAATCGGCCAACAGTTGTACAATCCATGCTACATATGGTCAAAATTATTGTTAAGACAAAGTTTAACGTTCTATCGTTTTCAAAAGACAATCCAACAGTGGTGTCAATTTTGTTTTCTTTTATATGTTTATATTATTCCAATAGAACCCGGCCGGAGTTTCCATTTGCCGGCCGACCTATCATACTGTATCGATTGGTCTAAACGGAATATCTGGCCATTCGGAGAGACACATTGCTACTTACTACCCACACAGGGACGGTTGGACCATTACTCCACAATTATGGGGAGCTTTAGCTGTGACCCTATGTGAAAAATGATATGGGCCCGGCCGACCGACTTTAATGCTCACCTATCTCGATCTGCACCAATATCCCATACACGAAAGACTGTCGGGAGAAGAGTTTGAGAGTTGTAGACCAGAGAAGAAGAAAAAGAAGAAGATCTAGAGAGAAGTTACTTTGTGCAGGAGAAGATGACTGAGACTACTCCGAACCACACACAAACGGTGAATGGCTGGGCGGTGCTAGAAGCTAATGGGAAGATAACCCCCTTTGTGTTCAAACGAAGGTACGTCAACTTGTTCATGTTACTATTGTGGTTGTCACTTGTCAAATTAGTGGTCAAAATTAGTGCGGATGTTCACCAAACCATCTCCAAAGCAGTCTTAGGTTGGATGAAAATGATAGGTGGCAATAATGAATATCCATACTAATTTTGGTGCTTCAACAAAAATGGACTCTTATCATTTTTATTGGTTTGGTATAAATCATTAATAGTTGGTGTCGGCCGTCTTGTAATTTCTTCTTCTTGAGCGTGACACCGATAGTGCGAGACTAACCATATATGTTTGGTCTGTACTGAAGGAAGACGGGTGTGGACGATGTCACCATAAAGATCATCTATTGCGGGATGTGCCACACCGATCTCCACCATGTCAGGAACGACTGGGGTATCACACTGTACCCACTCGTGCCTGGGTACTCTCTCTCTCTCTACTCAAAAGTTTACTTGTGTGCATGCATGTTTATTTGTTGTGTGAGTGAGTGAGAGGGCATGTTATTTTCAGTGTCTGTGTCTGTGATCATGCATCGATCAGCATATGTTAGTGTATGTGTGAGAGACTAGGAGTCACCTTTTATAAATAATTTGTTTGATTGTACATGCAATAATCACTAGCTTGAAAATAAGTATAATGCACCTCGTTCTATATTTCGGTAACCAGCACCCATAAACCTTAAAACGTTAGTACAGCATTAAAAGAAAACTTTACAATGTTAGAATAAATATTTCAAACGTAGTATGCATGATTGAAGCCTTTGCTAGGTCGTCTGGGTTCCAAACCTGGGAGACCCCCAAGCTAAAGCTAAAGAAGAAATTATGAATACCTGGTACTCTAATCCAGGATTCAACTAAATTGTACATAATTATCTCAGGCACGAGATCACTGTGCGTGGTAACGGAAGTCGGGAGCAATGTAAGTGGCTTCAAGGTGGGAGACAGGGTGGGAGTGGGATGCATAGCTGCATCCTGCCTCGACTGCGACTACTGCAGGGACTCCCAAGAGAACTACTGTGACAAGGTGCAGTTTACTTACAGTGGCATCTTCTGGGACGGGAGCATCACTTATGGCGGTTACTCCGAAATGCTAGTTGCAGACAAGAGGTAGCTGCCTTAATTCTCTAAAGTTTTCTCTTCTTTTTTCTTCTCTAGTTTCAGAAATCGATCAGTAGATGGTGTCACTATCCTGAGATTGAAATTCGTCAATTAACAGAAACAATGGAACTGAGAATCATGAAACTAAAAATATTCCAATTCCATGTTTTGATTGATATACTTTCATTGAGCAATAAAACTAAGATTCCTTACCTTGAATTGCAAACTTCTACTTCGCACAATTCCATTTCTTGGTAAGCAAATAGGCCTAAGATTGATCAAAGCCCCTGTACTCATTAATGGTTGGACTATTAATTATTCTTCCTAATGCAAGGTATGTCGTCCATATCCCGGATAGCTTGCCAATGGACGCTGCTGCACCACTACTATGTGCAGGGATAACCGTCTTCAGCCCCATGAAGCAGCATAACATGCTCCAAGCTGGGAAGAGGCTTGGGGTTGTCGGCCTCGGAGGCCTTGGCCATGTCGCCGTCAAGTTCGGTAAGGCGTTCGGGCTTCATGTGACGGTGATTAGCACCTCCCCCCACAGGAGAAAGAGGCCAAGCAACGTCTGGGAGCCGATAATTTCCTTGTCAGCACTGATCTCAAACAAATGCAGGTAATCAGTGCAACATGTTGTATAAAGACATGGGTAACATATGTTGAACGGACAAGGACATGGTGACACACACCACACACACACACACAATCATTTTTTGGCATGTCCTATAATATCTTCTAGTGTTCGTACGGTAGTATTTGATTTCTGACGCAATGTGACACGAACATGGCACCACTTATCGGAGTGTCATTGCTTCCTAGTGGCTAACACTTGCATCATGCATGTTTTCTAGTTCACTCCTTAAATTCACACATTGACGTTTCTACTAGTTTACTTCAATCTAGTATTGAAGTAGAACATGTTGTTGCTCGCCAATCCTACCAAAACTAACCAATCAGAAAGATTTCCTTGATAATTAACGAAACAAAGAACTACCAAAAGAAAAAGAAAATCTAATCAGAAATTAACTTCATAACTTGAATTGGTAGGCTGGAGGAAGGAGTTTGGACTATATTATCGACACAGTAGCCGCCAAGCATTCCCTTGGTCCAATTCTGGAGCTACTCAAAGTGAGTGGAACAATGGTACTAGTAGGCGCTCCTGACAAACCAGTAGATCTTCCTTCTTTCCCACTGATCTTCGGTAAGACTAATAACAGTACACTGTCCAGAATTTTCCTTTGATTGAGAGACTCAATTTTTGACATGGCACTTCGTAGGAAAAAGAGTGGTTGCTGGAAGCTTGATTGGGGGGATGACGGAGACTCAGGAGATGATGAATTTGTGCGGCGAGCACAACATCACCTGCGACATCGGTCGTGAAGCCGGATTACATCAATGAGGCTCTGGACAGGCTTGGGAGGAACGATGTGAAGTACAGGTTTGTGATTGATATTGCTGCTGGGAAGTCTATGCTCTAGTTTCTTTGTTTTGTTGGAAGGGCAAGTACTAGTTTCAATATGTATCCATTTCCTCATTGTTCTCCATCAGAAGACGGAAGGTCTGTCATTCATCCTATTTAGAACCGATATTACTTTGCCATAGCCAATTCATGTAAGAAGGGTGCTAGTTAACCTTATTTCATTATCATATTATGTATGACTCCCTATTTTGTTGTTGCTTTTCTTGCTGGTTATCTTGTATCAAATGCCGTGTTAACCAAAATGAAATAGAATCATGCTATTAAGCATCTCCGAATATCTTCAATGTAGCACCCATTAGATCTATTTCTTTAACCATACTTATTAGATCCATAAATTATTCAATTTCTCGTCGGATTTTGAAATAATGTGTATGGACAAAGAAAATAGATCCAGTGACGGTTATTTCAGAAACATTCGGAGATACTTAATAATGGGGATTCTAATCCCTCATATATAGAAGGGGGATTAAGATTTCAGCTACTAAGCATCTGAATGTTCTTAAAATAGCAGTTATGGGATCTTTTTTACTGTACTGATTAGATTATTAAACTGTCCAATTTCTCACGAGATTTTGAACTAATATGTACAGTTAAAAAAATATCTACTAGCAATTATTTCGGAGACATTTGAAGATGCATGAGCAGAGATTCCGATCCGTTCTCTCTCTCTCTCTCTCTCTCTCTCTCTCTCTCTCTCTATTAAAAAAGAGAGGTAATCAAAGTGCACATGATAGACCTAAAAGGACATATACATAACAGTTTGGGTTGAACCCATATATCCGACAGCCCCTCTCAAACTCCAGGTGGGTCAAATAGTGAGTTTGTCCAATAAGAGCATCTCCAACCCTATTGTGAGTTTAGAAAAAAAATGGTTGCCACATAAGAATGACAAACTTTCGTTCCAAAATTTTTTCTCCAATACAAATGTAGAATAAAACATGAAGTTGATATGGCAATGACATGGCAAGGAGAATGTGAAGTTGGTTGTCTAGATCTAGACAATGCACTTCACAATGACTTTGTCTCCACATCATCAATTATGAATATAAATATTTATAAAAAAGTTGAAGAAGAGGAGGAGTTGCCTTGGAAGTTTTAAAAAATACTTTTTATTGTCTCCTCAATACTTTTGCAATTGTATACTGAGAGAATTTTTACTCATTGTCTTTTGAGATATAGTTTTACCACATAAACAAGACATTTCTTGTGGCTCATGCCACATAGGAGCCACCTAAGACTCACAACACTTAACAAGACAATAGGGTTGGAGATGCTCTAACAATCTAAATCTCGCTTTGGTATGGGACTTTGCAAAGACTGCAAGCTACTCTAAAGAAGTCACATGCGATAAGAAAATGATACCTTCTAGATAATGCTAACAAGTGTAATGAGTAAATCTCAACATGCTTCGTTTGCTCATGGATTACTTGATTGCTTGCAATTTGCATAGTACTTAATTTGGTTACCACAGTATAGAGGAGAACATGTAATAGTAAACCTTATATCAGATAGTAACCACGTCACATAAACCACCTCTCTGGTGGTAATTGTTATATCTATATACTCAACCTCAGTAGAACATCAGAAACGGGCCCATGTTTCTTCCTTCGATATCAATGAAGTGCCAAGAAACAAAAAAAACTTTAATGTAGTCGACTGCGCTTAGTAATAGGATCACATGTCCAATTAGAATTGGAAAAGACACGAACTCCAAGAAGGATGTAGGAGACATAAATAGCGAATGGATGGTGTTGCCTCCACTAGATGGAAAAAATTCTTTTTGTGACCGCTAAAAACATTATAAATCACATTTTATAATGGTTTTAATTATGCACCAAATTGTTTTAAAAATGAGTGTTAAAACTGGTTAAAAATCTTTATAGTTGGTATGCACATATAAAAAATTTCTGAAGTGTTATTAATAACCACATTTAAACTCATTTATTATAGTGCTTTGACGACCAAAATGTTATAACAACACACACAATTGTTGTATAGCATTTGCAATTCAAAAATCGTATTATTTTATTATTTTTAAAAATATGTGCAAAAAATTGGTATTATTTTATTTACTTTTTTAAACATTATGCACATATTTTATTGTACTATCTTTTTCTTATTACTTCACTTAATGATAATTTGATCATTATACGGAAGAAAATTATAAAAAAAAACCCTCAAATCTCTAAAGATGTGACCATCAACATAAAAGAGTATCTGAAAAGCATTGCCAACTCTGATAAGATATTAATTTCACATAACCAGTAGAGTAGATAGACCTGTCAATGGATAGTCGAAAATTCGAATCCGATCCGATTCTGTATCCGAACTTTTGGATATTTTCGAAATTTCGGATATCGGATTCGGATATCCGAATATTTTTCGGATATTATCCATTTTCGGATACGAATTCGGATATTAAGGTATTCGAATCCGTTAATATCCGATCCGACTTTAAATTGCAAAATTTGGATATCGAATTCGGATATCGGATTCGGATATCCAAAATTTTATATATATTATAGTATAATGTATATGTAATATATATTAATTAATAGAGAAGATTAAAATATTTTATTCTCAACTAACTTTTACATAAAATAATTATAATATAATTTATATATAATAGTAATATATATTAATTACAATTTACAACATAAGAAGAAAGGACTCAAATATGTAGAGAAATTGAATTTGGTTTTCGGATATTCGGATAATAACTAAATTTTTAATATTTCAGATTTCGGATATTCGGATACTAGCATTCGAATTTTTTAGCTAATCGGATCGGATATTATTCGATATCCGTTAAATTAGACGGATACGAATTCGGAGTGTCAAAAGAGATATCCGTTCGGATATCGGATCGGATTCGGATATTACAAAAAAAATTCGGATACGGATACGAATTTTGTTCTGTCCGTACCGATAAGCATCCGTTGACACCCCTAAGAGTAGATTATTTATAAATGCATGGTCTTCTAAATTTCAATCATTCAATGGTTCATGACTTCAGACTAGATAAATGTACGAAAGGGGCCAAAGACTTTTTCTGAAAGGTTTTGCATAGAGAGGCCATTTGTGCTATCTTTCAGAGACTTCATGATCAGTGGCTAATGCTGCCTCAACCCAGAGAGATCGAGGTTGGCTTGGTTCGATCAGTTAACACAACTTCATTTGGACCATTATTGCTGCGGCTAGAAGTGCTTCAGTAGTATAGCAGATGACTTTGTCGCCAAATCACTGTAAATTAATAAGAAATGCTCGATATTTGACAAAGGATTTCTAGCTTTCGATGATGTACAGAGATCAGGAAACATGTATCTTACTTCTGATATCGAATTATTTCTGGAGCCACGTACGGAGGAGAACCGCAGAGAGTTTCAGCTAGACCACAAGGTTATAGGGACCTTACAGGCAAACATTTATCATAGAAATTAGCAATAAGATATCAGATATGATAGCTGAACGAGAAAAAAAAACTTGCATGCCACAATCTCTCTAACAAGTAGCAAACCATAGTGTCGGCAATGATGATTAACATCTTGATTATGCTACAAAACAAAAAAATACTACCTTTGACTCACAGAAAGGCTACAACTCCAAAACTAGAAAATAAACTTGATTTTGTGACAATATTTTAAGCCCAACAAATATAGTTAACGCACTACCATTGGGCTTTGTTCATTATGCTCTTTTTAGTTTTGAGCGTAGTCCATGTTATAGGATGCTCTATACTAGAATGTTCATGGTAAAATATCTATCTTCTAAAAAGATCCTAATATTAATTATAAGATACTAATATTAATTATAAGATAATTTAAAATAATTTCATGCTATATTTCAGTAAGTGTGAAGACTCTTCCAAGAGTCTTATAAAAGGGGTGCTCTCTCCTCATTTTAAAAACAACAAAAAATTAAAAGCTCAGTGCTATTATAAATTAAATTTCTTCTCTTCCACCAAAATATTCTCTCTATAATTTTCTCTCCCTCCAAATTTGTTCCTACTAGCTAGTTGGCCTACCTCAATTCCAACTAAGTGGTATCAGAGCAAAGCGGTTCGTGGTCGAAGATGGCAAGCGGAATGACTCCCTTCCAAGTTTCTGTCCTCAACAAGAGCAACTATGTCAAATTGAGCATCAAGATGAAAGTTTTGCTAGGAGCACAAAATACATGGGAGGTCGTTGAAAAAGGTTATAGTGAGCCACAAGATGAGACTGCATTATCTCAAGCTCAAAGGAGTTATTGAAAGTGTCACGACCCGCACCCAGTGTAGGGGCCCGAGAAGTGGGTACGTCCAGCCTACGCCACAGTGTCGGCGGTAGAACGCTGTTTTAGGTCACTGTCTAATCAACAACTCACGCAATTATATAATATACCTGTCACAATCTCAACTCCGAATGGAGGACAAGTATAAGATACGATAATACTCAATCACAATCTAAGCACGATAAGATAACACATGAGTCTAACAACTATATGAAACTCAAGCAACTTAAATAACTTATAAACATCTCAAACAATCTCAAATACAACTCAAGTTCCACCTATTACAAACAAGTTCTAAAAGTGAAACTAAACCATAAACTAGTAATCTACTCCAAGCTTAGTGGTCCTCTAGGCTAGCTGTGAATCTCCAGGTTACCTGTAATATTTTTAACAGGTCCAGTCAGGACAGGAGCGAGCACAATACATCTCACGCAGTTCATATCAAGTTGGAAAAAAATAAAGCATGCAAAAGAGTAAGATACATGGACTCTAAAGAAATATATATGAAAACGAGAGAGATTTGATAACTGGAAATATCTATATACATGATAAGTAAGAACTGTAAGTAACATGTGATTTAGAGCATGAGATGGTTATATAAACGGTTTAGGACATGTACAAGATTTTACAAGATTGTACAAGATTTCACAAGAGTCTCACAAGATTGTACAAGATGGGATTTGATCACATAACCATTTCCTACTCACCCTCCCCAATCAATACACAAGGATCTAGTCAAGTTACGTTACCTTGTACAAGAGGTTTTTATCATGTTTACTCACGTAATCATGAGAGTACAAGATTGCACAAGAGTATACATGAAAGCGGTGTACATGAAATACAAGATGTTCGTAAAAAGCACATAAAAACTGTATCTGATGCACCCCGAGAAAGATAACATCGCATGACAAGATCCATATAGTACCAATCCGTGATAATAACGTGACAGTATTATGTAAAGTAATCTAGCGTAAGAATATAAATCCTAACAAGTATGAAATGATCAGAGAATGTACTCGCCTGATATCCTGAACAACTGATATGAAAAGATGGCCAACTGGAGTCACAAAGTCCTAGTTAGAGCAACAAAGGTTATAAAGAGTTTAATTTATATGGTAATTGAAATTATAATGCAATCTACATGAGTTTAAGTCAATCTAGGTCAAAGTCAACTCTTGGTCAACTCTGCTCAACTATAAAAGTCAAACTAGGTCAACTCTAGTCAACTGTGGTCAAATTAGCTAGGGTTGGGTCAACAATGGTCAACTAGTCTAGGTTAGTCAATTCTAGGTCTAAACAAACTAAGTATATGCAAATCAAGTATCCAAGATAGCTACTAACTCATAGCCTAAGTCACTTGCTAAACCAAGCACAAAACTAAGCCATAAGCTAACAGGGCACACAAATATATATTATTCACATTCACATATTCATATACATAGATATATATAGGAAAGCTATATATATAGGCACATACATATATATACATAGAGAGAGCGAAGGAGAGATAAAAGAGTAAGTGAGTGTGTGTGTGACATGTGTGTGAAAGGATATATGTTAATGTTCTCAGATTTAGTGATAGGTAGGTGTATGTGACATGAGATACACGGTGTCAAAGGATGTATGAATGCATGTGTGTAAAAGGTTATAGGTTAACTCAGTTTATAGAAATACATACATACTTACATTACATACATGCATACTTGTATATCATATATACATACATACATTGCATATGTAATGCCCTGCTCCACACGAGGCATTTAGTTGGCTTGTTGGATGGGATCAGAATGTTGGACCGTGACTTATGTTGGGAATCAAGAGAGTTGAGACTGATGCAGTCTCTCTTAGCTGGCTAGACGGATTAAGTGTTGGAACGTGGCTCACTGGTGGAGCTACGCTTAGGGGGAATATGTGCAACCCGAATAAGAAGACCCTTTTATACAGGCAAGTGGAACTGTCCTCCTTCCTCCTTATTCCTGCATGCTTAATAAATGGAATAACGTGTTGCTATGAATATGTCCCTAATGTCTCTTACCTTGAATGTTGAATAATTTGATGTGATGCTTTAGTTGCTAAATCGATAGAGATGCATCTGCTGGAAATTATTGAATGAATAACACATGAACTATTGAACTGCTGATTGAATCACACTCGAACTACTAATGTGACATGATGCCTGAGAATGAATCAATAATGTCCCTTATGTTTAATGTTGATGAAATGAATGAATCACTTGAATAATGAGATGCTGCGTGAATGATACATGAGAAAAGAATTAAATATGCTATTATTCCTATGAAATAAATGAAATGCTACAGGTCCCTTCGAAATGAATGAATGCTGTTGTTCCTCCTTAGAAGGAACGCAATGAGAAATATTGCAATAAAATAAACAATGACAATTGATGAGGCTTGGGATCATTGAGATCACCAAATAAAATCATGGTAATGTTGGGAATGAATAAGTCATTGAACATGACTTGAATGAGATGAATGATGATGCACTGTTGTCTTTACTTTAATATTTCACCATACATTTTATGTTCACGATTGAGTCGGACACGCATTCGTATGGTCATAGGACAACTTATGCATAAGAGATAGGGATATGTTTTCTCGGACGGTACCCCGGGACGTTAGGACAACCGATCCGGCCTAGGAGGAAACATTGGCGTGCCAGTAGGGGTACCGGTTTTGCGAGACATCCTTTGGGGCTAGCTACCTTCTCTGGAGTCATCGTATTACCAATGAAGACCTATATGGCAACGTCCGTATGGTTAAACACCAGTGACCATGTAGTCAGGATGCATGCTAATAAATGTTTTATGCAGGCAGAGTAAGTATATCTGCTAACCTGTATTAGATGCCGGTACGAGGGAGTCGGCTATCGATAAGAAATCACTTAAATATGATATACTCAATATATGTGTTGGTTTAACTTGCGTGCTTAATATGCCAAGTAAATGATGCTATGCGTAGTCTTTCAATATGAGAATCTGCTTAACATGTTAAATTCAGTATGCTTGAAAGATGCCATGCTATAAATATTGCTCAAACACAACCTATATGCTAAGTGACGTTGAAGTGAGAATTGTCATAACATGTTTAAGATGTTAATATTAACTATGCCTCAATGATGCCTTTGTATGATAACACCAAGAATGCTATAATGATTTGTCCACATAAATGCTACTAAGAATATGTTTACATGATTCACTCTGATTATTGTCCATGAACTGTAAACTGATGCTAGGCCCCAAGTAGAAAGATCATTCTATTAAATGCTTGCTAAAACTGACCAGATAGTGTTGGCTTAGGCGAGTGGGTTGGATTCTGCTCGCCAGTACATAGGTGATGTGTTGACCCACGTTTTTGTGGGCAGGTGTTCATGTTTGGGATATTCTACACACGAAGATTTGGCTTGATTGGTTCCGCGGCATCGAAGATTTATTGGGCATACAGAAGCTCTCCTTGTTCAAGATGATGTCTTCTGTTTATAAAGGGCATAATGTATGGAACATTGTAATCAGTAGTACCAGTGAGTTGTAAGCCAAGTTGGTATATCGAGTTGTAATCCAATGTATTCCCTTTCAAATGTAAGCTGTATAACATTGTTCAGTTGACTTTCAATGTAAAGTGAGATGTGTTGTAAGCATTGTACTTCAATACAAGTCATGTACTCTTCTTCAATTATCAATAAAGAGAATAAAGTTCTATATATCTTTGTGTGACTTCAAGTTATCCTTTTATCTCTGCTGCTATAAAGAAGTGATGTACTTCTATTCAATAAAAAGATTGTCCTCATTAACTTCAATTTGTCTGCTTCTGCCGCTGTGATGTGTTTCTATTTGAAGATTATCACTTATGTACCATCTTTGCCTTATACAAGTGCAATACCAGACTTGTACGGCATCACGCCCAAGCGAGGACGATCGATTCCAAGAGATAAAATATGTGAAAAAATGACTCTACGAATCGGGGCGTGACAAATTGGTATCAGAGCTCGGCTTTACGTCCTTGGTCTCTTCTTTGATTCGTTTCAAATCAATGTTGCATCGACAATTAACCAAAGTTGCTTTCGCGATCACTCAACGTTGCTTCCACGATTAAATCAAAAATTGCTTTCGCGATTATGCTGTCATTGTTCTGCAATTATCCTATGTTCTTGTGTCTGAAAGTTCGTTGACCCTCTTGGACTGCTCACTGGATGTTCCATACAATAAGTCTATATACATTGTGATGCCCCTGAATGAATGATTGTTGTTGGTTTGGACACAATAACCCAACAATGACTTGATGCCATAGTATGCTATGTTGTGAATGCTGTATGGAATGTGGAAATAAAGAAAAGTGGCTATGTATGCTGTAACAAGTTGAGAATTGCATGTGATGTTGGAAAAGATTTGAGAACGAAACAATGGATGGATGAGTTCAACAGAATTGCCGAGTTGACTCATGTATATTACCCTGAGAATTTGAGACCCTAAGAATGTTGGCTTGTGGTTTGAGACCCTGAGATGTGGCTAAGTGTTGTGATCATTATAGATCTCGAATGTCCGGAATAGAATTGATTTGGTATTGCTTAAGGATGGCTTCGTTTCTGAGTGGTATATTGCCTCTACCACCTCAGAACGAGATGTATGTTGATCCTTTCCATAGGATAGCAAGGAGACTATCTGTGGGTACTGGATAGTGCCGAGACTTAGCCGGAAGTCATGTATTGTTGCTAGATAACTCGAGTGTCCCTTGACGGTTATGCTATATTGGGTAGCGAGATTGTCAGAATTGTAAAAGGTGGCTTGGTTAGAAATTGTTTCGTCGAGTGATGACTCAGACTAGTAAGGCAGTTAGTATGCTATGGGTAAATAGATTTGGCTATAAAATGTTGTGGCTTAGACTATCTGAATGTTGATTTCGAATGGTTAGATGCAATCATATGTGGCTAATACAAAGTTGGTTGCTAAGCTGGAAGTTTTGAAAATATTGTCGGTGACCCAAAGGATATTAGAAATCTGTGCCTTGACCCTACGGTGTAACAGATGTCAATCCATCTTGATCACCAAAGGATAATCATTGCATGTATGCATGTATGCTGAGGAATTGAATTGTACTAGAAAAGTAACAAGTAGCAACCCTGAATAATTGTGTTGCATAGAGAATAGTTAAGTGATACATGAATTGTCAGATTGAATGGAATGAATTACTCGACCCTTGCAACGAGAGATTTAAGAATGCCCGTAAGATAGTTTGATGATTGATGAAACGAATGGGATTGAGAAATTACAAAACGTGTTGGATAATGTCGGTATATGTGACCGTTGGATTGGGATATAGTTTGCTGGCTTATGACTTAGTGGTGTGACTCTGTCATACGAACCGAATAGTAGGGTTCCATAGTTCTGTTGAGACTAACGGAATCGATAACCCTTGAATAGTTAGCCTTAGCTTATGGGTTCGTGTGGGTACAAAGGAATTAGAATAGAAATTGAATCATTGGGAATTTACTTGATGGATTATTAGAATAATGAGAATCGTATGTCGGGTTGGGAATTGACCGTAATGTTGATAGATCGATCTTAGTCGATCGTTGGGTAAGTCTAGAATGAGCCTCTGTGGGAATTATTTTCTTGAGGAAGACCCTGGATAGGTAGACTTGACCCTAGCGACCAGTTGAGGACTTACCAATTGTTGGCATAGCCGACAATGGCGATTAGTTATTCAGACTAAGTTGATACCCATAGGTTTAGGTAGAGCTCCTTAGAACTGTCGGTTGCTTGTTGGCCCTAAGAAAAAGAACTAGTATAACCCTAGTATTCGCCCACTCTAGGGAAGTCACATGAATGATTAGGTATAGCTGTCGGTATAGCTTACCATTGAGACTGGACCGAATAATAGATGGCTGTGGCAACCCATAGAATGACCTTGTGGCATCGAACGAGAGATGGTGATGAGTACGACCTAAGAATGATATGTTGTATGTATATGCTCTAATAAGAACCTTAGAGATGTTTGACCCTTAAGGATTATGTGTCGGCCTATATCGGTACTTGAATCGTGGGATGAGACTTGAGTTGTATGTATCGAGTAATGAATTATTCTATGAGGCGGAATTGACTGCTCATGACGGAAATGTTGGACAGGTACCTATAGTCGGGTAGCTAAGTTAACCTTGACTGTTTCATAGAATTATACCCTGACTCGGGTAATCGATAGTTGGTGATGTCAGATTGTATCTTTTTAGAAAAGATAAATTGCCTCGGTGAAAAATATTGTTGGATTTGGGAAGGAATATGATTGCATGTTGTGAACGCTTGATATGAATGGCTCTAAGTTAGACCCTTGACCGATGTTAGAAATATTATGCTTGGATAGAGAGCTGTCCCTGATGTTAAGTATTGTGGCCTGGAAGATAGTGATTGTGGCAAAATGAATGAAGTAATAAGTCAATTGAAGGGATGCTAAGTCGAAATTGGAAAAGAGAGTTATATCGTGGTTGATCGAATCGCACTATCATGGAAGTTGGCTGAAGTACATATATTTTGGGGACGCCTAAAATATGTGTATGGATCCAGCCGAAGTGATAGGTTGCGACTAAGATAACATTATGGGAAGAATTTATTGCACTAGCACGGACTTTGGCTGAAATGCATATGTTTTGGGGACGCCTGAAATATGTGTATGGATCCAAACGAAGTGATATGTTGCGACCAAGATAGAAGTCAAGGAAAATGTTGGTGAATCAATGAGAAGTTACAAGTATTTAGAAAAGAGAAAGATGGATTGAATCGTTGATGGATTAAAATGATACAGTTGGATAGCTATTTTGAAATGACCGAGTGGGCTGAAATGAATATTGAATTGAAGCTGAATGAATAACTCATTGTGATTAAGTGAATCTAGTAGATGAGTTGTTTTCTTAAGTTTTGAGGACGAAACTTTTTCTGAGTGGTATATTATGTAATACCCCGCTCCACACGAGGCATTTGGTTGGCTTGTTGGATGGGATCAGAATGTTGGACCGTGACTTATGTTGGGAATCAAGAGAGTTGAAACTGATGCAGTCTCTCTTAGCTGGCTAGACGGATTAAGTGTTGGAACATGGCTCGCTGGTGGAGCTACGCTTAGGGAGAATGTGTGTAACCAGAATAAGAAGACCCTTTTATGCAGGCAAGTAGAGCTGTCCTCCTTCCTCCTTATTCCTGCATGCATAATAAATGGAATAACGTGATGTTATGAATATGTCCCTAATGTCTCTTACCTTGAATGTTGAATACTTGTGATGTGATGCTTTAGTTGCTAAATCGATAGAGATGCATATGCTGGAAATTATTGAATGAATAACACATGAACTATTGAACTGCTGATTGAATCACACTCGAACTACTAATGTGACATGATGCCTGAGAATGCATCAATAATGTCCCTTATGCTTAATGTTGATGAAATGAATGAATCACTTGAATAATGAGATGCTGCGTGAATGATACATGAGAAAAGAATTGAATATGTTATTGTTCCTATAAAATAAATGAAATGCTACAGGTCCCTTCGAAATGAATGAATGTTGTTGTTCCTCCTTAGAAGGAACGCAATGAGAAATGTTGCAATGAAATAAACAATGACAATTGATGAGGCTTGGGATCATTGAGATCACCAAATAAAATGATGGTAATGTTGGGAATGAATAAGTCATTGAACATGACTTGAATGAGATGAATGATGATGCACTGTTGTCTTTACTTTAATATTTCACCATGCATTTTATGTTCACGATTGAGTCGGACACGCATTCGCATGGTCATAGGACAACTTATGCATAAGAGATGGGGATATATTTTCTCGGACGGTACCCCGGGACGTTCGGGTGACCGATCCGGCCTAGGAGAAAACATTGGCGTGCCAGTAGGGGCACGGGTTTTGCGAGGCATCCTTTGGGGCTAGCTACCTTCTCTGGAGTCATCGCATTACCAATGAAGACCTATATGGCAACGTCCGTATGGTTAAACACCAGTAACCATGTAGTCAGGATGAATGCTAATGAATGTTTTGTGCAGCAGAGTAAGTATATCTGCTAACCTGTATTTGATGCAGGTACGAGGGAGTCGGCTATCGGTAAGAAATCACTTAAATGTGATATGCTCAATATATGTGTTGGTTTAACTTGCGTGCTTAATATGCAAGTAAATGATGCTATGCATAGTCTTTCAATATGAGAATCTGCTTAACATGTTAAATTCAGTTTGCTAGAAAGATGCATGCTATAAACATTGCTCAAACACAACCTATATGCTAAGTAATGTTGAAGTGAGAATTGTCATAACATGTTTAAGATGTTAATGTTAACGATACCTCAATGATGCCTTTGCATGATAACACCAAGAATGCTATAATGATTTGTCCACATGAATGCTACTAAGAATATGTTTACATACTTCACTCTGATTATTGCCCATAAACTGTAAACTGATGCTAGGCCCCAAGTAGAAAGATCATTCTATTAAATGCTTGCTAAAACTGACCAGATAGTGTTGGCTTAGGCGAGTGGGTTGGATTCTTCTCGCCAGTACATAGATGATGTGCTGACCCATGTTTTTGTGGGCAGGTATTTATGCTTGGGATATTCTACACACAAAGACTTGGCTTGATTGGTTCCGCGGCATCGAAGATTTGTTGGACATACAGAAGCTCTCCTTGTTCAAGATGATGTCTTCTGTTTATAAAGGGCATAATGTATGGAACATTGTAATCAGTTGTACCAGTGAGTTGTAAGCCAAGTTGGTATATCGAGTTGTAATCCAATGTATTCCCTTTCAAATGTAAGCTGTATAACATTGTTCAGTTGACTTTCAATGTAAAGTGAGATGTGTTGTAAGCATTGTACTTCAATACAAGTCTTGTACTCTTCTTCAATTATCAATAAAGAGAATAAAGTTCTATATATCTTTGTGTGACTTCAAGTTATCCTTTTATCTCCGCTGCTATAAAGAAGTGATGTACTTCTATTCAATAAGAAAGATTGTCCTCATTAACTTTAATTTGTCTGCTTCTGCCGCTGCGATGTGTTTCTATTTGAAGATTATCACTTATGTACCATCTTTGCCTTATACAAGTGCAATACCAGACTTGTACGGCATCACGCCCAAGCGAGGACGATAGATTCCAAGAGATAAAATATGTGAAGAAATGACTCTAAGAATCGGGGCGTGACAACATACATGCCTACATATATATCACATATGCATACTTGCATTCATTCATGCACATATACATACATACATAGATGCAAACATACATATTTGAATACATTATATACTTGCATACATTATATTTCATATATGCATACTCTATATTATATTACATTCACATATCATTAAGTTGCATACATATACTTATTTTTATTACATACATGTCATTCATGCATATTACATAAATACATGAATCTATACATTATATACATTGTATACAACATGGAAAAATAGAAGTGGAAAAAAAGGGGAAAACTGAAATAGAAAGGGATGGGAAGGAAAAATGTAAAGAAAAGAAAAAACAGTGGACATATACATGCTTGCATCATATATTCTACATTACCATACATGCTATCATTATATATTGTATTACATTATGTATACATTATGCATTCATATCTATCATTACATGTATAACTTGCATTCATATCTAGCATTCATTATATACTTTCATGCATATATTGTATATCATTCTTTCATTCATGTATTTATGTATTGCTTACATACATTACATTGAGTGCATTCCTACATGCTTGCATTCAACCATATATATATATATATATATATATATTAATGTTAAGAGGATACATATCATATATATCATTTAATTCATCTAACATATCATGCATTACATACTCTATATTCATTTAATATCCATACTATATTGGCTCATAGGTTACACAAAATGCCTATGTCGTATAGTCAGTCTTCTACTTAAAATCAATACTGTACCAATTGGGCCTTCAATAAATTTTAGGATTAAAGTATGTCATAGCCCTTTGTGTTAACTTTCCGAAAATTTAAACGTATCGCATTTTTGTGTCCAAAAGTTCCCAGAATCGCAAAAATACCGAAATGCGTTCGTCTTTCGTACAGCTGACACTTAAATAATTTTACAGAAAGTTTTAAAAATAATTTGGCTTATTAAAATATATATTTGGAAAGATAACTTCGATACGGTTCTTTTAAAAAAATGGAAGATAAATCAGAGTTCTAAGCTAAAAGTTATGATATTTCTAAGTTGTTTTGGTTAATAAAAATATGGATGAATATTATGACGAATTTGAGTTGTTTTGGACAAAAGAACACATGTAGCCAAGATACTTGGATACCAACATAGGTATTCAAATGAAACTCATTCTAACCATCCTAACTAAGATCAATCCACTCTCTAACCATTCTAAAACTAAATTTAAATATCTATTTAAACTATTATCATACATACATACACATGGGGTGTCCTAATTTTGGATCTATCAAGTAGGACACAAGACACATATCTAAAATTCTTAAGAGAGCTCCAAATGGCCTCAAATTAAAATCTAATGGTTGTACATGCATGGGGGTGGATCCTATGGATTCAAATCTAACTAAAATATAAGGAAAATTAAAATAGAGAGATATTTATACCTATTGGAAGTGAGATCCCAATGATACACTCAAAGGACACGGTTCCGACACGAAAGCTCCTCCAAAATGGACACCCTTCCTTGCTCCTTGCTTCCAATCCTTGCTAGCACCTCCTCCTTGGTTGAATGAGAAGAAATGATGGAAGATTGAAAGAAGAATGGAGGGATTTGGAGATCAAAATCAAGAGGAAAGCTCTCAAGTTTGGGGAAGAACAAATTAGGGTTCTATGTAGAGGTAAAAAGAGGCAAGGGTTTTCTTAAGGATTCTTTATAGGAAGGGGGGGCACTTGATGGCTGGTCATTAGATGAATTATGGTTAGTTTTACATCTAGATGAGTGGCTATGGCTTGTCCACCTAATTTCAAGTCCTCCTATTGGTTCAATAAGTCATAAGGCTTTCTTTTTCACAAATATCCTAAGGGGTAAATATCATACTTAGAAATATCTAGATATTGTTAATATAACTTAACCATTAAGTCACTATCCTTCTAACTAAACCTCCATGAGCATCATTAACATCTAGGTTTAGTCAAAACTAGGTTAGTCTCTAACAATTCAATTAGCACAATATTAATTAATCAAAATTCATTTTCATTAATAAGTCAAAAATGACCAAAATATCCTTAGGCTAAAAAGTCACAATTAGTCATCCTAATCACATGGTTAGGTTCCCATTGTCATGGTTAGTCTCTAGGTCATGCACTCTCTAGGGTTACACTAGTTAACCATCAAAATCTCAATTCAACATTTTAAATAGTTTTAAAATAATTAAAAATCACCAAAAATTATAATATGGTTTAAATATCATTATTAAATAATTATAATTAAAAAAATCAAAATTAACCTTATTTTAGAAACTGGGTGCTACAAGTCTATCCTCCTTAGAAAAATTTTGTCCTCAAAATTATGATGGTCGTACTCCTTCTAGGTTAAACTCCCAACAATCAAGGTCAAGAAAACTATATCTAAAACATGCAAATTATGGTTCTACTGGTCATCATATCACGGTCTTGATCAGGGTCACTATACTATCTATCACAGCACAAAACATCCTGACAGGTACTAATGGAATCACACAACAAGATGATAAGAAGAACATGAAAGAAAGACCTGCTAACCCGTCACCCGTAGCGTCGGTCTACTCGACTGTCAGCGCAAAAGTCCTGCCCCTCTAGGGTATATCTCTCTGATGGTGCGGGGCACGGTGCGGCGCTACAGGTAGCCTAGATCCCTCTATCTAATCCATGATACTCAAGTAATATCCATACTGATATTCCACTCCATTATACTAGGGCACCATCTATATGGTATCTATTATGCAATCTGATAATCATACCCGTCTAGCAAGAACCATGTTACCAGAATCCTCGTCACACCAATAAGTATGGCTGCGATAATCCATAGAGTCTGCAACTAATATACATACCTCTAGAATCATGGTATTTAAAAATTTTGCATTGTCGCTAGCTTGGAATATATCCAAAATCAGACTCTATCCTATTGCCAAACCAGCTAATATGGCTGTAGAAGACTCTAGATTCCATGACTGAGGCAACCTAGTCCATAATGTTATCTTTGTAGAAAATCAAGTCAATAATGAATACCAAGAATCAAATTTAACGATGAACAAGGAAGTAGACAGAAACTGTCGGAATTAAATTTCGAGATAGTTTATAATGATATTCTCAAGGGTCATCCCAGGAATCTTCTCAAGTAGTCCTAACTATGATTGAGTAACTCTCTATACTGCCTAGTCATATATCCTAACAGCAGGCTCATAGCAGCACTCTAAGTCGAGCACTACTACGAAATCATACTAGTTGCGACTCTGACTTGCATGGGCCACCACAAAAACGTGTCACGACCCGCACCCAGTGTAGGAGCACGAGAAGTGGGTACGTCCAGCCTACGCTGCAGTGTCGGCGGTAGAACGCTGTTCTAGGTCACTATCTAATCAACAACTCACGCAATTATATAATATACCTGTCACAATCTCAACTCCGAATGGAGAATAAGTATAAGATACGATAATACTCAATCACAATCTAAGCACGATAAGATAACACATGAGTCTAACAACTATATGAAACTCAAGCAACTTAAATAAACTTCTAAACAACATCTCAAACAATCTCAAATACAACTCAAGTTCCACTTATTACAAACAAGTTCTAAAAGTGAAACTAAACCATAAACTAGTAATCTACTCCAAGCTCTAGTGGTCCTCTAGGCTTGATGTGAATCTCCAGGTTACCTGTAATATTTTCAACAGGTACAGTCAGAACAGGAGCAAGCACAATACATCTCACGCAGTTCATATCAAGTTAGGAAAAATATAAAGCATGCAAAAGAGTAAGATACATGGACTGTAAAGAAATATATATGAAAACGAGAGAGATTTGATAACTAAAAATATCTATATACATGATAAGTAAGAACTGTAAGTAACATGTGATTTAGAGCATGAGATAGTTATATAAACGGTTTAGGACATGTACAAGATTTTACAAGAGTATCACAAGATTGTACAAGATGGGATTTGATTACATAACCATTTCCTACTCACCCTCCCCAATCAATACACAAGGATCTAGTCAAGTTATGTTACTTTGTACAAGAGGTTTTTATCATGTTTGCTCACGTGATCATGAGAGCACAAGATTGCACAAGAGTATACATGAAAGCGGTGTACATGAAATACAAGATGTTCATGAAAAGCACATGACAACTGTATCTAATGCACCCCGAGGGAGATAACATCGCATGACAAGATCCATATAGTACCAATCCGTGATAATAACGTGACAGCATCATGTAAAGTAATCTAGAGTAAGAATATAAATCCTAACAAGTATGAAATGATCAGAGAATGTACTCGCCTGATACCCTGAACAACTGATATAGAAAGATGGCCAACTGGAGTCACAGAGTCCTAGTTAGAGCAACACAGGTCATAAAGAGTTTAATTTATATGGTAATTAAAATTATAGTGTAATCTACATGAGTCTAAGTCAATCTAGGTCAAAGTCAACTCTTGGTCAACTCTGGTCAACTATAAAGTCAAACTAGGTCAACTCTAGTCAACTGTGGTCAAACTAGCTAGGGTTGGGTCAACAATGGTCAACTAGTCCAGGTTATTCAATTCTAGGTCTAAACAAACTAAGTATATGCAAATAAAGTATCCAAGGTAGCTACTAACTCATAGTCTAAGTCACTTGCTAAACCAAGCACAAAACTAAGCCATAAGCTAACATGGCATACAAACATAGTCATATAATGTATATATATATATATTATTCACATTCACATATTCATATACATAGATATATATAGGAAAGCTATATATATAGGCACATACATATATATACATAGAGAGAGCGAAGGAGAGGTAAAAGAGTAAGTGAGTGTGTGTGTGACATGTGTGTGAAAGGATATGTGTTAATGTTCTCAGATTTAGTGACAGGTAGGTGTATGTGACATGGGATACATGGTGTCAAAGGATGTATGAATGCATGTGTGTAAAAGGTTATAGGTTAACTCAGTTTATAGAAATACATATATACATACTTACATTACATACATGCATATTTACATATCATATATACATACATACATTGCATACATGCCTACATACATATCACATATGCATACTTGCATTCATTCATGCACCTATACATACATACATAGATGCATACATACATATTTGAATACGTTATATACTTGCATACATTATATTTCATATATGCATACTCTACATTATATTACATTCACATATCATTAAGTTGCATATATATACTTATTTTTATTACATACATGTCATTCATGCATATTACATAAATACATGCATCTATACATTATATACATTGTATACAACATGAAAAAATAGAAGAGAGAAAAAAGGGGGAAAACTGAAATGGAAAGGGAAGGGAAGGAAAAATGTAAGGAAAAGGAAAAACAGTGGACATATACATGCTCGCATCATATATTCTACATTATCATACATGCTATCATTATATATTGCATTACATTATGTATACATTATGCATTCATATATATTATTACATGTATATCTTGCATTCATATCTAGCATTCATTATATACTTTTATGCATACATTGTATATCATTCTTTCATTCATGCATTTATGGATCGCTTACATACATTACATTGATTGCATTCATACATGCTTGCATTCAACCATATATATATTAATGTAAAGAGGATACATATTATATATATCATTTCAATCATCTAACATATCATGTATTACATAATCTATATTCATTTAATATCCATACTACATAGGCTCATAGGTTATACAAAATGCCTATGTCGTATAGTCACTCTTCTACTTAAAACCAATACTATACCAATTGGGCCTTCACTAAATTCTAGGATTAAAGTATGTCGTAGCACTTTGTGTTAGCATTCCGAAACTTTAAACGGATCACATTTTCGTGTCCGAAAGCTTCCAGAATCGCAAAAACACCGAAACGCGTTTGTCTTTCGTACAGCTGACACTCAAATAATTTGCAGAAAGTTTCAGAACGTATTTGGTGTAGCTCCCCTTCCCGGAATTTTGAAATATTTTATTTTATTTAAATGGTGTGATAATTATTTTATATATAGTTGTTATACGTATATTATAATATTATTTGTTATTAGATGGATCCATAAGTTAAATATATAGATGACTAGTCGTGTATGATAGTATCTTCCAAACCCTTAGTACTTTATTTCACTTTATCCATCTATTAATTTATTTATTTAATTGTTATTAATTTATTTATGCATCCTAGAATGTATTTACGTAGCCAAGGAATTATGGCATAAACAGGATTTAAGTTTTAGATTATCTATAGAAATATTTCTGATATTTATCTACAGGTGTATAAATATATGTATGGGTACATTTACTTTGTTATATAGGGACTTAAGTTATATAAGAGATAAGAGTACTATTATCATTATTATTATTATTATTATTATTATTGGTATTATTATTAGATTACTCTTATTGTATCGTTATTATTGTATATTTTGCGTGTATATATAAATATATATAGGCGTTTATGGTATGTATATATATATATATATATATATATATATATATATATATATATATATATATATATATATATATATATACCTATATATATAAATGAATATATATAAATATATGTGTTTGTGTATATATATAAATATATATACGTATGTATATAAATATGTGTATATATATAATGGTATATATAACTAAATATGTGTATATATATAATTGTATATATATAAATAGATATAAATATTTGCTTAGTTATCTTCAAATGCAATAGAATAAACAAAAGAAAAAGTTTTGAATTCAAAGCAACTAGGCCTACACTCAGACCCACAGGCCAGGATTTCCCCTTAGATGTGCAACAGGCCCGACACATGACCCAAATCTCCCTGGACCGAGCATAGCTCCCCGAGCGAACACAGCCAAAGGAACTACCCGCTTATATATATACGAACAAAGAAAAACCGATCGAAAATTCTAAACCCTAATCCACACAATCTCCTACGTCACCCTCAAGATCGTTCTCCCCTGTGTGCGCCGCCGCAGTACCACCGACGTCCGGCCACGAGTCGCCGGCGGCAGGTCGACGACCGCGCGCGCTCACGCGTGCCGTGTGAGCGACAGCAGTAGCAGTCGGGAGAGGCAACTTCGTCGCGTGAGATCTTCGCGCACGGACGACGAATCTCCGAGCCGTTTGCTCAGGTACGACCACACCTAACCGACTTCAATTTCCTTTAATTAGTTTTAGGTTACACGAACCATATTGACTGATAAATCGACGTGAAATCGATGGAAAATCAGTTCAAAACAGGGAACACAAAACCAGTCCAAACACCCAACTTGACATCGAATTTTCCACCAATTTATTCTTTAAATCAGAAAACTTTCTGAACAGAAGTTAAACCCAACATGTAGGGCATCATAACCCTTCTTGTAGATTCGTATTTCAGTAAGTAGATGACAAGATATTTGATTCTAAAGTTCAACAAAAACATGTTTTTAAAAGTTAGAAAATCGCTCCACACGACGTGCGTCACGCCAATCCGGACGACGTGGTCGTGCACCGTAAGTATCGAAAGCTGCGTAACAGTTTCGTGGTCGTGTGGGCTTTGACGGAATTCAAATTGGTCGCGTGTGCGCGACGAATTTGATGCGTATCCGTCGAAATTCACCGTATCGTGCACGTTGCAAATTCTCCAATTACTTTGTGCACGCTCATCGGATCGAGACGAAACTTGCGCCAACAAAACCGTATCATTTTTCTGGTCCTGTATGCCAAGTTTGGTCCGACTCTGAGACCGTTGATAAAATCGTCGTTTTGTGGGCCCCACGGTCCCACTCAACGGGTGATTTTGTGCATGGCCCGTCGGAATCCAACTTTGGACATACGGTTGGGTTCGTATCGGAAAACTGGATTCGTAGACATATAGTTTGACGACTTTAGAGACCATTGACTCTGGCACGCTTTTCGGTGCAAAACGGGTCCAACGGCGGACATCGTTTTTGCCTAAAATTACCGTTTTGCCCCTGTGTCCAGAATTGGACTTAAGGACAGGCAATTCTAGCTAATTGGACTATTCTGAGATCATTGGTATTGTTTATTTCAGCTTTCGGGGACTGTTGTACGGGTTTTGATTATAATGGCACATTGAGTAGTTCAGATTGTCGGTTTCACCAGCAAAGGACCACAGGCGAGTACAGTTTATTGTTTGCATTTCGATATTGATCTTTACTATATTTCATTGATTGGTCATTAGTTATGTGATATTTTTATACTCTATTATAAATTGTTGAGTCGGGAATGAGAAGTACCAAGGATGTGTGATCCGACCATAGACAGTGCTTAGACATTGTAGACAGTGCTTATTTTCCTGCAAGTAGACATTGTAGACAGTGCTTATTTTCCTGTAAGTAGACATTGTAGACAGTGCTTATTTTCCTGTAAGTAGACATTGTAGACAGTGCTTATTTTCCTGCAAGTAGACATTGTAGACAGTGCTTATTTCCTGCAGTAGACATCGTAGACAGTGCTTACTTTTCTGCAGTAGACATCGTAGACAGTGCTTATTTTTCTGCAAGTAGACATTGTAGACAGTGAGTAGACATTGTAGACCGTGCGGTGTAGTACCCCAGACCGATCACATATCAAAGGTACTTCAAACGGTGGAAAGTATATTGGTCTATTTATTACTATTGATTTTCTTACGGCTTTACTGATTTTTTCAAAACTCATGATTGATGCCTAACCTTTGTCTTATAGTCATTTTCTTTATTTGAAATTGCATTCAGTGAATTGTGCTCGTTCCATTCCTGACTGGAAACCAACATTTTCAGGTTAGCCGTGGATTCACTTAGCTTGGGGAGTGACGAGAATACTTGCAGACAAAAGCCTAGTGACTAGCTAGATAGATGAGTTGTAGTCATTCCATATTTGTACAAGTTTATATCTTTCTACAAATGTAAAACTTGTGAGCTTTGTAAATTAAATTAATGTTGTGAATGAGCATTATTTGTGATATTGATCTTCATGGCCGTGACAGCGTTCTACCGCCGACACTGCGGCGTAGGCTGGCTTGGACACGTCTCGTATCCGTTTAAAAAAAACGGGTGTGGGTCGTGACAAGTTTTTGTGGTGGCCCATGCAGGTCCGTCTTCGCAAATCATGCGAACTCGTGATAGTACTTAAGTTAGTTGTACTATTGCGAGCCTGCGACTAGAACATGCTCATTCACGAACAAGGATTAATTTAATTGAATGACTAGGACTAGGAGTCCCTTATACAAATTGACCGGTGGGTAGTCTAGGCCATGCAATGTAGATAAGGAGTTATTAACTTTGATAGTTTGTCAAATCCCCATAGGTACACTATTACCTCTTGATTGGAAGATATGGTCCAATGTGGATAGATTATTCACTTGGAGAGGTAGAGTTTCCTGGAATTGATGATCTCACCTAGATGAATTATTCAATTCCTTCCCGTTGCCTCTTTAGATATCATCCTCATATTTAGTCCAAATTGCCTATTTAGTTCCTATTTTGCCCCAGGAATTATAATTTCTGATTGGGTTACCCATATGCGAACCTCGAGTTAGTTTCGATTCAAGTTTTTTTTCCTCAAAGGCTTGAATACACATAAAATAGTTAGAACGTTTCTATTTCTTTGTCTTCAGTTATTTCCTCCCTGTTCACCTTTTATTTTAAGGGTTGTGACTGATAGATACCTACGCTTTATCTCATAGTCGACTTGTTTGAATATCTAGAAGCTCATGAATTTTTCTAGATGTAGTTAAATATTAGCTAACTCATAATGGCAGGACAGCAGCGCACTGTCGCCATTTAATTGAATTATGGAGGCTATGAATTCACTACAGCCAGCAGCGCACTGGCGAGACACGACCCCAAGAGTTGGATTTTGTTTAAGAAATATAGGTCATAGAATATTGCCAAAACTATGGCTAGTGGTCCACTTTTGACCGTAGTCACCCTTGTGAGCCAATATTGAGTAGAGTTAAGTAATGTTCGATTGGTATCATATTGGAGTTACGAAACCAAGGGTTTACCACAGCCCGACTTTACGGGCGAGGCGTAAATCTCGGTGAAATAACTTCAGACGTGATTACAAATTAGGGATACCATATAAGATAGGACAGTGCCCTGTGTGTTCCATAATATCCGAAGCCAATATTGGTGGAAGTTTGTAAGTTGGATAGCACGTCTCCCGATCTAGCATTCCGTGATCCTCGTGATCTATTGATGAGGAAATTGATTGACACTAATAGATTTACCAAGAATAAAGAATTCAGGAGTCCATAAACCATTAGTCGACCAAGGCCATAAGGATAAGATGATTGTGGGATGTCTATAGAAGCAAGAACACCAGGTGAAGTTTGATTCCCACAAAACTCGAACTACTTGTGCCTCTTTTCAAAAATCTCGCGTACCTGTATCTTGACTATCTTGACCAACGCTGCTATTACAGCCTAGTTTTTGCAAGCTTACTCTTTTATCGAGCTTGATCCAAGACATATGTTTATCGGGGACGCCTGCTAACATATTGTATAATCAGAATCAGTGTATTATGGTCTGATCAACCATGATGCATTTGGTTCGCACTTTATTTAATTATCCTACGTGGATTGAGATGTAGATGTCCCTAGGGTCTCATCCACGACTGCTTTGACAATTCCTCTTGAATTACACATTCGCCTTTGAATCACGTAATTGTATTCGGTGACATCTCTCTTGAACTCTTTATTATTTTGTCTTTCACCGATTAGAAAAAAAAAAAAAAAAGCTCGTAATTGATAGATAGATACAGAGTATTCCCATGGCTATGGTAGCGGTATACACAAGTGTAGCTACCATCAGTTAGTCATATGACTGAGTTACTCGTTCTCCTCTCGACCCTCAAACTACTATTGAACCTTCTAGCCATTCAAATTTGTGAATGATGAGGGTTTTACCCTTAGTCGAAATACCTACCTAGGGGTCTACCTATTCTTTAGAGACCAAATGTAGTGAGCCTTTAATCATTTGCTTGAAGCTTGGTTTAACTAGAACCCTTGTGACAATAGTCCGGCAGGTTTGACCCCAATAGAATTTAACGACTCAGTTGTTAGAAACCTCTTCGAATGATGTGCCTTAGAGTTGGTTACCCGATCGATAACTCTTGTATATTATGGACGAGTAGATCATTCTATTTTATCGACCATGTGTCATTGCACACGCACTCGTTTTCCATTTAATAAAGAACGATCCTAGACTTGACTTATATCTACCGTATTCTGTTATGCCACGCCTCATTCTTTAGTAACAAGAGACTAGATACATTATCCGGACTTTAGAATTCTTCTAGCCTCTTTGTTCCTGAAACCGTGTCCTAATTCTAAGGTGGGTAGACTGTAAGTCTCCTAAAGTTTAGGGATATATGAAGATCACCGATTGATTAGAATAAATTTTTTATTTTGATGATAGTAGTGCCCTATGGACTCCCACTTTCCATTTAGAATATTTTGTGTCCCCGACCGTGTCATTAATATTCGGAGCACCAGACCAGCTTTTACCTTCCAACAAATTTCATATGCAAGTTCTAGACGAGTCCGCCTTCATCTAGGTATATCATGTCCCACTCAAGCCCGTCCCCTTGTACTCTATTTTTATGGTACGACTTTCAGGTAAAAAGGACTAGATATAACCCTTACCATAATAGCAGTAGGTTTTCCGACTTCCATTAGAGACTCGACTTTGACTCGAATCTTTCGACCTAATATACGGTTGTGGTCTACTCGAAGCCCACTACGCACATGCCACTAGTGTGCCACCCAATTGAGGCCTCATGTACTACTTAAACACAAAAGTCACTGAAGGTACATTTGGAGTTATGGACCTAGCTAACCAACTCGACTAGCAACTAGCTTAACCACTTGAGTTAAAGCCTATTCTAGGTTACCCTAACCTAGTAGAAATAGTTTATCTTGAGATCTTGTTCAGTCCATATATATATATTGAGATCCAAGGTTCATCCAACCGATGAGTGAAGTCCAAATAGGGAACCCATTAAAACCCAGTAAAACCTATCCATGCATACCACTATTGTTAGACTATAAAACCGAACTATTTGAGATAGGTCCCTATACCGATCATGCAGCCTCCATCTCTTAGAATATGGTGTCATTCGTAACCATTATTCCGTCTACCTGGAAGTCGAGATACGATCTTGTATTGCATTTATAATCCTTACTCGTGTGTTTATATAACCACAGAAAAGATCACAAGCTTGATTTCTCAAACTTCGTTCCTTTACGGAACCTTGTTTGAATTAGAATTTTGAGAACGAGATTTCTGTATTGCACAGATTGCAGGCCACTCTAAGTAATGAAGGGCTCTTCGACGTTGCAAATGACTGGACTAGAGTAACCCAATCTAGTGAGTAAGACTATAGGTTCATGAACACTCTTTCTATCTGTACCCTTGGATACTTTCTACCGCCCTTGAAATTTTATATTTATTCTTGATTATTTTATTTTTCATGACCTTCCTATTCCAGAGTGACGTATAGTCATATTTCCTTAAGCTACTTGTGTAAATTTATTGCTTGTTAAATTTTGGGTTACTTGGTAGATGCGAGATGAGTTTAGATACCATATACCCAGATAATTGTTAGTAGGATTGTTAACAACAAATTAGAAGATTATGAGATGTTAGCTTGAGGGATAGTGTGACCAAAGGTGGGTAGAAGTCCCCGATGACTCGTAGTTACGTAATGGCAAAGAGGAAGATATAAATATTTCTGAGAAATTAAAATTCGAGGATATTGTTGAAATAGTGAATGTATTTATTTATTTTATTTGTTATTTATTTATGGTTGAAATTTAGCATATTTACGAGTTAGAATTTCGAGGACGAAATTATTTTTAAGGTGGGTAGATTTGTAGCTCCCCTTTCCGGAATTTTGAAATATTTTATTTTATTTAAATGGTGTGATAATTATTTTATATATAGTTGTTATACGTATATTATAATATTATTTGTTATTAGATGGATCCATAAGTTAAATATATAGATGACTAGTAGTGTATGATAGTATCTTCCAAACCCTTAGTACTTTATTTCACTTTATCCATCTATTAATTTATTTATTTAATTGTTATTAATTTATTTATGCATCCTAGAATGTATTTACGTAGCCAAGGAATTATGGCATAAACAGGATTTAAGTTTTAGATTATCTATAGAAATATTTCTGATATTTATCTACAGGTGTATAAATATATGTATGGGTACATTTACTTTGTTATATAGGGACTTAAGTTATATAAGAGATAAGAGTACTATTATCATTATTATTATTATTATTATTATTGGTATTATTATTAGATTACTCTTATTGTATCGTTATTATTGTATATTTTGCGTGTATATATAAATATATATAGGCGTTTATGGTATGTATATATATATATATACCTATATATATAAATGAATATATATAAATATATGTGTTTGTGTATATATATAAATATATATACGTATGTATATAAATATGTGTATATATATAATGGTATATATAACTAAATATGTGTATATATATAATTGTATATATATAAATAGATATAAATATTTGCTTAGTTATCTTCAAATGCAATAGAATAAACAAAAGAAAAAGTTTTGAATTCAAAGCAACTAGGCCTACACTCAGACCCACAGGCCAGGATTTCCCCTTAGATGTGCAACAGGCCCGACACATGACCCAAATCTCCCTGGACCGAGCATAGCTCCCCGAGCGAACACAGCCAAAGGAACTACCCGCTTATATATATACGAACAGAGAAAAACCGATCGAAAATTCTAAACCCTAATCCACACAATCTCCTACGTCACCCTCAAGATCGTTCTCCCCTGTGTGCGCCGCCGCAGTACCACCGACGTCCGGCCACGAGTCGCCGGTGGCAGGTCGACGACCGCGCGCGCTCACGCGTGCCGTGTGAGCGACAGCAGTAGCAGTCGGGAGAGGCAACTTCGTCGCGTGAGATCTTCGCGCACGGACGACGAATCTCCGAGCCGTTTGCTCAGGTACGACCACACCTAACCGACTTCAATTTCCTTTAATTAGTTTTAGGTTACACGAACCATATTGACTGATAAATCGACGTGAAATCGATGGAAAATCAGTTCAAAACAGGGAACACAAAACCAGTCCAAACACCCAACTTGACATCGAATTTTCCACCAATTTATTCTTTAAATCAGAAAACTTTCTGAACAGAAGTTAAACCCAACATGTAGGGCATCATAACCCTTCTTGTAGATTCGTATTTCAGTAAGTAGATGACAAGATATTTGATTCTAAAGTTCAACAAAAACATGTTTTTAAAAGTTAGAAAATCGCTCCACACGACGTGCGTCACGCCAATCCGGACGACGTGGTCGTGCACCGTAAGTATCGAAAGCTGCGTAACAGTTTCGTGGTCGTGTGGGCTTTGACGGAATTCAAATTGGTCGCGTGTGCGCGACAAATTTGATGCGTATCCGTCGAAATTCACCGTATCGTGCACGTTGCAAATTCTCCAATTACTTTGTGCACGCTCATCGGATCGAGACGAAACTTGCGCCAACAGAACCGTATCATTTTTCTGGTCCTGTATGCCAAGTTTGGTCCGACTCTGAGACCGTTGATAAAATCGTCGTTTTGTGGGCCCCACGGTCCCACTCAACGGGTGATTTTGTGCATGGCCCGCCGGAATCCAACTTTGGACATACGGTTGGGTTCGTATCGGAAAACTGGATTCGTAGACATATAGTTTGACGACTTTAGAGACTATTGACTCTGGCACGCTTTTCGGTGCAAAATGGGTCCAACGGCGGACATCGTTTTTGCCTAAAATTACCGTTTTGCCCCTGTGTCCAGAATTGGACTTAAGGACAGGCAATTCTAGCTAATTGGACTATTCTGAGATCATTGGTATTGTTTATTTCAGCTTTCGGGGACTGTTGTACGGGTTTTGATTATAATGGCACATTGAGTAGTTCAGATTGTCGGTTTCACCAGCAAAGGACCACAGGCGAGTACAGTTTATTGTTTGCATTTCGATATTGATCTTTACTATATTTCATTGATTGGTCATTAGTTATGTGATATTTTTATACTCTATTATAAATTGTTGAGTCGGGAATGAGAAGTACCAAGGATGTGTGATCCGACCATAGACAGTGCTTAGACATTGTAGACAGTGCTTATTTTCCTGCAAGTAGACATTGTAGACAGTGCTTATTTTCCTGCAAGTAGACATTGTAGACAGTGCTTATTTTCCTGCAAGTAGACATTGTAGACAGTGCTTATTTCCTGCAGTAGACATCGTAGACAGTGCTTACTTTTCTGCAGTAGACATCGTAGACAGTGCTTATTTTTCTGCAAGTAGACATTGTAGACAGTGAGTAGACATTGTAGACCGTGCGGTGTAGTACCCCAGACCGATCACATATCAAAGGTACTTCAAACGGTGGAAAGTATATTGGTCTATTTATTACTATTGATTTTCTTACGGCTTTACTGATTTTTTCAAAACTCATGATTGATGCCTAACCTTTGTCTTATAGTCATTTTCTTTATTTGAAATTGCATTCAGTGAATTGTGCTCGTTCCATTCCTGACTGGAAACCAACATTTTCAGGTTAGCCGTGGATTCACTTAGCTTGGGGAGTGACGAGAATACTTGCAGACAAAAGCCTAGTGACTAGCTAGATAGATGAGTTGTAGTCATTCCATATTTGTACAAGTTTATATCTTTCTACAAATGTAAAACTTGTGAGCTTTGTAAATTAAATTAATGTTGTGAATGAGCATTATTTGTGATATTGATCTTCATGGCCGTGACAGCGTTCTACCGCCGACACTGCGGCGTAGGCTGGCTTGGACACGTCTCGTATCCGTTTAAAAAAAACGGGTGTGGGTCGTGACATTTGGCTTATTAAAATATATATTTGGAAAGCTAACTTCGATACGGTTCTTTTAAAAATAACGGAAGATAAATCGGAGTTCTAAGATAAAAGTTATGATATTTCTAACTTGCTTTGGTTAATAAAAACGTGGATGAATATTATGACGAATTTGAGTTGTTTTGGACAAAAGAAACACATGTAGGCCAAGATACTTGGATACCAACATAGGTATCCAAATGAAACTCATTCTAACCATCCTAACTAAGATCAATCCACTCTCTAACCATTCTAAAACTAAATTTAAATATCTATTTAAACTATTATCATACATACATACACATGGGGTGTCCTAATTTTGGATCTATCAAGTAGGACACAAGACACATATCTAAAATTCTCAAGAGAGCTCCAAATGGCCTCAAATTAAAATCTAATGGTTGTACATGCATGGGGGTGGATCCTATGGATTCAAATCTAACTAAAATACAAGGAAAATTGACATAGAGAGATGGTTATACCTATTGGAAGTGGGATCCCAATGATACACTCAAAGGACACGGTTTCGACACGAAAGCTCCTTCAAAATGGACACCCTTCCTTGCTCCTTGCTCCCAATCCTTGCTAGCACCTCCTCCTTGGTTGAATGAGAAGAAATGATGGAAGATTGGAAGAAGAATGGGGGGATTTGGAGATCAAAATCAAGAGGAAAGCTCTCAAGTTTGGAAAAGAACAAATTAGGGTTCTATGTAGAGGTAAAGAGAGGCAAGGGTTTTCTTAAGGATTCTTTATAAGGAGGGGCACTTGATGGCTGGTCATTAGATGAATTAGGGTTAGTTTTACATCTAGATGAGTGGCTATGACTTGTCCACCCAATTTCAAGTCCTCCTATTGGTTCAATTAGTCATAAGGCTTTCTTTTTCACAAATATCCTAAGGGATAAATATCCTACTTAGAAATATCTAGATATTGTTAATATAACTTAACCATTAAGTCGCTAACATTCTAACTAAACCTCCATGAGCATCATTAACATCTAGGTTTAGTCAAAACTAGGTTAGTCTCTAACAATTCATTTAGCACAATATTAATTAATCAAAATTTATTTTCATTAATAAGTCAAAAATGACCAAAATATCCTTAGGCTAAAAAGTCACAATTAGTCATCCTAATCACATGGTTAGGTCTCCATGGTCATGGTTAGTCTCTAGGTCATGCAGTCTCTAGGGTTACACTAGTTAACCATCAAAATCACAATTCAACATTTTAAATAGTTTTAAAATAATTAAAAATCACCAAAAATCATAACATAGTTTAAATATCATTATTAAATAATTATAATTAAAAAAATTCAAAATTACCCTCATTTTAGAAACTGGGTGCTACAGAAAGCTTCAAGAAAGAGGGACAAAAATCTCTCCTCCTCATCTACCAAGCCATGGATAATAATGCATTCGAGTTGATTTTAAGTGCAACAACCTCCAAAGAAGCATGGGATAAACTTTAAATCTTTTGCAAAGGAGAGGAGAAGGCGATGAAGGTACGCCTTCAAACTTTAAGAATTAAATTTAAAACTTTACATATGAAAGAGTTCGAAACTATTCTAGACTACTTTGCTAGAGTTTTACCCATTGTTAATCAATTAAAAAGAAATAGTGAAAGCATGACCAACACTCGAGTAATGGAGAAAATTCTTCGTTCTTTGCTTCCACAATTTAAGCATATCGTAGTAACTATTGAAGAAACTAAAGACTTGGAGACCGTGACTATTGAGCAACTTAAGGGCTCATTACAAGCCTATGAATAAAGAAAAAAGAAAAAGGAAGAGACATTGGAGCAAGTCCGTCAAACGAAGCTCACTTTCAAGGAGAAAAAAGAAAGATTTACCAATCAAAGAAGTAAAAGAGGTCGTAGAAGAGAGGAAAGAGCTCATTACAAGACATCCATCAATGGAGAAAGAGGCCAAAACTATCCTACAAGATGATGTGGAAGAGGAAGCTTCACAAGAAGAGATGGAAGCCAAAGGTATGATAAATCTCAAGTTGAATGCTATAATTGTCATAACCTTAGACATTATGCAATTTTCATGCAGCTGCTCCCTTGAGCGTGCGTGACTTTTCACGCACACTTTTCCCTTGAGCGTGCGTGGCTTTTCACGCACACTGTTCCCTTGAGCGTGCGTGACTTTTCACGTACACTGCTCCTTGAGCGTGCGTAACTTTTCACGCACACTGCTCTGTAGCGTGCGTGACTTTTCGTACGCTGCTGCCCTGACCCCTTGTTTAACCCTTGACCCTTGGAGTTTTGGTTTTATTTCTTTAAGCTTGGCTTTTCTATGACCCTGTATATTAATATTTTATTAGATATTTTACGCTCATTTTATATCCTTACGCCTTTTGTCATGAACTTGATTTTACTTAATATGTTTGGAATGACTATTGTACATGGCCTGGTATGACAAGGCACTAGCATAACACGACAGTGACCCGTAGTGGTACACTCTTAACATGACCAACCTGACATGATAGTGGCCCGTCGTGGCACACTCCTGACAAGTACCCTGACATGATTTATCTTGATAATTTAATTTGACCTGCCTTGACACCGTGGATGGTTCTTCTTGCTTGCTTGTTAAATCCATTGTCCTGTCTTGCATCATGTCTAGGATGGGTCTCCTGAGTACCACGGTCAGGAGTACCTACTAAAATGGATTAAGGTTAATAACTAGAATAACTCAGTAGTCATGAAGAGATGACACAGCTACAGGCAATCCCGTTACCTGGGCGCTCTTGGGATCTGTAGCCTGCCGTCGAGTAGGGCACATTTCCAGCGCACCGTCGAGTGTTGCACCCTCTAAGTCACCTAAGGGTACATTTGTGTCCTGGACGATGTACCCACCTGAATTCAACCCTAATCTTTAGTCCTGGGTAGCCTGGATGGTCTGCAGGGCTTGTGGCTGTGGAACAATCTCACTGCATCTTGTTAGTAATTAGGCCTGTGATAACCCTATTTAGTTAAAGTAGTAAGCCGTAGGATCTGCTTGGCCGTGATTGATTGAATGAAGTATAGCCAGTTAGCCATGTCTTGATCCAGTATAAGATTGCTTCCTGTCTTGAATTCTTGCATTATTATCTTGCCGATAAATGGTGGAAAACCAAGCTCTGTTCAGATGAAGGGTTACAACCCCGGTCCTTGTTTGGTTTACGGGTTGTAACCTGGCTATCGAAATAGTTCTATGGTTATCTCATCGTATATCATCCTGACATATTTTTGTAATTTAGTTTTAATATTAGATTTTCTGTGCTGATTGCTGGTTTTTGTTCTTATTCCGTGGCCCCCTTGTGGTACTTGCTCTTTCTGGGGTTGACCCAGCTGGTTTTGTGTGGCCAGATTTCGGAGCAGCTCCCGAGGATCTACCAAGCTTCCAGCCCAATGGTGGCGACTAGAAGGAACCCGGGCTACGAGTGGATTTTCTATTTTGTTTCGCTCACTCTATTGTAAATTTATTCTTTTGAGGCGTTTAGCCGACGAGCACCTGTTAGCTCGATGCACTTTTACTTTCTGTCTGCCTACGGGCTGTAAACATGATTGACAAATCCTAGGGTTGATCATGTATGACTAAACTCTTGCTAGTCCTAACATTTTGTACGACTAGCTTCATGATCAGCTGATATGTAATATTTGAGACGCCTTTTATTGTATATTTAATGATCATACATCTTGTAATTATATTATTTGCTTGAGATTGAGACAATAGGCTTGACCTTAAGAGACTGTTGGCTTGTAGTAAACCCTCATATCTAGACAGCCGTGACCGTATAGTTGAGATGTATTCTATTTCAATATAGCTGGCTATGTCTGCCCCCGCTCTCCAGTATTCTGGTTCTGGGGCGTGACAGTTTGTAACTTGGATATTTGTTGGTTGTGTAGATTTGGATGTTTGGATCCTATTCTATTTGTTGGTTGTGTGTAGACTTTGCTTATTTGATTGTAGACTTTGTTATTTGGTGTAGACTTGGTTATTTGGATACTTTTTGTTGTGTGATTGTTGTAGACTTGGTTATAGGGACAGAAACCTGTGTACAGTGAGGGAAAATAGTGTGTATGTGTGATTGTGTGTCATTCACATGGGTGTGTGTGTATATGGCCTGTGTTCAGCAAAACAGGGAACCAAATGTTGCGTTTACAAATTCCAAATTTTGAGGGGACTGTGCAGATTTAGCAAAACATGGAACCAAATGTTGTGTTCAGCAAAACAGGGAACCAAATGTTGTGTAAATGGACATTATGTATTTTTTTCGCAGATTTAGCGATGTTTACCGATGTTTACCGACGTCTACCGACATAAGTTTGCGTCGGTAAACGTCGATAAATCTGCAATATTTTCCAGGGTACCGACGTTTACCGACGTCCTTATACGTCGAAAAATGTCGGTAAACGTCGGTGCACGTCGGTAATCATCCCAGGAATTACCGACATTTACTGACAATTTAAATGACGGTAAACGTCGGTACATTCCCAGGATTTTACCGACGTGTAGCGACTTTGACCACGTCGCTAAACCGCCGGCGACACGACGGTAATCGTCGGTAAATTTACTGACGCGTAGCGACGTTAAACACGTCGCTAATACACCGACGACACGATGGTAGACGTCGGTAATATACCGACGTATATATACGTCGGTAAACGTCGGTACTTGCGACGTTCGGCGACGTTTTGAAGATCAGCTACTTACATTTCCGCGACAAGCCCAAAACTTCGGTAATTTCGTCGCTAAATATTTTTAGCGACAAAATTTATCATTTTAGCGACGTCTTTAGGCGTCGCTAAAACGACTTATTCTGGTAGTGTAAATCCAGGCTATCAACCAAGAAGCAAGTTAGAGGCTTGCCCGATATCACATTCAAAAAGGACATGGTATGTGCCGAATATGAATTGAATAAGGCAACCAAGTCCTCATTTTATTCCATAAACTCTGTAAGTACTACTAGACCCTTACAATTACATCATATGGATTTATTTGGACCTAGTAGAGTAGCCAGTCATGGTGGAAAACTCTACGCTTTTGTTATTGTTGATGACTTTTCTAGATTTACTTAGGTTTTCTTTCTTACAGATAGAAGTGATGCCATTTCAGTTTTTAAAATATTTGCTAAAAAGGTTCAAAACGAAAAAAGCTACATGATTACTCGAATCCGAAGTGATCATGGAGGCAAATTCAAAAATAGTGATTTTAAAAAGTTTTGTGATTTAAATGGTTTTAATCATGAGTTTCCTTGTCCAAGAACTCCTCAACTAAATGGTGTTATGGAGCGGAAGAATAGAACTCTTAGTGATATGGCTAGAGTCATGTTAAATAAATCCTCTCTTCCGAAATATTTTTGGGCTGAAGTTGTCAATACAGCGTGCCATATTTTAAATAGGGTGCTTATTCGTCCTATTACGAAGAAAAAACCCTATGAGCTTTGGTTTGGAAGAACAACAACCGTTTCATATTTTCAAGTTTTTGGTTGTCGACGTTTTATCCTTAACACCAAAGACAACTTAGGCAAATTTGATGCCAAAGCTGACGATGGTATATTCTTTGGCTATGCGGCCAAGAGCAAGGGATATAGAGTATTCAACAAACGCTCCTTAATTGTGGAAGAGTCTACTAATGTGACTTTCGATGAGTATAACAGTGCAGCAGCTACTCTTGATGATGATGTTGAGCCATCAACTTCTACTCCAATGAATACCACCACTGAAACCAATTCTTTGGAGGGCTTGCCAAAGAAATTCTCTTTCAAGCCGTCACATCAAGAAAATTTGGTTATAGGTGAGGTTTCACGCGGAGTAAGTACTAGATCATCATTAAAAGACTCCATTGCTAGTATTTCCTTCATTTCACAAATTGAGCCAAAAAACATTGTAGAAGCCTTTAATGATGAATTTTGGATTTCTGCCACGCAAGAAGAACTCAACCAATTCGAGAGGAGCCAAGTTTGGGAACTTGTTCCTAGGCCGGTAAATCACTCGATTATTGGTACTAAATGGGTTTTTTGAAACAAAGTAAATGAAGATGGTTCAGTTACACACAACAAAGCTCGTCTAGTAGCTCAAGGATACAACCAAGAGGAAGGTATCGACTACGATGAGACGTATGCTCCTGTTGCGAGATTGGAATCCGTTCAGATGCTTTACGCATTTGCTAACTTTCAAATCTTCAAATTATTTCAAATAGATGTTAAAAGTGCTTTCTTGAATGGATTTATTAAGAAGGAAGTTTTTGTAAAACAACCCCCTGGTTTTGAAAATCATAAATTTCTCGACCATGTTTTCAAGCTCAAGAAAGTGCTATATGGCCTCAAACAAGCCCCTAGAGCTTGGTATGAATGGCTAAGCAATTTCTTGCTTGAAAAAGGTTTTTCAAAAGGGAAAGTTGACACTACACTTTTTATAAAATCTTTCAAAGACACTATTCTCTTAGTACAAATTTACGTTGATGATATTATATTTGGTTCTACTGATAAAACTCTGTCAAGATTTTGCCAAGTATATGCAGACTGAGTTTGAGATGAGCATGATAGGGTAGCTCAATTACTTTCTTAGACTGCAAGTCAAACAAACATCAAATGGAACTTTGATCTGTCAGTCAAAGTATACAAAGGACATGGTGAAGAAATTCGACCTTGACAACGTCAAACCAATCAGCACTCCAATAGCTACTCCAACTAAACTAGAACCAGATGAAAGCGGCAAACCTGTGGATCAACGTAAGTATCGAGGTATGATAGGCAGTCTACTTTATTTAACTGCTAGTCGCCCTGATATTATGTTTAGCGTTTGCCGGTGTGCTAGATATCAAGCTAATCCTATGAATCACACATGACTGCTGTTAAGCGTATCATTCGATATCTTAAGGGTACGGTTACATTGGGCCTACGGTATCCCAAATCAACATCATTTGACCTCATTGGTTACTCTGATGCTGATTTTGCCGAATGCAAGGTCGACTGTAAAAGTACGAGCGGCACGTGTCATTTATTAGGAAAGACTTTAGTCTCTTGGTTTAGCAAGAAGCAGAATTCTGTCGCACTATCCACAACAGAAGCTGAATATATCGCAGCTGGTCGTTGTTGTGCACAAATTCTGTGGATGAAGCAAACCCTTGAAGACTATAACTTATCTTTTATGCACATTCCTATATTTTGTGACAACACTAGTGCTATAAATCTCACTAAGAACCCCATATGTCAACGCACGAAGCACATTGAAATACGTCAACACTTTTTGCGTGATCACCAGCAAAATGGCACTATTAACTTAGAATTTATCGACACCGATCATCAGCTAGCAGATTTCTTTACCATACCACTATCCGAAGAGCGTTTTAACTTCCTTTATCGTGAACTAGGAATTTTGGATGAAGCTGTTATTCATTAAAGTAACCTGCATAAATATCGATTATGTCCTGATTCTTTATGATGAACTTGCTATGGGTACAAGCCGAAATGGTCCTTCTGACAACTAGGCGTAAAAGCCTAAGCGACACGGTGCACTAGTCCTTAGGACTACCGCTAGCTGGGATCCGGCCCCTGCAGCTACCCCATGGCAGCTTCAAAATATTGAATTGTGGCATATTTCCTTGTTTATTACATGGTTTACTGTTATTTTATCACATGCTAAAATTCAAACTTTACTTTGATTCAGTGTTGGTCTTTTTGGTATTCTATACTTGGTTTTCTCTTTTTATATGTGCATACACTTATTATCATATTTCTTTCAGTCTCTCTTACTTGATCAAACTTGTTTTTAGCCTGATTTCTATTCTGGTTACAGAAACCAGAATTCGGCCCGAACTCTGCCTTATCCAGAGTTCGGGCCGAATTCGGTCTGGCTGTTCTACAACCGAAAGCAGCCTCAGCCGCTGATCGGATTGTGGTCCAATGGTCCACATTTGCTCCGACCATTCGAACCCCTACACTAAAAACCGGGTTCCTCTCTTCTCTCTCCTCCATTGCCACCTTATAAACTTCTTCAAACTATTTTTCTCCAAACCCTAACACTAGTTCTTCCTTCCTAGAGCATATTTCTTCTCAAAACTCAAGGAGAAGGATTTTCTCACCATTCTCCTTCATCTTTCATCATCAAATTGAGGTATATTTCCACACTTCTCTCCTCTAAATTTCCTCAATTTTCTTTATTATTTCATGGCTCCCAAGTTGTTCAATAGGGGGAAGAGACTTCAAAGCGAGGGTGCATCCTCTTCGAATGCTCCTTCTCGTGTTGAACCACCCGTTGAACAACCAAATCAACAACACATTCACCCGTTGTTCAAACCACCTCGTCCACTCGACCCCAACACGTACGATGATCGGATATTTGTACCACTTGACGCTTCCAATGAGTGGTTTAGTAATTTTTGATCACGTCCGGTGTATGCGGGTCACCCTATAAATTTCACTATCTTTTCACAATATGATTCACTCTTTCATGATCTATGTCTTCATGAACTAGTCACCACCAATTCGGTGATCTATCTAAATGCCATCCAAATGTTTTGCTGCAACCTTACTCATAATGATACACATATATTTTCACGGGTTGCGGGCATTGATATTTCTTTTGATGATTTCGACTTGGTTGAACACCTTGATCTTCCAGAGCCTGACTTATGGGAAAAACTTGTTGAAGCTTGCAAGTTTTAGTTTCCTGATGGGTCATCCCTAGAAAGCTTTAAGGATGACTTGTGTACCCCTAACACACGTCCTCGCAAGCTTCTCGCCAAGTTTCTCCATCCTTACTTTTATGAACTTCATCGGATCGTCTTTAACACGATTCTGCCCAAAGCAGGATCGACCGATGAGGTTACATACTTTAAAATCTCTGCTTTGTATCACCTCCATTTTTATGTTCCTTTTAATCATCCATGTACCATGATGGACTGGATGATTAATGCTAGGAAGAAACTAAGATCCTTGGTTTATGCTCTTTATCTTCCTATTCTCTTTCGTTCTTTTCGTGTACCTCTTGATGAGTGCCAGTTCCTCATTGCCCCTGTCTTCCTCTCTAAGGCACGGCGGCTTCAGGCAGCAGTTGGCTCACCTGTTGTGTCCGAGCACTCTGACGATGAGCCCGACGCCCTCCTCTTGGACAGGATCCTCCTCCTCCTCCTGCTACTCTTGAGTCACTCCAGACTATGCTCCGCGATTGATTCACTTTAGAGGATGATTGCTGGACTCAGCTTGACTACCGGACTACCCTGTAGATGAGTCCCATTAGCAACTCACTGTATGATATTTGGTACTCTATGTCCCGACATCCTTCTATGCCTATTCCCATGGAGCGGGACCCTGCTCGCGATGGAGACCGTATCGATGACCCTTGGGTTATCCGCTACCTGGATCTGGATACAGCTTTCGTGGACCCTCGTCGTTCCTTCACTGATCCATTCGACGATTCTGGGCCTTCACGAGCTCGATGATGGATGTAGATTTCTATTTACTGCTGCTGAGGATCGTAGTTTATGCTTTTATGCATTTTTAGTTGATGTAGTTATTTTTTTATTTCTGCACTTTAGTTGTATTAGAACTCATTATGTGACTCTTGGAGACATTTTATTATGCCGTTTATCAGTTTATGCAGATTATCATTATTATTTTTAGTATGCTTGCCAATCATTATTTTTGGTTGTTTGATAAATGCCAAAAGGGGGAGAAATATTTTGCTATATTCATATTAAATCATCATATCATTTTTCTCTGGCTTTGTGTATCTATGCTTTGGGGAAGATTGTTTTTATCAGGACAACAGGTTCAAAGCAATGTTTACGGGGGAGCTATTGCTAGCTCTGCACTAATTACAGGGGAGCTACGCTACTTTTTTAATGTGTCCAGGTATGAATATTGAATATACAAATATTATTTTGTCAATTATCAATATGGGGGAGATTGTTGACAAAAAATCACAGTCAACCATATATTGATACAATTAACAACATGATACTTGTAATATTTCAATACGACACATGAAGACTGAATTAAGTACAAGCCAGACAACAGCTCGCACCTGTAATGCTTCATACTTTGAGTCTGTATTTTACATTTTTATTTGAGTCTAGACTTATGTAAACTGAGCTGTGCTGAGCATTTTGAGATTTAGACTAAACCTATACCTCAAACCAAAAGCCCCACCAAACATCCAAATAGCCCATTGGCCCATTGGACCTATTCTGTGCTCTGGAGACAGAGTTCGGTCCGAACTCTGCCTCCATACAGAGTTCAGACCGAACTCTGCCTCCTAAAATCCAAGACCCTAATTTTTAGGGTTGGCTGGATGCAAGTTGTCCAACGGCCAAATTTTTGAATATTTCAACTAGAATTCTGGCCGAATTCTGCCTGTATGGTATCCTATAAATAGGCCATGAATTCTCCCCTTTTAAATCATCCAATCTTCTCTTCTCATCTCTTTAAATCCTTATACAAGCCATACCCTTCTCATCTACTAGCCGCAAGCTCCCTAAGCCTCAAAGTGCTCAATACTTTTTAGTTAGGAGTTTGTGCAAGAGTTTAAGAAGTAGCTTAGAAAATTCCAAGCATCGCCACTGCGATCTCTGTAAGAAGTTGACGTGCTCTTCTGAAGAAAAGGCACGGGGTGTAACTACTATTTCATAAATAGTGGATTTAATCCTGAGCTAGAGTTCTCAGGCCTGTACTAATCCTCCATGAGGGAAACCAGGTTAAAATCGGTTGTGTTTGCGTATGCTTTCTTGCTCTTTACTATTTCCGCATTTACTCTGATTATTTACTGTCGGTGAAAGAGTTTATTTTTTAATTGGACATTATTATCATAAACTCTATTCATCCCCTCTAGAGTTGCCTATTTGTTCTTCAGAGATGCTATTTGGGTTATTATAGACAGGCTCACGAAGGTGGCTCACTTTCTCCCATTCAGAGTTGGTCAGCCAACGACTCAGCTAGCAGAGATATACCTCAGGCAGATCGTTATATTTCATGGTGTACCAATCAGTATCACCTCGGATAGAGTTTCAAGATTTACGTTGCACTTTTGGCGCAGTCTGCAAGAGAGTTTGAAAACTCACCTCCAGTTCAACTCAGCATATCATCCGCAGACAGATGGTCAGTCAGAGCGTACCATACGAACTTTGGAAGATATGTTGCGGTCTTTTACACTCGACTTCGGTGGTTCATGGGAAAATCACCTGCACCTGGTGGAGTTCTCGTACAACAACAGTTTCCAAACCAGTATCCAGATGGCACCGTTTAAGGTACTATATGGTAGGAAGTACAGATCCCCGCTAGCATGGGATGATGTTGGTGAAAGGCAGATACTCGATCCGAAAATGAATGCTCAGACGGTTGAGGTGGTCAGGAGAGTTAGAGATCATCTTCGAGTTGTACAAGATCGCTAGCGTCATTGAGCCGATTCTCATCAGTGCCCCCTTGAGTTTTCTGTCGACGACCATGTATTCCTGAGGATTTTGCCTAACCGTGGCGTCATTCGTTTTAGCGTACGGGGAAAGCTTAGTCCTAGCTTTATAGGGTCGTTCGACATTCTGGAGCGGGTAGGAATTGTGTCCTATCATCTCGCTCTTCCGTCGTCGTTACGTGAGGTACATGACGTGTTCCATGTATCCCAACTACGACGGTTTATCCCGGATCGGAGCCATATCCTGGTACATTTGGAATTGGTTGTTGGTACCAACCTTTTGTATGAGGAGAGGCCCATGTCTATATTGGATCGAAGAGAGAAGATACTCAAGAATATGACTATTAGTTTAGTCCGTGTTGCTTGGGGTCATCACTCTTTGGGTAAGTCAACGTGGGAGCGTGAGGATGATATCCGATCGCGATATCCCGACCTGTTTGACTCGTAAGGTATAATGTCTTCCTTATGCCTTCTGCTCTCAACTCCTTGCTTGAATGAATGATTGCTTGATTGATTGCCTTGTCATAGCTTGCCTGTGATTAGTATAACCTGTCCTTGCCACTATAGCCTCTTAATTAAAATTTAGAGGATGGAATTCTTTTAAGGTGGGTAGAGTTGTAACGACCATGGTTCGTATTACGTGTTTTGGTATACGTGTACGTATATTGCATGTCTCATTGTATGGTTTATCTTGGCATTTCTCTTGCTTGGTTCGGCTTGGTTGGCTTGGTTCGGTTTGGATTGGTTTTTCATGTGGACCAACCCCACCTACCCCAACTCTTTCTTGATTAGCCGCCTCCCCCTTCTCTCTCCTTGTTTACCTTTCATTAAATCTTCTTCTTCTTCACCATTTACTCTCCACCTACTAGAGAGAGGGGTCTAGGCAAGTGCAACTTGCTTCATAAAGGAACTCAAGTTTTATTGTTCCATTTTCTTCTCCAGAAGATTCTAAGTCACTTTAGTACTTAGCATTTTCGAATTCCATGGCTCATTTCATGTAGATCTAAGTTTTTAGTATTTTGATCTTCTTGGTTTTGACCTTCTAAACTTGGTTGTTTCCGAATTGGAGAGTCCCATGTAGTAGGGATTTTGATTTTACGCAAGTTTGGTTTTGAGATGGCCAGACTTCGCCAAGTCTTGGCCGAGATGGAGTTGCTCGAGTTCCTGAGCTTTTACGCATGCTTATCTTGGCCATAGGGAGAAGATGGAGTTTTACGCACACGTTCTAACGTATTGGCGTAGTGTTTAGCCCTTTTACGCCCACGCATTGCGTGCCAGCGTATTATTCAGGCTTTTTACGCTCACGTCTTAACTTGCCTGCGTAGTGCCCCTTTTACGCACAGACAATTGCGTGCTAGCGTATTCGAACTCTATGCCGGGACCCTCCAGCTCGCGTAGAGTCATACTCGCGTAGACTTTGGCTCGAGTAGACTCTCGCATGCGTAGAGTTTCGCTCGGGTGTTTGCATGCGTAGAATTCTACTCGCGTAAAATTCTTACGCGCGTGTAATTTCACTTGCGTATAACCACGCTAGCGTAGAACCCCACCCACGTGCATCTTTAGTCGTGTAGAGCTATCTCTCCCTTGCTCTTGCTAGCATAGAGCCGCTTTACGCTTAAGGCCCTCGGCCTAGCGTAGAGGCTCACTCGCGTAGAGCCTTGAGTCCTTGGGTACCCGATTGTCTTTTATGCCTTGCACTATTCATGAATTGACAAGCACGGACTGAGTGATATGATCGGATTAATAATGGTGCATGACATGACATGGCATGACATAGCATGACATAACAAGATATGACAAGTACGCACCATGGTAACTATTATAATCTGTTGCGATGACTTACATGACATGACTATAATAAATGGCTTGGATACCGTAGATGATTGTGTTTGTACAAATAAACCAGTATTGTCTTGCATCATATCCAGGACAGGGACCCCTGAATACCACGGTCAGGGGTACCTATGGAAATTGACTAAGGATAATAACTAGAAAATCCATTAGTCATAGAGAGATTTCCCAGCTACAGGCAATCCCGTTATCTGGGTGCCCCATCTTGTGATTTATAGCCTACCGTCGAATAGGGCACATTTCCAGCACACTGACATGTGTTGCAACCACCAAACTACTTAAGGGTACAGGCGTTTCTTGGACGATGTACCCACATGAATTCAATCTTCCATTTGCGTTTGGATAACCTGGATGGTCTGCAGGGCTTGTGGTTGTTGGAATAATCTTATTGCATCTTGCTAGTAACTAGGCCTATGATAACCCTAGTTAGTTAAAGTATCAAGCCGTACTCCTTGCTTGGCCGTGATTGATTGGATGGAGTCAAGCCGAGCTTCGTCTCATCCTGATCCTGTACAAGATTATGACATGACATGATTACTTATGCTTGCCTTAACAATAACGATAATGGAACAAGTTCTGTTCAGGTGAAAGGTTACAACCCCGGTCCTTGTTTGGTTTAATGGTTGTAACCTGGCTCCCGGAGCAGTTCTGTGTCCTCTCTTCGTTTATTGTCTTATTGCACCCCACGTCATGTTCATCAAGTTTTACCTTACTTCAATAGCACGATTATTTATGCTGGCCTTAACAATAATGATCAGGGAACCAGTTCTGTTCAGGTGAAGGATTACAACCCCGGTCCTTATTTGGTTTAAGGGTTGTAACCTGGCTCCCGGAGCAGTTTTGTGTCCTCTCTTCGTTTATTGTCTTATTTCACCCTATGTCAAAGCTCATCATGTTTTACCTTTACCAACAGTATTGTAGATGGGTTACTCTTCAGGTGAAGGGTTACAACCCCGCTCCTTGTTTGGTTTAAGGGTTGTGACCTGGCCACTTGAATGGTTTCCTCGTACTCAATTCACTGTTGTTGTCCCTGTTATTATGAGTTTCTTTTATAATTTCCTTTAATATTCATTTATTATATGCTGGTTTTAGTTCCTATGTGAATCTTCCTTTATGGCACTTGCTCTTTTTGGGGTCTGACCCAGCTGGTTTTGTATGGCCAGATATCGGAGCAGCACCAGAGGATCTACCTACCTTCCAGCCAGATTGTGACCACCCGGCGTAACCCTGGCAACGAGTGGTTTTTTTTGTTCTTCCACTTTATTGTATAAATATTCTTTTGAGGAGTTTAGCCGACGAGCACGTATTTAGCTCGTATTGCACCTTTATTTACTGTCTGCCTACGGGCTGTAACATGATTAACAAATCCTAGGGTTGATCATGTATGACTGAAACTCGAGCTTGTCTTGACATTTTGTACGACTAGCTTCATGATCATCCAGATATGAAATGTATGTGACGCCTTATTATTTTATATTTGGTGCTCTGACATCTTGTAATAGTTATCGCTTGTTTGAGATTGAGAAAATAGGCTTGTTCATGACATAGGAGACTGATGGCTTATAGTTAAACCCTCAAGTATCTAGACAGCCATGACCATATAGCGAGGTGGGTTGCACTTCAACATACGTAGCTGGCTATGTTCGCCCTCGCTCTCCAGTATTCTGGTTCTGGGGCGTTACACCCTGGTAGCTATCATAGAAGAAACCCGCAACCTTTCCAAATGCCACTACGCGAAGATATGTGCGGAACTAGACCATGCGAAAGATGCTCCCAAACGCATAGAAATTAAGCTCGGAGACCAAACACACCGCCAAACGCTGGTTTACGATAACAACATCATCTTCTGCAATCACTGCCAGATGAGTCGACATTCCAAACAGTACTGTTACCGAGCCCACCCAGAGCTTAAGAAGACTAACACGTGCATCCCGCGCGCGCTGGCTGCTCATCGGGCCCCTGAATCTGGGAATCAAAATCATCCCCCCAATCCTAACCTTCTGATGGAAGTCACGGTACGAACGCCTTATTCCCGGTCGAACACCATGACCAGCTCTACTATCGTGCTATACAATCCTCCAGCTATCTCTCTCAACAACACCTTTGTACTTCTCACTCGTTCCACTTCCGACAGTACCCCGGATCACTCCAAAGAACCCTCCGCTCCCGCCCTCGAAGTAGTCGTCCAGCCAGTTTCCCTACCTCACTCAGACATCGCCAGTGCGACCACCGCGCCATCCACCTCCTCCACCTACAACCTCTCAAGGCACATTGTTCCCCCAGCTGAGGACTCTCTCTCTCTCCTCCTCTCCCCTCCTGCCGCCCTCAGCGGCCAAGAGAGGACCAGATGGAGTGCCGCCCTGTACAGAATTCAGACCCCCGATCCCTAGTCACTATCCCAACCAGTCGCACTTTCGAGGCAATAACTCCCCCGACAGTTGCTGGACCTCTAAGGCCCCCCCAAACAACGGACACGCAAGCCAACAAAAACCCCACCTTAACCGACAGGTTCTGGCAAGCCATAGCAGGGGACGTTACGGACAATTTTTGCCCCGAGGCAGGAATAGCTGATCCCGCTTTCACCGGCAGGTTCTGGCATGCCAAGGAAGCGGGATTCCTGGACCAGGGCAATCCCCTATGCGCCTTGGAAGACAAAGACAATGAGTCTATTCCCTCCTGGACAGACATCAGTATCGGGGCTACCAGTGCTTCCGGAGCCAACGGGCCTACTTTCACACCCACCAAAAAAACCTCCTCCAAAAAGAACAAGAACAATAACAATTCAAAGCAACAGACGGCCATGATAACTAGGTCCTCCATGAAGCTTAATCTCCCCCCACTACCTCATCTAATGCTTAACATCATCTCCTGGAACGTTAGAGGGCTTGGGAATAAACCGACACTGAATAGAATCCTCAGCCTCAAGAAAACCAATCGTATCGACCTTCTAATCATTATCGAACCAAAAATACCCCAAAGAAGAATTAGAGCCACTCAACTCAAGCTTGGATTCCCCCATGCAATCTCTGGATATAATGACATCTGGATCTTCTTCGCGTCGGAATTCAGATTTGGCATCATAAAATATTTGCCACAGGCTTTATCTTGTTGGGTCGAGCATCCGACCCTCATGTCCCGCTCCATCCTTTCCGTTGTTCATGGTAGCTGCGACATCCCGGAACGACGTTCACTTTGGGATGACAGGTTTGAAGCCAACTTACCCTATCCAGACCTCCCATGGCTCTGCATCGAAGATTTTAACACGGTGGCCTGCAGAGAGGAGAAATCCGAGGGTCGCTCACCCCCAGCCTGCGATGGATGATTTCAATAACTTCGTCTTCCACAGAAACCTAACCCCCATCCCCTTCCACGGTAGTGCATTCACCTAGTGCAACATGCAAGAGGGCCATCGACGGCAATACTCCCGTTTAGATCGGACGATGGTCAACGACAGCTGGTCCAACATGGGCCTGATCACTCACCTCTCTCATTTGAACTCTACGGAATCGGATCACTCCCCTCTACTCATCAAGATCAGCATAACCACATCAACACTAAAAAAGCTTTCTGCTTCCTCGACTTCTGGTGCCATCACCTGCAATTCCAGAAAGTCGTCCACTGTGCTTGGAACTCTGTCTCGACCCTTGATCCTATGGCTCGGATGGAGGATAAATTGAAAGCCACCCGTAAGGCCTTAACGTCCTGGAGAAAGCAAGCTTTTGGAAACATCTTTCAGGTTATCAAGGAGGCGGAGGACGACGTCACTTACGCCGAGTTCGCATTCGCCATTCACCGCTCTCCGAATGCCCGGGCCTCGCTCAACCTTGCCAGAGCCCTTCTCAAATCTTGGCTTAAAGTTGAAACAGAATTCTGGAAGCAAAAAGCCAGATTGACCTAGGACAACGAGGGTGACCAGAACACCAGTTTCTTTTACGCATGTGTCAAAGGCCGCAGAAATAAATTAAAATTGCATCGGATATATGACAACAATGGCGCCCAGGTGGAGGACCAAGACGGCATTCAGGCGACGGTAGAAAACTTCTACCATAACCTTTTCTCTAAAGACCCGGTAGTTAAAGACGTCGCGCTCATGTCCGAGATCGCATCCCTCATCTGCGCCAGCGAGAATGAGACCATGTTGGCTACCATCTCGGAGAAGGAGGTCATGGAGGCTGTCTGGTCCATTAACGAACACAGTACTCCGGGGCCTGATGGCTTCAATGGCGTCTTCTTTACAAATTGTTGGGATATCTTAAAATTCAATTTATTGGAGGCCACAATTGCCTTTTTCCAAGGGGCTAGATATCCCAGCTCCATTTCTTGTGCCAACATCATTCTCATCCCTAAAAAAGACAACCCGAAAACCTTCAAAGACTTCCTTCACCAATAAGGTCATATCGAAGATCGTCGCCAACCGAATGTCCAATATCCTCCCCAAGATCATCTCCGATGAGCAAAGCGGGTTTGTCAAAGACAGGAACATCACAGACCACATTCTCATCGCACAAGAGATGATCACATATACGAAGTTCCCATCCAAAGGGGGGAACGTCGCCATCAAACTGGACATAGAGAAGGCTTACGACCGTCTGGACTGGCAATTCATGATCTGGGACCTCAGGGCTTTCGGCTTCTCCGAATTATGGATTGACATCATTTTCAGATCCATCAACAATGCGTGGTTTTCTACCGTCATCAATGGCCAGGCTACGGGGTTCTTCCGATCCACTCAGGGGTTAGACAGGAGGACCCCCTCTCCTCCACTATTTTCATTATTACGGCAGAAGCTCTCAGTAGAAGCCTCAATAGCATGCCCAGAATGCCCAGTTTCTACCACTTCCATACCACCACGGGCTGCTCGCTTATCACTTACCTGTCATACGCAGATGACGTACTCATCTTCTCCTCCGGAGACTTCGCTTCAATCGAGGTGGTCCTAAGTACGCTCGTCCGATACCCCAGATGCTCCGACCAGCCCGTCAACAACAATAAGAGCATCATCTATACCCATCACAAAGCCGACAGAGCTCGTTCGGCTGTGCTCTCCAACATGACTTCATTCGCCACGGCCTACCCGCCTTTCCTGTACTTGGGTTGCCCGCTGGTGTACGGGAAGACAAACTCGGGTATTTATGAGCACCTGGTAGACAAGATCCACAAACAGATCGCGCTATGGTGACTAGGGTTTCTGTCGACGTAATCGACATTGGCCGGTCTATCCACCAAAAAGAAGGAACAGAAACCAGTGAAGAACTGGGAGGGATGCTGCATCTCGCACGGAGCAGAGATACTTGTTTCGGAGCAGAGATACTGGTCGAAATTGGAGGAAAATATTGTTTAGTAAATACATAAAAAATCTTCATTAACACATTTGAGGTGGAATCACAATCGAGAAGAAATTAAACAAAAAAAACCTTTAGAAATTAGTAAAACCCAATACTTTGGGGAATTGGGGAATTAGATCTCATATGAAAACCTTTAAAAAATAGATCTCATAATTGAGAAAAAATTAAAGAAGAATAAAATGAGTTTAGAAACTGACCTAAAAATGAGATGAATTGGAAACCAGAGCTTTGAGTCTGGAGAAGCTCGAGAGAGAGAGAGGGGGCTGGAGGAAGCTCGAAAGAAAGGGAAGGAGGAGGAAAATGAAATCTCGAGAAGGAAACGAGTGGGAAAATGAAAATGTGTGTGGAAGAGTTGGGAATTTTTTTTCTTTCCTTCCCTTGTCACATAATTTGTCACGGTTTTTAATCTTATAAAAGATATAAAATTCAATAAAATGTAAAACAAAAATGTTTGTAACATTTTATTAACTTTTGTAACAGTTATTATCGTTACAAGAATGTCACGGCAATAGCCGTTACTAATCATAAAAAAAATGTGTTACAAATTACATATTTTGGTGTAGTGTAAGATGATCCTTATCAAACACGTTCTCTCTTCCATCCCGTTGTACACCCTAGCTGTCTGCTCCTCGCCTAAGAAGGTCCTCCAATCTCTAGAATCCCTATTCTCTAAATTCTTCTGGGGTCATAGCGACAGAAATGACAAATATCACTGGGCCAGCTGGGGAACCATGGCCAAACCCACTGCAGAAGGAGGTCTGGAATTTAGCAGACTAATACACATCATGGACGCATGCTCCATGAAGCTATGGTAGAAGTTGCGATCGAAGAGCTCATTATGGACGAGGTTTATGAGAGCTAGGTACTTCAGATTCACCTATATATCGGAGGCGGGCACTAACAACAGATCTTCAGCGTCGTGGCACCGAACAACTCAGGGGCATAACCAAGCAAAACCGTTTATCCGTCTTCGGTTGGGCGATGGATGCTCATCGGCCTGCCTGGAATGGTGGCTCGGTGCAGACACCATCCAGCCCAACGTCCGAACTCCGCAGGGGTGCACAATTAGGGATCTTTGTGAGAAAAGGTTCGGATGGATTTGGGAGAGGGTCAGTGATTGGCTCAGATAGCTGGCGGCCGACAATCTCATGGCCGCTAACCTGCGGGTCACAAACACTCCCGGCACGTGGAGATGGACCCAGAACTCGTGCGGATCTTTTACGCTGGCCTCCGCTATAATCGTAGCTACAGGTAGTGGCGTGACAAACACCACGTACACTAAGTTTTGGCATTCTTGCATCCCTACCAAATGGTCTATCCTTTTATGGCGCGCATTACGCCAGAAGTTACCGACAGATGATTCAATTAAAATATCGGATTCAACCTCGAGTCTAGATGCCACTACTGTGAGGAACACAATTCAGAATCGGCAGACCACGTCCTTCTTTTTGGCAAGCTGGAGGCTCAGATATGGCTCAAGATTGACAATAGACTTTATCTTCTTCCCCCCCCGGACTGGGGCTTCCACGATCTCCAGTCTTGATGGAGCTGCTCCCATGGACATCAGATCATCATAGCTGCTGGTACTCGGGTCTTATGGAAGAACAAAAACAAATTCAGATATGAAAGCCGTCGACTCCCTCTCTCCAATTATTTAGAGAGGTTATCGGACAGAGTCTCAAAGTTAGGATGCGCTGCTCTCACGCCTCCAACACTTTCTGGGATGCCCTTGCTTAGGCTCCTTCTCGGGTTTTCGCGCTTCTCCTATCAGTTGCCGTCGAGATCCGGTCCCTCCTTTTGTGCGCATCCTGCACAGTTTGTTTTCTTTTTCTCTTGTCGCGTTGAGCGCACTTACTTGTAAAGGCATCGATATTTTGTGTACGTATTGCTTAGCAGGGAAGCAAAATAGGGTGACATCAAGTCTACAAAGTTGGAGAAGTATACGTATTGCTTAGCAGGGAAGCAAAATAGGGTGTCTTTCCAAAGTTACCCAAGTTCAAGGAAGCCGGCGTTGCTTGAGTTGATTCACTCGGATTTCTGCGGTCCTATGAAGGTAAAATCTATTGGTGGTGCATCTTAATTTGTAACTTTTATTGATGACTGTTCCAGGAAGGTTTGGGTCTATGCCTTAAAGACCAAGGATCAGGTGCTGCCTACTTTCAAAGAGTTTCAGGCCTCTGTTGAAAGAGAGAGACGGGCAAGAAGTTATTGTGTGTTCGGTCCGACAACGGCGGCGAATACATTGGTCCCTTTGATGCTTATTGCAAAGAGCAGGGGATACGACACCAGAAGACTCCGCACAAGACACCACAGCTCAATTGGGTAGCGAAGATGAACAAGACACTGATGGAGAGGGTACGGTATTTGCTGTCAAAAGCAAACTTGTCGGACAGTTATTGGGGTGAGGCTCTTCTCAAAGCTGCTTATGTTATTAATTTATCTCCTAGTGCACCTTTACAGTGTGATGTGCCTAACAAAGTATGGTACAGCAAAGAGTCGTCATACATTCACCTGCGAGTGTTTGGTTGTAAGGCCTTCGTGCATGTACCGAAGGACGAGAGGACCAAACTTGAGCCGAAGACGAGGCGATGCGTCTTTGTCGGCTACGGACGGGATAAGTTTGGCAATAGACTCTATGACCTGATGGGTTGAAAGCTCTACAGAAGCAGGGACGTGGTTTTCGTCGAAGATCAGACCATGACCAACAATCAGGATTCCGAGACGCCTTCTGAGGCTGAGGAATTACCTGAGTTAGAGTCATTTCGCTTCGAGCAGTTTCCAGAGGACATCACAGAGGAAACAATTATGGGGGAGCTAGTACATGGAGTTGCTTAAACCTTGATCATCAGCCTGCTGATGGTGGTCAGGGTGTCCCTCAGAAGGATGAGCATGCCGGAAAGGCAGTTCCTGAAGAGGAGGAGGCTGTTGGTATACAGCCAGCACCAGTGGCTCCACTGAGAAGGATCGACGGAGAGCGTCGACCATCTATGAGATACTCATCGGGTGAGTATGTATTGTTGTGTTGGACAGAGAGTTTGTTGTGTTGGACTCCGATCGTCCCGTGGTTTTTCCCGTAAGGGTTTTCTACGTCAAAAATTCTCTGTATTTGGATGGTTTATTTTTGGTATTTTGGTTCGTGCGTTGTATTGCTCGGTTCTCTCGCAGGTACTCTCTAATTTGGGGAAAGGTTTTTGCGTTTCTTTCCCAACACAACATATTGGCCAAGTCTAGAGTGATGGCAGTCGTGGGCGATGCGGGGGTTGTCAGTGCTTTTTGCCTGCGCCAGAGTTTAACAGAGCTCATATGGTCATTTGGAGGATGAGCGATGAGCTTTCATTTAGGTAGAGGTTTCGTTCTCTTCCTCTTCTCGACTTATAAACCCTCAATTGTTAACCTAACTGTTGTGTTCTTCTCAAATCATCCAAATTTGTGTATGTACTATGTTTTTGTATGCTTCTTATTGCTTGATATACTTTACGGTATCAGATCCTTCTGCAGTTCCTAGTTTCGTCAGAAACACGAAATTCTGTAACTTATAGCTGTGAGGCATATGAAGTACCTGAATAATGTTTCGAAACCTTTGGAAATTATTCAACTGCTTATGGCTTTGAGTCATATATATATATATATATATAAAATAAAAATAATATATATATATATTATTTTTATTTTATATATATATATATATATATATATATATATATATATATATTCAGTAGATTGGAACACATCGTCGACGCGTACTTCATGAAGTTATGGTGGAAGTTGTGCACTGACAATTTAATTTGGACTAGCATCATGCAAGCGAGATACTTCATATATTCCCACCCTGGGACAGCCTTAGTCAACAACCACTCATCATCTTCCTGGAGACGCATTACCCGTGGCCGTCAGCTTGCTGACCCGCTCATGCACATCCAGCTGGGCAACGGCTACTCTTCTATGAGCCATGATCGTTGGCTGGACGGGAACCTCTGGCACCCCCCGGATCCCCTCCGCGTGAGGGCCAGATTCACGAGCTTTGGGACCCCACGTCCAGATGCATCTGGAACCGTGTCAGGATCTGGCTCGGCCCAGCGGCTGCCGCCCGTCTTGCCACTGTGAATCTCTGCCTCTCCGACACTCCTGACATAACGAGATGGTCCCCTAACCAGGACGGCCAGTTCACTCTATTTTCTGCCAGGTCTGTCGCCCGCAGCATCGAGACGCCATCACCCCTCACCACTCCTTTCTAGCATGCGTGCATCCCAATCAAATGGTCGATCCTTATTTGGCGAGCCCACTTCCGAAAGCTACCCACCGACAACGCCATCACATCGCTTGGCTACAGCCTAGCTTCGAGATGCCATTGCTGCACTTCCCCTCAAGCAGAATCTGCTGAGCACATTCTCACCTCCGGTGATCTGGCCAAAAATATTTGGGCGAATCTCTGCAACAAGTTTCGGAAGGCCCCCCATCTTGGGGCTTCAACGATCTCCTGTCCAGCTGGGGCCTCTCCCACGGACATCAGATCGTAGCAGCCGGGGGCATTTGGGTCCTGTAGAAAACAGGAACAAGTTTCGATACGAGGGCCGACATCTTCCTCCTCCCCCAACTATATAGGGAAATCATCAGACAAATCCTAAAGATCCGGAGGTGCTGCTCGCTCTCCACGCCCAATTTCTGGGAGACCCTAGATTAGTCTTTGTCTTCTTGTTTTTGTTTTGTCAGCTTGCCTAGCCGTCCCTTCTCTTTTGCCTGCACTAGGCGTGCTTCTTGTATAGGCTTTAACATTTTGCACCTGATACATCAATAAAATTCCTCCTTCTTAAAATATATATAGGCTTGCCTAGTCGTCCCCTTCAATTTGGGCATAGAAAATGCTTTTAAAATAATTGATCTTCCGGCCGGAGCATCTGGAGTACCTCATCAGGGTGTTGTAAACCACCTCCACCGTGCCTAAATCCCTGGAAGATAAGATGAGTAAGTCGTCTGCAAAAGCCAGGTGGGTGATTATTGGGCAGCCACTGGATGTGTGATAGTGCTGGATGTTGGGGGTGTTGACTATGTTGTTAAGGTTCCTACTGAGGGCGTCAACTGCTATGATAAAAACAGTGGAGGATAGGGGGTCGCCCTGTCTCACCCCGCGGTGGGATTTAAAAAATCCCTCTGCGTGGCAATTGATGACCGTGGAGAACCACGAGTTGCTGATAGATCTCCAGACGATATTGGTCCAATTTTTCGAGAATCCGAAAGCTCTGAAAACCCAGATCATGAATTGCCAATCTAGTCTGTCATACGCTTTCTCTATGTCGATTTTAACAACAATGTTGCCTCCCCTCACTGGAAATTTCATACAGGTGATTAACTCTTAGGCCAGCATAATTTTGTCCTGGATGTTCCTTCCGCAGACGAACCCACTTTTCTCCTCCGAGATGATCTTAGGAAAAAGACCAGCCATTCTATAGCAATAACCTTGGATATAATCTTGTTGGTGAAGTTACAAAGACTAATGGGTCAAAAGTCGTATAGGGATGAGGATCAGATTGGCGCTCGAGATGGCTTTGGGGTATATAGCACCTTCGAAGAAGGCGATTGCCGCTTCGGTGATGTCTTGCTTGATAATATCCCAGGTATAGCGAAAAAATACCCCCGAGAACCCGTTCGAGCCTGGCACTGTGCTCGTTCAGGGCCCATACTGCATCTTTTACATCCTGCGCTGAGGGAGGGCGGTTCAATTGGACGTTGTCTGTGTCATTAATGAGGAAGGGGATTTGATCTAGGAATGATCTATCTTTGTGGACAGTTTCTTTTGAGAATAGTTTGGAATAAAATTCTGTTGCTGCCTCTTGGATGCTCTTTTGGTCTGTAATGATGTTCCCATTGTCATCAGTAGTTATGTGAATCGAGAGCTTCTGTCTGCGCCCGGTAATACAGGCATGAAAGTACTTCGAGTTTTTGTCCCCCTCACTTCCCATTTTAACCTCGCTTTCTGCTTCCAGAAGTCGGTTTCCACTTTGATTCAAAATTTAAGCATAGCCTTAGTGAGGCTGAGGGCTCTTCTAGCCGCTAACGAGCGATCTGTGACGACCAGGGCTTCGGCACGGGTGATGTCGTCCTCGGCTACTCGAACGGCTTGGAAGATGTCCCCGTAGGCGAGCTTGCTCCAAGCAGACAGGGCTCTCCTGGTGGCTTTAAGCTTGTTGCTCACCCGGACAAGGGGGTTGGGGGAGTCCTTGTAACACCCAGTTTTCTAAAATAAGGGTAATTTTGAAATTTTATATTTTAAGTTATTTAATTATGATATTTAATTAATAATATGATTTTTGGTAATTTTTAATCATTTTTAAACTATTTAAATTATGACTTATGATTTTGGTGTTTGACTAGTGTAACCTTAGAGCCTAGCCAGGTGATTAGGATGTTTAACTAGTACATCATAGCCTAGAGGGTATTTTGGTCATTTTAGGATTTATTTGAATTTATTATGATTTATGGGAATTTGTGTGATTTTAATATTAATTAAATATTGCTATGTGTTGTGTTAGTCATGACTAGTTGAGACTTGTAGACTAACTTAGAACTAACCCTAGTTGGTGACCCTAGCCTAACTCTAGTTAACCTACTTTTAGTCATTGGGAATTAGTTTTAAGATAGGAAGTATTACTTAAGAGAAGTTAGTTCATGACTTATGGTTTAAGTCAATGACTTATGACTTAGCAATTTAAAGCCTAGTGTTTAAGCCATAGGCCCATGAATTAAGACCAAAACCAATCCTAGCCCACCCATGGCAGCCAACTTAGGGTTTTCCACCCCTATTTAATGCCTCCTTCATTTAGGGTTAGCCTCTCTTGGAAATAGATCTCAAGTTTAAGAGGAGGTAAATCCCCAACCTTAGAAATTCCTACTTAATTCATTTTAATTCCTTTTTAACCCAAACAAATTGCATTGGGTTCTAAATTCTTCCTACTTTCTGTTGGTTATGAGTGTTCTCAGATTTGAAGAGCTTTGGAGGAGTTTCACCATTAAGAGAACATCACTCATTGGAGTTTTTTTAGGGTTTGTGATACATAGAGGTAACTCTCTACTTTCACTATAGAATTCTGGTTTAATTGCATGAATAGGGAGCCCTTGACCTAACCTAACTATAGGAATAGGAATCTCCAGATTTTTGTGTCGTTTCGTGTCCTAACAGGACACGTATCAGTGTCCTGCTCTTCGTGTTTGTGGAAATGCCTCAGTGAAACTTTTTGTGTTAATTTCGAATTGTATTTGAATGGAAATTTGTATTGTTGTGTCGCTTATCCATTTCTGTAGCTCTGAGTTGATTTCGTGCTTGTGTCGTATCGTTAGGACACTCGTGCACACGCACTCGGACACGCGCGCGCGCGGCTACAGTGCTCCCCTGCCTATCGGGCTCTATTCTGGACACAACACGAACTTGTTGGACACGAGTTTTTGTGGACACTTAGGGGCACCTACTGTCATCCCTCTCCCCATGACATTTCATGGTCGGGTTTGGGAGATATTGGCCGTGCACGGGGAAAACACTGAACTGTGCGCACTGTGTAAACACGCACTGATACGACTTTGAACTACTGGACACGACACGTACTGACACGAACCAGGGTGACACATACCTAGGTCTACCCAAGGTTCATCCACTGACACGAGCACGAGGCCTAGGATGGCCTGTGTCGGGTGCACGACACGCGTGCACACCCGCACGATGCTGTCCAAAACCCTGTGTCCAGTTTACCCGATTTCAGTTTGGATTGAATTGGACACGTTTGTGTCCACTTTTGTGGACACAAACTCATCACACAACACGTACATAATGTGTAGAAGCAATACCAATCACTGTTTGGGCATTTTAATTTAGTTTTGTTGATTAAATTCTCTTTCCCTATTTTTTTCCTGATATATGCTTTTAACACAGATTTCCAGTTTTTTCAAATAGATTTTGGTCAATCTTTTTACTAAATTAATGCTGTTAAGGATTGGGTTTTAGTCCCTAAACCTGTCCTCCTATTGGTTATCTACTTGGGTTTTGATTTTGGGTGTCATTAGTGGTGTTTTAATTCAATTTGGGGAAAGTGTGAACTGTCAAGTCAGAGTTTAAAACTGAGATTCACTGTTGAGGTTAGAACTCAAATCTGAGTTCATGTTTGCCTGAGTTTTCAGTGTGAATCACCTTCCTTAAAACAGAGTTTGTGTTGATATTTGAAAATCTGAGATTGTAGGTTTATGTTACAAGTGTATTTACTGTCTTATGAAGGGTCAATTGATGCAAACCTAATTTTGAATGTATACTATGTATAGGCTGTCACCTAGCTTGGTTTGACACCTAAGATTTACACCATGGTGACACACACACACATGTTTCAGTCTATGCAATCCTATCCTTGTCACTTTGTACAGCCCACTTACACACACATGTTGTACACCCATGCTCTCATACACTTTCTCACTTAGCACACACCACACACACACACACATACACATGGACACTTGTGTTACACCCTTTCTATATATCCTATTGTATATACATATGATGTATTATGTGTATATGTGATATTATGGTTTATGTATCATATAGGTATCCAATGTAGATATTTTTCTATAGGTTATAGGCTATGTTAGTTTATATATTTAAGTACCATATATATATAACTGTGTGTGAACTTTATATATGTATTTCATATTTATGTGTTATGTTTGAGATTACATATATCTAGAGTGTACTGGTTAGATATAGAGTTGGCATGTTGTATGTGTTTTGGTTTGGCCTAGATAGAATAGCCTATGGCCCGTGTGAGTCAGTTTGACTAACAGGCCTAGATTGGACTTGTATAGCTTTACTAGACCTAGAATAGACTTGCTAGACTAGTTTGACTTAGTGTAGACTTGTTTGACCTAGTTCGACCATAGTTGACCTAGTTTGACTTCTAGGGTTGACCAGAGTTGACCAAGAGTTGACTTTGGCCTAGTTTGACCTAGATTCATGTAGAATGCATAGTAGTGCTTTATTTTACCATTCTGGACTTGTTGTGACTTGTGCTGTTCTGAATAGGAGTAAGACACTACTCCTCGGACAGTACTTTTTAGTTGGACACTCAGATACCAGGCGAGTACATTCTCTGACCGTTTCATACTTGTATGGATTTACATTCTTGCTCTAGATTACTGTACTTGATGCTGACACGACTGTTATCACGGATTGGTACTATATGGATCTTCTTTTGAGATGTTATCTCCTTGTATTCACTAAATACATATTGTGATGTGCGTTTCACTTCCATATTGTATTTATTGAATACCCATATCCTTGTATACTCATTGTGCATATTGTACTCTCATTATCATATGAGCCCCAGGGATAGACCATTGTACACTATTGTATAATATTGTATAACATTGTACACTATTGTATAAGATAATGTAACTGTAGTAGATCCTTGTGTATTGATTGAGGAGGGGGAGTGAAATTGGTTATGTACTCAAATCCTATTGTACAACATTGTATAACTATTGTATATGTCTATTGTACACCCACGTACAATGGAGTTACCATTGCATGGTCCTAGCCCGTTTACATAACCAGATTGTACTCTAAATTACATGTTCCTTACAGTTCTTACTTATCATATTTAGATTATTCCTGTTATCAAATCTCTACTGTTTTTCATATACCTTCTTCTTTCAGCGTTTCATGTACTTTACTCTATTGCATGCTTTATATTTTCTAACTCGATATGAACTGCGTGAGATGTTTTGTACTCGCTCCTGTCCTGACTGGATCTGTTGAAAATATTACAGAGGATGAGGATGAGGCCTGCATAGACACTTACTATGGGACAGCTGTAGATGACATGTGTGACCCAGATTTCCAGCCTGATCCACTAGCTTAGAGACTGAGGCTCCCTAGTCTAGGTTTTACTATTTCTGTCTTCTGAGATCTGATTGTATATATTCTTTCATTTTCAGTATTAGAGACTTGTATTGAGTTGGATGTTCAGTTTTGTATGGCAGTAGACACTTAGACTCTCTCTTTGTTTGTATCATGTGGATCTTTTTATTCCAGTATCTATCTATCTTTTTTTCTATCATTCTGCCTTAGATGTGATTGAGACTGAATATTGCTATGTCACCTCCATTCGGAGTGTATATACTGTACAGGTACCTTTATATTGTTAGATGATTAACCTAGGACAGCGTTCTACCGTCGACACTGCGGCGTAGGCTGGGCGTCGTTATTCTCGTACCCTCACAGTGGGTGCGGGTCGTGACACGTTTTTAGTGGTGGCCCATGCAGGTCGAGATTATGTAGTGGTATTCGAACTAGAGTATCACTACAGCCTGCAGTAGGATTAAGATATTTTTGAAGGTACTCAATCACAAATAGGAAAAACTCTCATTCAGATTCCGTACATCTATATTTTGCTGCTTATTGTCTCCCTTGAATATAACTGTCCTCCCTTGATATTTCGACTCATTCTCAGCAATTGTTTCTTGATCTGTGTCTCCAGGATGGTTGAGACAAGATCGCATCGCCAGGGCCAGGGGCGCCGAGGAGAGGTCTGCCACCTCTCTTATTCAGCAGCCAGCCCCTGGTACCGTAGCCCCAGTCATGCTAGCTGGGGTAGGCGTTTCGGCAGCTTTCGGAGGAGCCCCTCCACCTGTGAGGCATGAGCCGAGCCCGGTGATTTTGGATGTACTTCTTCAGCAGCAGTAGCCACCTGCAGGGACAGTTTATGCCGTTCAGCTGTTAGCCTTCTTCCGGCAGTACATGGAGGGTCAGCAGACCCAGCAGCAGAGGCACACAGCAGAGCTCACACGAGGCATTGAGCTGGCAATGACTGCGGTAGAGAGAGTCGTAGATCAGCCAGCGGCAGCCCCGCAGCCGTATCAGCCATGGAAGAAGGGCATCCAAGATTTCCAGAAGATGCACCCGAGAGACTTCCGAGGGACAGAGGGTATCTTGTATGCCGATGAGTGGATCGAGCATATAGAGAAGATTTTCAGGTTGGCTGAGATCCCGACGAGGCTCCAGATAGAGGCAGCGGCCAGCATGATGCAGGATCTGGCCCGTACATGGTACCAGACCGACCCGAGGGTCGGTACAGCAGGACAGACTTGTACAGCATTCAAGAAGCTGTTCAAGGAGAAATTCTTTCCAAACGCAGCGCTGGGAGCCCTCGAGACCCAGTTCGAGGCCCTAGTCCAGGGGAACCAGTCTGTGGAGGAGTACGCAGGAGAGTTCTGCCGCCTGAGCAGATTTATGGATGACTTGTCGGAGACGACGAATGCCCGGAGGTTTCGGAAGGGCTTGGTAAAGGAGGTCAAGTCCTACACCAAGAACGCCCGCAGCGCTACCTATGAAGAGATCCTAGTGGACGCTTTAGCTGCAGAGGATGATCTTGAGCTTAGGTTCAAGAGGGGGCGAGACTCAGTTGGGGGCAGCAGCAGCGGAGGACCGGCCAAGAGGCCGCACGTTCAGCATCAGATTCAGCTGCAGTATCAGCAGCCGACGGTCCACTTTCAGCAGCAGCAACAGAGGCCTGTTCAGCATCAGAGACAGAGACAGGTACTGTATGAGCAGGCACCCAGGCAGCAGCAGAATACTTTGTGCAACTTCTGCAAGAAGCAAGGCCATGGGTGGGACGACTGTAGGAAGATACTGGGCATGTATTTACTTTTTGGATCGGTAGAGCATCAGTGTAGAGAGTGTCCCAAGAACCCGACACCATTGGCTCAGGTAGCACCAGGAGCTAGGGCTCCGACAGGGCAGCAAAGGGGACCACCATTGCAGACTCAGTAGCAGATGTTTGTTCAGCATCAGCAGCAGGCCAGGGGAGGCCAGCCAGGGCGAGCTTTTGCCATGACAGCCGAGGATGCTCAGGCCGTTGGAGATCTAGTCACAGGTTCCGTTCTTTTGATTCAATTCTGAAATTCCTATCTTGAAATTCAGTTCCATCTATTCCTATCTGTTTCTTCATTGTTGATAAGTTTGATCTGGTGTTTCATTATAATTTAATTTTCTTCTGAGATAAATCGTATGGGCTAGGTCGCCTCGATTATGAGATTTTAGAATCCTCTAGGGTCATGCTAGCAGGCATAGTGAGGACATATAGTCGGATTATGGACGTATTTCTCGGGTGTGGGAATTTAAGGATTTCGCTGCCAAGCGTGCGACAATGCGAAAATTTTAAATACCATAATTCGAGAGGTATGTACCATAATTGAGGACTCTGTGATTATCATAGCCTTGCTCACTGGCATGACAGAGATTCTGAGTATCATGGTTTTGGACAGACTCATATGATTATCTGACGGTATGTTTGAGACTCTGATTGTGGGGTGTTTGACCTAGAAGGACTACTACCATTTTAATTTCGAAGACGAAATTTTTCTAAGGTGGGTAGACTTGTAACACCCGATTTTCTAAAATAAGGGTAATTTTGAAATTTTATATTTTAAGTTATTTAATTATGATATTTAATTAATAATATGATTTTTGGTAATTTTTAATCATTTTTAAACTATTTAAATTATGACTTATGATTTTGGTGTTTGACTAGTGTAACCTTAGAGCCTAGCCAGGTGATTAGGATGTTTAACTAGTACATCATAGCCTAGAGGGTATTTTGGTCATTTTAGGATTTATTTGAATTTATTATGATTTATGGGAATTTGTGTGATTTTAATATTAATTAAATATTGCTATGTGTTGTGTTAGTCATGACTAGTTGAGACTTGTAGACTAACTTAGAACTAACCCTAGTTGGTGACCCTAGCCTAACTCGAGTTAACCTACTTTTAGTCATTGGAAATTAGTTTTAAGGTAGGAAGTATTACTTAAGAGAAGTTAGTTCATGACTTATGGTTTAAGTCAATGACTTATGACTTAGCAATTTAAAGCCTAGTGTTTAAGTCATAGGCCCATGAATTAAGCCCAAGACCAATCCTAGCCCACCCATGGCAGCCAACTTATGGTTTTCCACCCCTATTTAATGCCTCCTTCATTTAGGGTTAGCCTCTCTTGGAAATAGATCTCAAGTTTAAGAGGAGGTAAATCCCCAACCTTAGAAATTCCTATTTAATTCATTTTAATTCCTTTTTAACCCAAACAAATTGCATTGGGTTCTAAATTCTTCCTACTTTCTGTTGGTTATGAGTGTTCTCAGATTTGAAGAGCTTTGGGGGAGTTTTACCATCAAGAGAACATCACTCATTTGAGTTTTTTTTAGGGTTTGTGATACATAGAGGTAACTCTCTACTTTCACCATAGAATTCTGGTTTAATTGCATGAGTAGGCAGCCCTAGACCTAACCTAACTATAGGAATAGGAATCCCCAGGTTTTTGTGTCGTTTCGTGTCCTAACAGGACACGTATCAGTGTCCTGCTCTTCGTGTTTGTGGAAATGTCTTAGTAAAACTTTTTGTGTTAATTTTGAATTGTATTTGAATGGAAATTTGCATTGTTGTGTCGCTTATCCATTTCTGTAGCTCTGAGTTTATTTCGTGCTTGTCTCGTGTCGTTAGGACACTCGTGCACACGTACTCGGACACGCGCGTACGCGGCTACAGTGCTCCCCTACCTATCGGGCTCTATTCTGGACACGACACGAACTTGTTGGACACGAGTTTTTGTGGACACTTAGGGGCACCTACTGTCATCCCTCTCCCCAAGTTTTATGACATTTCATGGTCGGGTTTGGGAGAACCAGGGTGACACACACACTGATACGGCTTTGAACTACTGGATACGGCTTTGAACTACTGGATACGGCTTTGAACTACTGGATACGACACGTACTGACACGAACCAGGGTGACACACACCTAGGTCTATCCTAGGTTCATCCACTGACACGAGCACGAGGCCTAGGATGGCCTGTGTCGGGTGCACGACACGCGTGCACACCCGCACGATGCTGTCCAAAACCCTGTGTCCAGTTTGCCCGATTTCAGTTTGGATTGAATTGGACACATTTGTGTCCATTTTTGTGGACACAAACTCATCACACAACACGTACATAATGTGTAGATGTAATACCAATCACTGTTTGGGCATTTTAATTTAGTTTTGTTGATTAAATTCTCTTTCCCTATTTTTTTCCTGATACATGCTTTTAACACAGATTTCCAGTTTTTTCAAATGGATTTTGGTCAATCTTTTTACTAAATTAATGCTGTTAAGGATTGGGTTTTAGTCCCTAATCCTGTCCTCCTATTGGTTATCTACTTGGGTTCTGATTTTGGGTGTCATTGGTGGTGTTTTGATTCAATTTGGGAAAAGTGTGAACTGTCAAGTCAGAGTTTAAAACTGAGATTCACTGTTGAGGTTAGAACTCAAATCTGAGTTCATGTTTGCCTGAGTTTTCAGTGTGAATCACCTACCTTAAAACTGAGTTTGTGTTGATATTTGAAAGTCTGAGATTGTAGGTTTATGTTACAAGTATATTTACTGTCTTATGAAGGGTCAATTGATGCAAACCTGATTTTGAATGTATACTATGTATAGGCTGTCACCTAGCTTGGTTTGACACCTAATATTGATACCATGGTGACACACACACACATGTTTCAGTCTATGCAATCATATCCCTGTCACTTTCTACAACCCACTTATACACACATATTGTACACCCATGCTCTCACACACTTTCTCACTTAGCACACACCACACACACACACATGTAGGGTGTGAAAAATTATGACACACTGACATAAGACTCAGCCAAAGCCATACGCTCAAGGCCATACACTCAGCCAAAGCCATACGCTCAAGTCCATACGCTCAGTCAAAGCCGTACGCTCAGTGAAAATTTTATTATTGCTTCAATGACAGCACATCATACGTTTAATGGAGGATAAATCTGACACTTCGTCTTTCGTGCAAAGACATATGCCCTATGAAGTTTAACCGTCGTATGGGTTTTCGAGAATTGATTTTGTCTCTTACGAGGACAGCTCATCAGCCATCATAAATGCACAGCCATCATTATTGTCATTTCTGACAGTCTGTCAGCCATCATATCTGCAATACGACGCTCGAGAGATATTTGTCAGTTATTAGAAGATATGGCATATTTAAGAAGATTGAGGACAGCCACGTGTCTACTCCCCCAATGCTTACGACTCCTTGCCAACCAAGTGAGCGTATGGACTCCATATGACTCCTTGTCAATCAAGTGAGCGTATGGACTCCATACGACTCCTTGTCAATCAAGTGAGCGTATGGACTTCATACGACTCCTTGTCAATCAAGTGAGCGTATGGACTCCATACGACTCCTTATCAATCAAGTGAGCGTATGGACTCCATACGACTCCTTGTTAATAAAGTGAGCGTATAAGCTTTATATGACTCTATACTATCCAAGTCAGCATATGCAAGACATATGTCTTCAAAAGGTAGCGTATGACTCCTCTTCAACAAAGACAGCATCACAGCAAATGCATTCAGGATGACTTTAAAAGTACAGTCAACACACGTTCTCACGTGTCCTGTACTCAGTTACCCACTTATTCAGAAGTTATGCAACGTGGCATCCATGCCATCAATCTTTCCTAGATATATTCTACTACTTTCAACCGCACTCTAATGTATCTCCATCTGAATTTGCCATGTGTCCCTGCAGTTATGCACACGTCAAGTAACTGACTGAGCGTATGCTTCAGAACAGTTATCTAGAACTCTATAAAAGAGAGTTTATTCATCTTCATCATATACTACATTCAATTCAGAGAGAACAGAGAGATTGCCCAGTTGCTGTCTAAGTTCTTTGAAGTTCGAGTTTTCTTCATCGCATCGTCCAAGGGATAAAGTGATTGTCTTCTAAATCAGATTCCTATAGTTGTAATTTTCCCAGAAACACAATAAATAAAGTAAATTTATTTATGGAAAACAAATTGGCGACTCTGCTAGGGAAAGTTGTCTCCTCCAACGAGATAGCAACAACTCAATTCGATACTTCGTCGATCGGCTCGACGAAGAAAGTGATGGTCGTATAATTCGACCAATCTGCTTACGAAGAAATGCTCAAAGCGAAGGAGGGCCGAACTGCTTCCTCCGCTCTTCTTGCTGCCAAGAAGAAGGGACGCTCTGTCTATGTCCCTAAGTCTTCTTCGACGGCCCGAGACGCTTCTGTCACTCACGCTGACAAGAATACGTCTCCAACTTCAACGAAGCACGCCTTGGCTTCTCTGAACACGGCAACAGTGGCTTCTCCTAGTCACGCTGACAAAGTGGGTTCTTTAACCAAGTTAGCGTGTCCAAGGAAAACCATCTCTGGACATGTCAAAGTCTCTTCTCCTTCTACCCTTACCACAACAGTAGGCTCTTTAGCCATTAATGACTCTGTGCGTATGGTAGTCAAAGGGCAGCGTACGGCAAAGGCAGCGTACAACAAAAGCCAGCAGCAGGCAGCGTACGCTAAGCCAAAGCCAGCGTATGCTAGTAAAAAGGCAGCGTATGACCAGAATTCCAAACTGAAGTCAGCGTATGCCAACCAATACAGTCCTTTGACTGTTTCTCAAAATCAGGCTGGGGGTTCTCTTCCACAAAACATACAAATGATTCCCCCACAACTTGCACATCTTGTGCCAACCAAGGAGAAAGACTCTTTAGTCAACTCCTCTACTACTAAGGTCTTTACCTCTGGAGTTAATTTGACTAGTACTTTTACTAGATCAAACAAAGGAAAACGCCTTTTGGCTACTTCCTCTAAAGATGGATTATTACCGACTCCCAGTCGGAATAATGTCCATCTTCCTTCTCTCAAAATTTCCCGATCTGAGAAAGGCAAATTACAAGTATTCAAGACTGATAATAAAGTCATATCTCCTACGGATCTTCGTAACAAGCTTAACCGGAATCATCTCGGTTCCACTTCCGGTATAAAGAAGCCTTATCAAACTGAGACAAGTATACTAGACCCTGATGCAGAATATGCCAAGAACTATATCGCTCAAATTAATCGGTCTTTATACACTCAAGAACCGAGAAGACAGAAGAATAAAAGACAAGTTTCTACACAGAAACTATCTTCAAGTACTTCCCAATCTGTTCCTACAGATCTCGGGGAATATTTGCAAAACAAACAGAGAATCGACACTCCATCTGGCTATGACATTGCTCATATTTGCCATGAAAAGCATGGTTATAACTTTCAACCTCGGGTTGTGATTCAGTGTTGTTGTTCACCAAAAAGATGATCTGTTTTCGAACGGATTCAACATGAACCAATACTGGACAAAGACGAACCTCTTTATGCTTCTGTCAACATGACCTCCAGAAATATTGGGGGTAGAATACGATCTGATGCTATGTCAGATTCTGAAGATGGTGTTTACCTCGACACCCGATCCAGGACCGGAGCCTCGACCAGGGTCTCTTCTTCTTCTCATCCAAGTGATAATCCGGAGATCACAGAGGACTTCCTTGGAGAGTCCAACTTCCCGGTATTGACTCCTGTAAATAGCCCCGAGAAAGAGGCTAATTCTCACAGCGATAATTCAGAACAGACTGTTTCATCGTCTATTCCTCGAACGATTACCACTTATATGGTAGATGGTAATCAAGAGCCTTCGACTAGCACTGAAGCTCATGAACAGAAGATTTCTTTTTTGGAACAACAGTTGCGAGCTATGGCAGATACATTGACTGCTATGCATACTCTTATGCAAGCTCAACAACGAACTCAGCAAGTTCAGCCAACAGTACCACCAGTGGTATTAAATACTCCTGTTGCCCCAAACCCGGAACCCTTTACTATTTCGGGGGTACAGTCTAATGTTCTTGTACAACCCACTCCAAGTCAGTCCGGAGCTGGGGGTGATACATATGCTGCAGCCCCTCCTCCCAATTATACTCAACAAGCAACAACGCCGCAATCTTCCGGAGCTGTCACTGAAGAGTTAAAAAATCTTCGGTCTCAGTTCGAAGCATTCAAGCAAAAAGATGGCTTACAAAGATTGGGTATCAAGCAGCCTTATCCCATACAATGGAAGGAGGTATCGTATCCCCCAAAATACAAACCTCCGACCATCTCTTTCTTTGATGGGACTACCTCCCCAAGTCAGTTCATTAATCACTTTGAAGTAATGACTGATCAGTTGCAACCAAGCGATGCCCTCCTCACTCGGGTATTCGTCGGTTGTCTTAAAGGAACCGCTTATGAATGGTATCGAAGTCTCCCTGATGGGTGTATTACTTCATTTGCTGGATTCAAACAGATGTTTCTAGAACAATTCTATGAAGGCATCAACGACATGACCATGTCGGCCCTCATAAGAATTAAACAGAACAATAATGAAAGCACGGAGAGCTTCATTGAAAGATTCAGAAGAGAAGCTCTCAAAATGCCTCTCGGAACTCCCGATGCTGTTACTATCGACACTTGCAAGTCGAATCTCTTACCAATCATCAGCATGTGGACAGGGTCCACTCAATTCCAAGATTGGCCTTCTTTTATCGTCAGTACCAAAGCCGTCGAAGTCAGTGCTGAGACCTTCAAAGGCCTGGGGGGTACAAATGACTCCCAAGGATTCAAATTAGAGTACTGGTAATAGTGCTCGACCCAACAATCGCAAAGGAAAAGAGGATCTTAAAGTCAATCTCCAGAGCAATAGTCAAGAGATAATGACTACCCAAGCTACCCCAGCTCCAACAAATCAACAACAGAGACCTCCTCGGCCGAAGGAAGAGTATTCTTTCGACGATGACGATGTTCAGGGTATCTTTGAATGCTTGCTCAAAGGTAACAAGATACAATTGCCAGAAATCAAAAAGCCTGATGAAGCCAACAAGACGGATCATCCAAAATACTGTCCATATCATAGAATGCTGGGTCATACAATCCGGTCTTGCTATGTATTAAAAGAAAAGATCCAGGAAATGATTAAATCATGAGCTGTGACACTGACACCTAAAGACAAGACAGTCACAGCAAATGTGATTTCAATGCAGTTCGGTGACTTCTCCCCGTTAATGGTGGAAAGTGGGATTGTTTCTATCCCCAAAACAACTCTTGAAGTTGTGAACATCCCACTAGCACAGAATGAAGGACTTGTTCCTGTCACAACTAAAAAGGGAGAGATCATATGGATTCACCCGGATTTAATGACGGAGTTCGAGACGTCTTCCTCTTCTCCTCGGAAGACTCCTTTGTCTAAAAAGAAGCCTGGGAAGACTAAGTCGTGCAATGTGACTTCTAGTATAACACCCAATCTTTCTCTAACCTCTACTTTTATCTTGGCAGGAAATTCACCCCCTACGGAAGTAAAAACTGTACCTCAATTTGAAGATAGATATAAGCCTGCATTCCATCTATATAGTTCACAATCTCGTAAATTAATAGTAAAGATGGGTTATGATCTAGCCACTGCTCCTGGTTTAAACTCAGGCAAAGGACTCCAAGCACCTTTAGCCATCACTATGAGACATAATTAATCTCGTATTGGCCTTGGTTTCTGGAATGAAACTCTTATCAAGCATAAAAGAGCCAAGAGCAAGATGAAGAATTATAACATGGTTTCGGTAGACCCTGAACCTGAGCCTGAAGTCGAAGTTCTTGCCAGAACTCGGTCAGGAAAAATATATTCGAGAGGAACAACATCCTGAATGGGTGGCTAACATCGTTCTTGTCCTCAAAAAGACCGGCAAGATCCGAGTCTGTATAGACTTTCGCGATCTCAATGTGGCTTGTCCTAAAGACGAGTTTCCTCTTCCAATTACCGACGTCATGATCGATAACACATGCGGTTTTGAACGAATGTCATTCATGGATGGGTATTCGGGGTACAATCAAATCAAAATGTTTCCAGATGACGAGAGACATACTTCCTTCAGAACGCCGATTGGTACATACTGTTATACAGTGATGCCGTTTGGTCTCAAAAATGCAGGAGCAACATATCAGCGAGCAATGAGCACTATATTCCGCGAACATCTCCAGAAAATAGTCGAATGCTATGTTGATGATATTGCAGTCAAAAGTCGACGAAAGGAGGATCATATCCAAGATTTGAAGACTATCTTTGATTTAATGCATCAGCATCAACTTAAAATGAACCCTACTAAGTCCTTCCTGGGCGTCTCTAGTGGCAAATTTCTCGGCTTCGTCATTACCGCTAAAGGTATACACGTGGATCCTGAGAAGATCAAAGCCATTCAAGAGATGCGTCCTCCACGCACCTTAAAAGAGCTACGAGGATTTCAAGGAAGAATTGCTTATATCAGGAGATTCATTTCCAACTTATCAGGATGCTGCAGACCATTTAACAAACTTCTGAAGAAAGGTGTATCTTTCTTCTGGAACGAAGAATGTCAAAAAGCATTTGACGATATCAAACAGTATCTCATGAACCCTCCGGTTTTGGTACCTCCCATCTCGGGAATACCATTCCTTCTATATGTTCGAGCCATGGATCATTCTCTCAGTGCATTACTCGCCCAAAAAAATAAAGATAGCCATGAACAGGCTATTTATTATCTCAGTCGCACAATGACAGGTGCTGAACCGCGTTATTCTCCAATCGAGAAAGAATGCCTAGCATTAATGTTTGCCGTTCAGAAGACGCGACATTATATTATCGGTCAAACGATTCACGTCATTTCCAGAGTGAATTCCATCAGGATTATGATGAAGAAACCCGGTATTCTCAACTCTAGACTAGCTAATTGGGGAATCTTGTTAGCTCAATACGACATGCATTATATTCCTCAAAAGTCAGTTAAAGGACAGGCTCTTGCTAATTTTCTGGCAGCGCATGCGGTTCCAGAAGATTCTAAATTATATGATGAGATTCCAGATGAAGTTTTGGATTTGAATCTGGTTTCTGAAGAAACTCCTACCTGGCGTCTATTCTTTGATGGAGCATCTAGAATAGGTCCTAATGGCGATATTGTCGCCGGAGTTGGGATTGTTCTCGTATCCCCCTAAGGACTAACTATTCAGAGGGCTTATTCTCTGGATCAATCATGTTCAAATAATGTAGCCGAATACAATACATTGCTCATCGGTCTTCAACTTGCTAAACATCTGGATATTCAATATTTAGAAGTTTATGGAGACTCCAAGCTTATCATCAATCAGATCAGAGGAACGTATAAAGTCCGTCATCAAGATTTGATACCTTATCATCGAGCAGCACTCTCTATGGCCTCCTCCTTTGAAGGTTTCTTTATTGAACACGTTCGACGAGCCTATAATACAGAAGCCGATGCTTTGGCTAATCTTGCCGCTGTGTTAGCCATACCAATCAGACGTCAGCAAGTGATAGTGGTTCATAACCGAGAACTATTCTATGTTGAGAATAATTTGGCTTTGGGTTTTCCCCATAATCCAGACAAAAATTCTCTCAACCTTGATGAATTTTCAACCAACCTTAGCACTGGATTAAGGTTTGACAGAGTGTCCTCGTCTTCTTTCGATTCTACTATGGAATATAACTTTTCTAATAAAATAGAAGCCATAACTGAAGACTGGAGACGTCCGTTTTTAGACTTTGTGTTGTATGGCATTCTTCCCGACAATCCGAGCGAAGCAGCATCTATCCGGCGTCGATCTTTCAGATTCTATTATAATCATACAATGAAGACACTATATCGTCGGGCCTACGACGGTCTTCTCCTTCGATGCATCGCTGGTGAAGAAGCCCAACAGATTATCCGTGAGGCACATGATGGTGTTTGCGGAGCCCATCAACCAGGTCCTAAACTTCAAGATCGTATCCGACGCATGGGTTATTATTGGCCCACGTTGGTGGCTGACGCCATTCAATATGCTCGAAAATGTAAAGCCTGTCAAATTCATACAGACTTTATCCATCAACCATCAGAGTTCTTACATCCAACAGCGGCATCATGGCCCTTTGAGGCTTGGGGCATGGACGTCATTGGTCCTATCAACCCACCATCATCAAGAGGACATCGATTTATTCTAGCAATAACCGATTACTTTTCCAAATGGGCTGAAGCAATCCCGTTATCTGAAGTCAAAACTTCTAATGTCATCAACTTCGTCAAACATTATGTCATTTATCGATTTGGTGTTCCTCGGCGTATTATTCATGATAACGAACCGCAGTTCGTCAGTCAGAAATTTACTCGATTCTGCAACGACCATCGAATCAATAATTTAGCTTCTACAGCATATAATCCAGCAGCTAATGGATTGGCAGAAGCTTTCAATAAAATGATCATCAAACTCTTGAAAAAGTTCGTTTCTTCCAAAAAACGCAACTGGAGCGGGAAGCTGGGTGAATATTTATGGGCCTACCGTACCACAGTTCGCAATGCGACTGGATGTACGCCTTTCTCTTTGGTATATGGGTGTGAAGCTGTACTTCCCCTTGAGATCCAGATTCCTTCTCTGAGAATCGCAATCTCCAATGAACTTACAACAGAAAATAATGATCGTCTTCGACTTCAAGAGCTGGAAGCTCTAGATGAAAAGCGATTGTATGCTCAACAAAATATTGAACTGTATCAGGCCCGAATTTCAAAAGCTTTTAACCGAAAAGTAAAAGTCAGAGCATATCGGAAGGGAGAACTGGTCCTTACCGTCAGACGTCCTATGACTATGACACATATGAGCAAAGGCAAATTCGACGCGAAATGGGAAGGCCCATTCGTAGTAAACAAAGTCTTCTCTAATGGAGCATATCAGCTTGCCTCTATGGATGGTAAAGTCACGATGATGCCTATCAATGGCAAATTCTTAAAGAAATATTATGTATAAATTTCATCAATATAAAATATTTTTATTATTCCCTAGCGAATATAAAATCAAAGTTAATTCTTTCCTACAAAAGTTATCTCGATATTGTTATCCCCAGCGAAAACTGATATTCTGCCACGTATCATCTTCCCAAAGAATTTGATATTCTGTCTTATTAGATCCCCAGTGGATTTAATAAAGATCTCGTATAGAAAATCACGTCCATATTATCTCTGAATTTTCTATCTCAGTATCATATTTTCTATTCTATGAAAATGATATCTAGTCTTTTGATTTCCGAGTTCAAAGATCATGGAAAATAGAGTCCAAAGATATCTTTATATCTAAATTCTGTTTTCTCTAATCAGTATTAAACTAAAATTATCTTTGGTTTAATATCATCTGATAGAATTACAAAGTTTATTTGTATATTTTATTCTATTGAAATATGTCATGTATTATTTACCTCTGAACATATTTTCTACAAAAAAATATCATCCACAGAATTGAAATCAAGTCAAGATATTCATTTCTTCAATCAAAGTCAAAATATTGATTACAAGTGGGTATCAAAAATTCAACACATGAAAAATGTAAATGATCTATTTAAGAGGAGTAATTATCTCCTGAATACGAACAATTACATTATTCATCTTTTCTTCATGAGCTTTATGGATTCGCTCTGCTGCTTCAACTCCAACCATTTGTTGGTCATAATCTATGATAATAGAGCTACGACGATTTGTCTCTTCAATCTGATTAGCCCGCATCAGTTCTCGCTCTTGCTGTAAAAGTTGACAGCGTTCAGCTTCAGATATACGAGTAGTGGCAATCTCCGATTGCTCCTTTTCTATGGAGGTAATTCGCTCCTGAAGACGAGCCATCTCCTCCTTCAACTTCTTAAGCTCTTCAGCATTTGATGCTTCATCTTTCTCCAAACGCTCCATATTCTGACGAGTGGTTATTATTTCTTCATCTTTCGCCATTAACTCTTCAGAAGACAGAGCGAGAAATTCTTTCAAAGCAGTGTGCTGAGCTTGAGCTTCACTTTCTAATTGGGCAATCTCAGCTGCAGTCAAAGACTTAATATCCTCCTTTTTGATCTCCCAGTACTTATGGATGGTTGCTTCTAAATCATCCAGGAGATGCTCAAAGAAGACATACTGGGTCTCATAACCAGCCTGTCTCAAAGCTAAAAGCGGGAAACTAATCGCCGTTCGAAGATTCGAAAAAGGCATAGTTTTATCCTTCATAAGTCGCCTTGAGAATGTATCCAGATATGAATAAATAATCTCTGACTACATCCCTATGACCTTTGCTATCCCTGTTTCAAAACCGGGAGTCGCTGCAACTGTAAAGGAAGGAGCAGGAGTAGCCTTTATTCTGGGAGCTGAAGTGGGTGCTTTTGGAGAACTAGGCAAATGTGAGCTCCCCTCACCCATATCAGTCTAGACAAGTGGGGCTTGAGTCGAGCTCATTGCCGGTGCAGTTCCTACAACTGTTGGAATCAAAGTAGCATGATCAAAATTAAAAGACAATAAAGCAAAAAAAAGACAAAACTTTGCTGAATAAAATATTACCTGAAGCTGGTTCGTATTTTGTTTCTTTTGGATCATTCAGCCCAGCTCGTAGTCTGTTCAGAGTGTTTTCTGACACTGGATTTATTTCACTGCTGCCCGTCCTAGAAGTACTCGGAATATGGACTTCTATTTCTAGAAGTTTCTCCAGCTCTGGAGTCAACCCTGAATGTTGAACAGCTGTCTTCAGTACATCAATTTGAGTTTTAGATGGTGGCTCATCTTCTATCTCCATGTCCTCTTCTTCAAAGGAATGAGACGAAGGTTCATAGTCAACCTGTTCTTCGTCACTCTTATTGCTCTCCGAAACTTCAGCAATTGGCTTGAGAGTAGTGGCTTCCTTCACTGATTCTCTCGAAATCAGTAAGTCATTAGCTGTTTTAGTCTGATTCTCGGCCTCTACCGCGGGTTGACTAATCACATGCGCATCATCGGCCGTTGGCGGAATCAACTCCATATCAGAAGGCATAGATGGTTCAGCAGGTTCAGGCACATCCTCTTCAATAGGTTCTATCTTTACAGAAGAAGCAAAGGCAGCTTTCTTCTCTAAAGCCAATCGCTCGGCACGATTGGTGGGACTCTTTGTATCGAAACAAATCACAGATTTAGTCTTTGAAACTATCACCTTCCTTCCTATTCTTTTGTTAGTGGAATAGTAGGATAATCATCTTTGGAGTCACTACCTGCTTCGTCCGCATCTCTGATTCGTCTTCCATGATTACGAGCCTCTGCCCGAGTAACCCTTTTTGGAGCAGGCCCAGAAGCATCTTTGCCCCGCTTCCTTTTCGGTGTACTGTCGGCAGATATACTCTCTTCAGCACTTCCAATGGATACACGTAATGGCTGATGAAGTTCATCAGAGAAGAGATTCTCTAAAACTTCATCATAAACTTCATCAGTAGCCAGAGGATCTTCTCGGTCATGACAATCTCTTGGCAGGGCTGATTTGATTGATCTCTTATCAACATGGATGAAGCTTCTACCTAAGATACTAAATTTTTCATCGAAGGTATTAGCCGATACATAGAATTTGGCATAAGACGCCAACATTCTAGCTCCTCTCTGATAAGTAACCGGATCTGGCATGGAAAAAGTAGCTCCGATACCTTTAGCAATATAGTATATCCAAGCTCTGGCGCCATCGATTAATCCGCCTTGGTAGCCAAAGCATGTCGTTGCATTTCCCACATGTAACTGATCATAGCCAAATTGCCGAGCAAACCTACTCGGAAGATATGGCTCCAGATAGGTGACATCATCACGGCAACAGATCAAGTGAGATGGCCTGATCCTCTTCAGCCATTCATGTTGAATATCATCTAACTCCTTGGCACCAATGCCATCAATCAACTTCCCAGACATGCTTTCATAACCAACAGGTGGAGGAACACAAGTGAAACTCCATAATTCTCCCCTATTTAATATGGTTCTACAGTCTGTCAGAGTGTCATACCTCCACTTTGGTGTATGATGGTATCTTTCCAAAAAGGTATCGTCTGGTCTAGTCATTCCAACATTCATGAGAGATTCGAAATGGAGAAGCAGCCACCCATATAAATATATAAAGGGCATTTCTACCCGGAGAAAAGTTGTGAGCTTCTTCTTTGCCAATTCAAACATCCTGTCTGTATATGCCCTTAAGCCAGCATTCAGACGGTATATCATTGCTGTCAGCAAATCCATCTTATACACGAAAGTCAGACGGACTGCTGTAAAAACAACTCCTCTGTGCATCCTGTCTGCTGAACAGGTGCCGGGTACTACAAATTTTCTCAGCCAGAGGGATATAAATCCGGTCAGATGACCTTCATCAGATAATTCCCGGCTACCTTGCTTTATATAGGTCTCCAACCTATCACCAGCTTTGTAGGTGCCTTCGTCTTCTTCAATGATGATGTCGTCATGAGTGGTGTCCCGGATTAGTTTGTCAATCTTAGCTTGACTCAGGGGTTTAAAGCGACCGACATATTGATCAGTCTTCTTCTTCTTCTTCTGAACTTCTTCAGTGCGGCCTTGGAATAAATAGGCCATCCACTTAGAAGAATAGCAGTTGGAATCTCCCTCTGCACCTTGTGCCTTATAAAAAGCCTTACATATACTGTAATGGCACATTAATTCTTCAAATACATGAAGAACCAGTGGGTTGGCATCAGAAATTTTATTCATTTCATCAATGAAAGGAATATACTCTTCATATGGCAAATCTTCTGTTGGCAGTTGAAAAATATATGCCATCTCATGGAGGGCGAATCCTATCTCGCCTCTTGGAGTCATGAAAGTGCCGGTACGGTAATTATACCTTTCCGCTAATGCCAAGAACAAATCTGGGTTTGGCCTAAAACCATAAGCGGTGCACTTGATGGAATTATATAGGCCTATCACCTTTAACTGTTCCCCAAAGTTGTTCAGAATCCATCTTACAAGAACAATCCATCTGGTATTCTTCGGGTTTACCAGATCAGTAAGCCTCATAGATTGTTTTGGGTAAACAGCATTTTCTAGCTGAACAAATTCATTTGCAAAGATTGGGACCCTAACTGGCCTCAGAAGTATCGAGTCCTCAGGAGGAATAGTAGCTGGCAGCAATCCTCATAAAACTGAGACATGTGGTTCAGTACCACTGCGGAATCTTCCTTGACTGTATCCTATCCATCCAGCTTTTGCTTGACGGAATGGAGTGATATCCCACTTCATTTGCCTTTGATGACTCGCGTGGAATAAGCGAGCTATGTTGATGCTTTTGGACAAACCAGTCAGATACATTGGCTGATTCTCATCACCATCTCTATAATATGAGTATGACACTTTATCAAGAGCAGGCTGGGAGTTTATATCAATAGCATCTCCAAAAAAAATGCTGGCTTCGAGTGGGTAGCACTATCCACACTCTGTAGAGACAGTCCACTCATTAAATTCAGCAGGGTGTCATTCTCCTGATTTGTCAGAATAGCTATCCTTGTGGAAGGTCCATCAAATTAAGGAAAATAGACATGTGATAGGTCACTTTTATAGTTGTTCCCTACACATCCTTCAAATTGTGCATCCTGAGCCAGAATATCCACTACAAAAGAAGAATAAAAAGTTAGAAATCTTTAACACAAAGAGATGACAAAGACCAATATACGCTCAGTTTATCCTAAGCGTATGACAGATTCAAAGATCAACATACGCTCACTCTATCCTAAGCGTATGACAGATTCAAAGATCAACATACGCTCACTCTATCCTAAGCGTATGGCAGATTCAAAGTTCAACATACGCTCACTCTATCCTAAGCGTATGACAGATTCAAAGATCAACATACGCTCAGTCTATCCTAAGCGTATGACGGATTCAGAGATCACTTTTTATCCTGAGCGTATGACGAATTTAGAGATCACTTTTACGCTCAGTCTATCCTAGGCGTATGATAAATTTTAAGTTCAGTTTACGCTCAGCTTTTATTCAAAGATTAGAGGATGATTGGATCTTTTTCTTAAGCGTATCAGCGTATGGTTGACAAGATGTTCATCAAAAATATGCTAACAAAGGAGTTAGCGTATCTCAGTGAGACAACTTGACATAATGTATTCCTTCAAATCAGCGTATTTTGACATTTCAATCAAAGATACGCGTATCTTACAGAATACGCTCCAAACATATTTTTCTATAAACGAAAAATATGGAATACGACTAAACCCTAAAGAGGGAAGCATATTTTCTAACATATTGACCCTAAAAAGGGGATACGTTTTATGATCTTGTCCTAACCAGAGCCCTAAATAGGGAATAGTTACTGTTCATCATCTCTATCCTCACCATAGAGGGGCTTCAATGGGCGTTCACTTCGTCGAATACGCTCATCAGCAGTCTTCTTAGTAGCAGCGGCGGCAGGTCGAGATGACTCCGCAGGAGCCTTCCCCTTTCCCTTCGCAACAGCGTCGACTTTGGGCGCCATTGATGAAGATTGAGTCGAAGAAGAAAAAGTTTGAGTTTTTGAGCTTTTTCTCTCTCGAAGACAAATACAGAAGTAAAGAAATGAATTAGGTTTTGAAAGACCTATTTATAGAAGAAAAGAGAAGTTTAAACGGCGGCCGTTCTTTAAATAGAATCCCTAAAGATTTGCACTGATATTGAGGAAAATAACAAAATCATGCCAGCGTGTCAAGACTTATTCCCATTTTAAGTTCAAAGTAATTTTGAACTTTTAAAATTTATAAAGTTCAAAAACTTTGAAGGGGGTCTTGTAGGGTATGAAAAATTATGACACGCTGACATAAGACTCAGCCAAAGCCATACGCTCAAGGCCATACGCTCAGCCAAAGCCATACGCTTAAGGCCATACGTTCAGCCAAAGCCGTACGCTCAGTGAATATTTTATTATTGCTTCAATGACAGCACAGCATACGTTTAATGGAGGATGAATCTGATACTTCGTCTTTCGTGCAAAGACAGCTGCCCTATGAAGATTAACCGTCGTATGGATTTTCGAGAATTGATTTTGTCTCTTACGAGGACAGCTCATCAGCCATCATAAATGCACAGCCATCATTATTGTCATTTCTGACAGTCTGTCAGCCATCATATCTGCAACACGACGCTCGAGAGATATTTGTCAGTTATTAGAAGATATGACATATTTGAGAAGATTGAGGACAGTCACGTGTCTACTCCCTCAATGCTTACGACTCCTTGCCAACCAAGTGAGCGTATGGACTCCATACGACTCCTTGTCAATCAAGTGAGCGTATGGACTTCATATGACTCCTTGTCAACCAAGTGAGCGTATGGACTCCATACGACTCCTTGTCAATCAAGTGAGCGTATGGACTTCATACGACTCCTTGTCAATCAAGTGAGCGTATGGACTCCATACGACTCCTTATCAATCAAGTGAGCGTATGGACTCCATACGACTCCTTGTTAATAAAGTGAGCGTATCAGCTTTATATGACTCTATACTATCCAAGTAAGCATATGCAAGACATATGTCTTCAAAAGGTAGCGTATGACTCCTCTTCAACAAAGACAGCGTATCACAGCAAATGCATTCAGGATGACTTTAAACGTATAGTCAACACACGTTATCACGTGTCCTGTACTCAGTTACCCACTTATTCAGAAGTTATGCAACATGGCATCCATGCCATCAATCTCTTCTAGATATATTCCACTACTTTCAACCGCACTTTAATGTGTCTCCATCAGAATTCGCCACGCGTCCCTGCAGTTATGCACACGTCAAGTAACTGACTGAGCGTATGCTTCAGAACAGTTATCCAGAACTCTATAAAAGAGAGTTTCTTCATCTTCATCATATACTACATTCAATTCAGAGAGAACAGAGAGATTGCCCAGTTGCTGTCCAAGTTCTTCGAAGTTCGAGTTTTCTTCATCACATCGTCCAAGGGATAAAGTGATTGTCTTCTAAATCAGATTCCTATAGTTGTAATTTTCCCAGAAACACAATAAATAAAGTAAATTTATTTATGGAAAACACATACACACACACTTGTGTTACACCCTCTCTATATATCCTATTGTATATACATATGATGTATTATGTGTATATGTGATATTATGGTTTATGTATCATATAGGTATCCAATGTAGATATTTTTCTATAGGTTATAGGCTATGTTAGTTTATATATATATAAGTACCATATATATATAACTGTGTGTGAACTTTATATATGTGTTTCATATTTATGTGTTATGTTTGAGATTACATATATCTAGAGTGTACTGGTTAGATATAGAGTTGGCATGTTGTATGTGTTTTGGTTTGGCCTAGATAGAATAGCCTATGGCCTGTGTGAGTCAGTTTGACTAACAGGCCTAGATTGGGCTTGTATAGCTTTACTAGACCTAGAATAGACTTGCTAGACTAGTTTGACCTAGTGTAGACTTGTTTGACCTAGTTCGACCATAGTTGACCTAGTTTGACTTCTAGGGTTGACCAGAGTTGACCAAGAGTTGACTTTGGCCTAGTTTGACCTAGATTTATGTAGAATGCATTGTAGTGCTTCATTTTACCATTCTGGACTTGTTGTGACTTGTGCTGTTCTAAATAGGAGCCAGACACCACTCCTCGGACAGTACTTTTCAGTTGGACACTCAGATACCAGGCGAGTACATTCTCTGACCGTTTCATACTTGTATGGATTTACATTCTTGCTCTAGATTACTGTACTTGATGCTGACACGACTGTTATCACGGATTGGTACTATATGGATCTTTTTTTGAGATGTTATCTCCTTGTATTCACTAAATACATATTGTGATGTGCGTTTTACTTCCATATTGTATTTATTGAATACCCATATCCTTGTATACTCATTGTGCATATTGTACTCTCATTGCACATGAGCCACAGGGATAGACCATTGTACACTATTGTATAACATTGTACATCCATTGTATAACATTATACACTATTGTATAAGATAACGTAACTGGAGTAGATCCTTGTGTATTGATTGGAGAGGGGGAGTGGAATTGGTTATGTACTCAAATCATATTGTACAATATTGTATAACTATTGTATATGTCTATTATACACCCACGTACAATGGAGTTACAATTGCATTGTCCTAGCCCGTTTACATAACCAGATTGTACTCTAAATCACATATTCCTTACAGTTCTTACTTATCATATTTAGATATTTCCTGTTATCAAATCTCTACTGTTTTTCATATACCTTTTTCTTTCAGCGTTTCATGTACTTTACTCTATTGCATGTTTTATATTTTCTAACTCGATATGAACTGCGTGAGATGTTTTGTACTCGCTCATGTCCTAACTGGACCTGTTGAAAATATTACAGAGGATGAGGATGAGGCCTGCATAGATACTTACTATGGGACAGGTGTAGATGACATGTGTGACCCAGATTTCCAGCCTGATCCACTAGCTTAGAGACTGAGGCTCCCTAGTCTAGGTTTTACTATTTTTGTCTTCTAAGAGCCGATTGTATATATTCTTTCATTTTCAGTAATAGAGACTTGTATTGAGTTGGATGTTCAGTTTTGTATGGCAGTAGACACTTAGACTCTCTCTCTGTTTGTATCATATGGATCTTTATATTCCAGTATCTATCTATCTTTATTTCCATTATTCTGCCTTAGATGTGATTGAGACTGTATATTGCTATGTCACCTCCATTCGGAGTGTATATACTGTACAGGTACCTTTATATTGTTAGATGATTAACCTAGGATAGTGTTCTACCTCCGACACTGCGGCGTAGGCTGGGCGTCGTTACGTTCTCGTACCCTCACAGTGGGTACGGGTCGTGACAGTCCTCGCAGTTCATGCTTCCGTAATGATGTCCAAAAACTGGGGGTGCCCGGTCCAGAAGTCGAGGAATTGGAAATTCTTTTTGGATGAAGTAGTCTTGTTTTTTTTATCTCAATCAACAGAGGGTTATGGTCTGATTCTGTGGAGTTGAGGTAGGACAGATTAGTGGTGATCCCCATATCGTGCTAGAAGGCATTCGTGAGGGCCCTGTCCAGACTGGAGTATTGACGACGGTCGCCGTCCTGCATGTTGCACCAGGTGAATGCATTGCCAGTGAACCGGAGAGAGGTTAAGTGGGCATTGAAGATGAAGTTGTTGAAGTCAAGCATGGCCGGGACGGGAGGGGGACGACCTCCAATTTTTTCTGTGCTGCAGGTGATCGCGTTAAAGTCCCCAATACAAAGCCAGGAGGAGTTGGTGTGAAGGTGATAAATGTCAAGGAGGTCGTTCCAGAGTTGTTTTCTTTCCGCCACATCGCAGCTGCCGTGGACCGCTGAAAGGATCACGCGATCGAGAAGTCTTGGGTGATCAAACCAGTAGGAGAGGGCTTGCCCGGAGTCCTGGATGACTCCTAATTTGACGTCCTTCATGCCGAGGATCCAAATATCGTGTCTGCCAGCTATGGCTATGGGAAGGCCTAGTTGTAGTTGAATGGACTTTAATCTTTTGGAGGGGATTTTGGGTTCGATAATTATGAGGATGTCAATCTTGTGAATTTTCCGCAGATTAGTTATTCTCCTTAACGTCAGTTTGTTCGTCAGACCGCGGACATGCCAGGATAGGATGTTAAGCATTAAGAGGGTTGGGGGTTGGGTTTTTTTCGCTTGGCGGCGGATCTAGTTTGGATGGTAGCGATTTCGATGGGCCCGTGGTTGGCATTGGCCTTACTCGAGGTAGAAGGTCCTGTCTCAGTTGAGGGAGGGTGATCAATATATGATTGCTCTTTTATAACCGGTTGCTGACTGGCCGATTCTCCGGCTGAGTCTAGGATAGGATTCTCTGGTAGGATGATTATGGAGTCACTGGTGCTCTCTGTCAGGGGATTGGATTGCTGAAGAAGGAAACCTGCGGCTTGGACTTGGAGCCCTCTCCTAACTAGGTCTGGACCTAGAATAGCTAAGGCCTCAACCACGGGGTCTTCGAAGGTGATTAGTATATTAGCTTCGGAACCGTCGGTGGACTGTTCTACACCTTTCGGAATAGAGGGAATCTCGGTGAGCGCGCGGTCGGCTAGGGGAGCGACTGTCTCCTCTGGGTCTTCCGCGTTCTCCGAATTAAGAGCGTCGAACTGATTGGATAGGGTGAGAGCTTGGGTGCTGTGGGGGATCAATGTTCTTTAAGGAGATTTGCTCTTGTATGACGAGGCGTCCCCGGAGCCAAATCGAGTATGCGAATTGGGGAGAGGCAGGATAGGTGGCATGGGAGTCCTCTCCTCAGTTGGCTCGCTGACTTTTCGGAGTGGTTTCTTCTTTAGTTCTGGATAAAGTCGGTGGCAGTGCTTTAGGAGATGACCTCTTAAGTGGCAGTGGTTACAGAACATGATGTGGTTATCGTAGAGAATTTGTTGGGTGTGGGTCCGGTTGCCCAGCTCGATGTTGATGAAGTTGGGTGGTTCGGTGGTGAGGTCGAGTTCCACGCAGATTTTGGCGTAGTAGGCTTTGGTGAGGTTGCTGGTCTCAGGGGCTGAGGCCACATACGTGCCGAAGGAGTTAGCGATACGCCGGAGAGCCGCTGGGACAAAGCAGATGAGGAACAGGTTAGGCAGAGTGATCCAGGCAGCGACTGTCGCTGAGTCTTCTTTAGTACTAAAGCTAGCTGACCACTTGATGATCTTTATCTGGTGGGAATCAATCCTGCGTGTGCCTTTGGACCAGATTGTCTTATGGTCTACTTCGGACGAGAGGTGAAGAAGGATGCGTTTAGGATCAAGGGGGGCTACACGATAATCCGCTGAGAGTCTCTAGCTTGCTATCGTCTCCTGCACCCGTGAGAGGTTGGGGCATCCGGATGAAAATTTGACAATGAATGTGTGGGGGAATGAGGTCGATAGTGAGGACATCTCCTTGTCGGAGAATGGAACCGAGGGCACCAAAGAATCCTGCAAGTACTCAATGTCACAAAGGATGATGTCAGAGATGAGAGGTGCCTTGGCTGGCGCCAGATTCGGGCGTAGCTTGTCAGCGAAGGTCGGCGGATGGGGGACGGCCGGAGGGGGGGTCGTAGAAACACCACACAAAGGAGGGGAAGCAGTCGAGGAGGGGGTCTGCTCGGGGCGGAGGGTGTTGACTGAGGGGGCTACCTGGGGGATGCACAGAGGTTGGTGGGCGGCCGTTTGGGACCTCTCAGGGAATGGGCTCGACCCGCACGATGTCGGTGGCGCCACCGACTGTCACTACCACTTTTCTAGTTTGAGGGTATTTTGGTCTTTTTGGTCATTTTTTAAATTTTAAGATTATTTGGAATTATTATGTATTATTTAGATTTATTGGAATTAATGTGATTTTTTAGAGATTTTTAGTATAATTGATTTTGGTGTTTTAGTTGACTGACTTATGTTGACTTTGGAGACTAACCTAGTGGCTAACCTAGGTCATGATTATGAGATTAGGATATGAAAACCTAGGTTGATTTAAGTTAGTGATAATTAACCTATTAGAATTTATTTCGGGAAAATAGGATTTGAATTGATTAGAAATGGCGTGTGATTTCACAAGTCATGACTTATAACTTAGGCTTAATAGCCCATAGGCCCACACATGAACCCAAACCCTAGCCCATTAAGCCACTTGGCAGGCCACTATGGTCTCCCCCTTCCTATTTATATGCTCCTAAAATTTAGGGCTAGCCTCCATTGGGATTTGTGCAAGTTTTGGAAGAGGTGAGTCTCCATCTTTGTAAAATCATAAAAAATCCATTTCAACTCCATTTTCCTCCAAATCAATTGCATTAGGACCTAATTCTCATGTTCTTTCTGTTTGTGTAAGAATATTTCAGAGTAGGGACAATTTGAGGGATTTTGGTGGCTTGAGGAACTCTTTCCATTTGGGAATTTTGACCCTTTGTTCACCAATAGGTATATTTCAATCTAATCCATGAATTTACTGTTTTATTTCATTTATAGGATGCCCTAGCCCTAACCTAAGAGTAGGATAGGCTAACCCTAGATTTTTAGCCCATTTCGTGTTCGTATCGGACACGTATCAATGTCTATAGAAATGTGTTCGACGAAATGCCTCAAAGGGCATTTCGTTTGATTTTGAGGATTGTGTTTGAATAGGAAAATAGATATTCACCTTGCTTATGCATTTTTGTTGCTCTGAACACGATTTCGTATCGGGTTGAGTCGATACTGGCGTGTGGACACGCGGTCGCGCGCGTGCGCACGCTGGCAGGATTTTCCCCTGCTGCTCGTGTGCATTTTCTCAGTGCACACAGCGTTTGAGACCACGAAATTGGACACACATGTCGTGTCCATGACTGACACGAGGCTCCTCGAGTTTCACGAGCTCTCGTGTCATGTCGGACACGATATTGCCTGTGCACGTGTAGTGCACTGTGTGGTTCAGTGTGCTAATATTTGTGTTCTCTGTTTAATTCATTTTAAATACTTGTAATTATGTTTTAACTCACTAATTTGATCCTAAATATAATTTATTATATGTGTTAGATTCAGTTTGCACAATAGTTTAGGTTTTGTTTTAATTTGTGGCTCGAATTGGGTCATATGGCTGTCTACTGACACTGTACTGATACTGTGGGTTCCAGTTTTTCCCAAACCCTTTAAATTCCCTGTTTAAAGTTATATTCTTCACTGATTTTGACCCACACATGTTACAATTCATGTTAGCTAAGTTTTTATATTCAAATATAGGCTTTTGGAATTGGGAATGGGATATTAGCATTTGGTTTGGTTTTCGAATTGGCTTTATAACCTGAGATTCACTGTATAAACTGTTAATGAATGATTTGGTTGGTTGATTTAGTCCATGATACTTCTTAAACCTGAGTTATAAATTGAATTCCCATTCTCTATTAACTGTGTTAGTATCCCGAGTTGTTTCACTGTTAGCAATAGGGCCTATTTTTCTGAAATCTGGGTATTGTGAACAATGGGACTGAATACTGAGTTGTGGTTTCATTAACTGTTAAGAACCTAAGCTTTCCTCTTTCAATTTTGAACTAAGGTTAGTAAACTGTTTTGCTGAGACTGAGTTATGGACTGAAATATGATAACTGAGCTTGTTGAATTCCCATTCCCCTTCACTGATTTTCTTTTATTTTATTTCAATGTTGTTGTCCTTTGAAACCTGAGATTGGTAGGGACTGTTTCCTTTCATTTCAAATACTAGTAACCTGTGAATGAATGTTAGTTTATTTTCTTAATAGGAACTTGTTAATTGGTTTTGTATGTGATTCATGAGTTTATTGAAATGTTGAATAATGTTAAAAATCTGAGAATGGTTAAGGGGGGTTCTTCATGAAATCTGGAATTTATATAGGGGGTATGGCATTGTTACACTATTTGTTATTTCTGAAATCTGAGTTTGATTGGGGGGGGGGAACTATTAAATTGATGTCTGAGTTGTCTCGCTGTTTTTCCCTCTCTCACTCACTGTTTCTCACTCATTCACACATTTCACACATTACCATAAAACTGAGCTATGAACACTAAACTGTCACATTGACAAACCCACACACAGGAACACTTATCTACTGTCAAATATTGCACACACATACATCACTGATTTCACTTTCCTGTCACTCTTTCATACACACACACCCCCCCACAGATACACTCACATGTCTATGCCTCTCTATCACACACATTGAAGATTCAAGTGTCCCCCTTCACTATTTTCATATGTATATATATATATATATATATATATATATATATATATATATATATGATTGAGGTACATATATATATGTAGGTTGCTATATATATGAATGTGTGTTAGTGTATATATATGATATAATGTATTATATATTATGATATAGGGTATGGGTGATATTGTATAGTGGCTATAGGTTATGTATTCTAAGTTACATTATAGTCTTGTCTATATGTGTATTGTTAGATATAGATAATATCTTGTGTGGATATGTGTTATAGGTTAGATAGGCATGATATTGCCTAGTAAACCTAGATTAGTCTTGTTAGAACCTAGAATGGCTTCTTAGACCTAGAATAGACTAGTTTGACTTAGGTTTGACTTGGTTGACCTAGTTTGACTTCTAGGGTTGACTAGAGTTGACCAAGAGTTGACTTTGGTCTAAATTGACTAGATTCATGTAGAACGCATTGTAGTGCATTTCATTGCTATTCTGGACTTGTTGTGACTTGTACTGTTCTAAATAGGAACCAGATACCACTCCTCGGACAGTACTTTCATCTCGGACTTTCAGTTAGCAGGCGAGTACATTCTCTGATCTTTTCATACCTGTCTGGACTATATTCTTGCTCTAGATTACTCTACATGATGATGACACGTATCTTCATGGATTAGTACTATATGGATCCTTTCCTGAGATGTTATCCCTCGACGGGTGCATCGGGTATTTATGTTCATGTACTTTATCTTGTGCGTCAGGTACTCCTTGTACTCGTACTAGTTCATGTTTTTACATGTTCTCATGTGCTTTAATGTGCTTTATTACGTGCCTCATGTACTACTCATTACATGAGTTCACGTATCTTAGTTGTATTCATGTGCTTATAACGTAACTTGAATGGATCCTTGTGTATTGATTAGGGCGGGATGAGTAGAATTGGTTATGTGAACACTATCCCCAGTAGCTGTATTCATGTGTCTCCTTATTTGTATTCATGTACCCCTAAGCCGTTTACATAACCATATGGTACTCTAAATCACGTAGTCACTTACCATCTCTATTATTATGTATTTACTTTCAGTTACAAAATATCTTCTGTTTACTCGTACTTCCATTCAGCACTTCTTGTATTTTACTCTACTGCATGATTTATACTCCTAACCTGCTATGAACTGTTTGAGAGATATGTGTTCGTTCTCGTCCTGACTGGACCTGTTGAAAATTTTACAGAGGACGAGGAGGAGGCTTGCTTAGACACTTATTATGGGACAGCCTTAGAGGACACTTGCGATCCGGACTTCCAGTCAGATCCCTTAGCAGTAGAGGCAGTTGCTCCATAGTTAGCTTATGTTATTTCATAGTTTCTGGAGTTGAGTTGTATATATATTTGGGATCTGTTTTATGTCTGGATGTTATGGAGTTATTATAGACACTTAGCTCTCTCTCTTTATCTGTATTTCTTGTGGATTTGGATCTTGCATCTTATTATCTATCAATCTTCCTTTCATGTTCTACCTTAGCTGTGATTGAGTTATATTTCTGTTATGTCACCCCCATTAGGGGAGTATAACTGTTTTACCTTCAACTGTTAGATGTTGTGACCTAGGACAGCGTTCTACCGCCGATAATGCGGTGTAGGCTGGACGTACCCACGTCTCGTGCCCTTATTCTAGGGTGCGGGTCGTGACACGTTTTTAGTGGTGGTCCATACAGGTCTAGGTTGGAAATATAGTGGTTTTCGGAGTAGAATATCGCTGCAGCCTGCAATAGGAATTAGCATATTTTTGAAGGTACTCAATCACACTAGAAAAATTCCTTATCAGATTCCATATATCTATTTTGCTGCTTATTGTCTTCCTTAGAAATTTTAAACTGTCCTCCTTTGATATTTCGATTCATTCTCAGTAATTGTTTCTTGTTTGATCTGTGTCTCCAGGATGGTTGAGACGCGATCGCATCGCCCCCTGACGGGAGATGCTGGAGAGGGGTCTGCCACCTTTCGTGTCCAGCAGCCAGCTCCCATTGCCACAGGGCCAGTGCAGCCCTCAGGAGTCGGTGTTTCTGCCACTTTTGGAGGAGCACCTCCACCAGTCAGGAGGCCAGCTGTGATTCCTGAGATCATTCTACCGCAGCAGCCTCCGCCTGCGGGGATGGTAGATGTTGCACATCTCTTCTCCTCCGCCCCGTGACGGGAGATGTTGGAGAGGGCCCCCCTGGCTATGATCGAAGTCGGTGAGCACCGGCGGGGGAGTCCTGTTGGGGGACGAGGGCACCGCCGATAGGACGGGCGGGCTTAGTTGCAGCGGCTGTCGGAGAAACCGGGCCAGGCGGCGCAGGGGAACACGCCGGTGAGGGAAGATGCAGATGGAGGGGAAGGGAGGTCCTGCACGGGCGGGGTCGAGGCGTCGGCGAGGAGACAGACCCGAAGAGGTTGGCCAGAGTGGGGGTTGTGAGAAGGAGGAAGGGCCGCCGACTGGGAAAGGGGGCCGTCGACCGGGGGAGGGGGTCGCCGCCAGTGGAAAGGGGGGAGGGTTGGGTTCTCGACACCAGGGGGAGGAATAGAGATGCGGCGGGGAGCTGGCGAAGGGGAAAGGAGGAGGAAAAGGAGGAGAGAGGAGCCGGAGGAGCTCTGTCACGCCATAGTGGGGGGTGACAAGGGGGTTCTCGGCCGATGAAAACAAAAGGGGCACCGGGGGAGGGCCGGCGGGGGAGCCAGTTTGGAAAGGAGGGGGGCTAAGCTTGAAGCCTGGGGAGCAGGTAGGTCGACCTCCGGGCATCGGTAGGCAGGGCCTACCGCCGGCGGAGAGAGCGCCGGAGACTGGAGGAGGTAGGGGGAAGCGTTCCGTTCGGAAGGGACGACGGGGGCGACGAAGCTCGACTGGACGGCGCTGGGTAGAGGATCACGTTCACGAGGTCGCGGCCCTCGGGGATCACCGACGGGAAGACGGAGGCTGGGGCCGCTCCAGATCCGGAGGCTGGGAGGCGCGAGGCTGATGCGGATCCAGCCGGTGACGGGAGAGGCCACTGTAGAGGGAGGAGGGAAGGCATGGCCGATGAGGGGGACGGCGACGGCGGGAAGCCGCCAGAGGTCGTCGGAAGACCGCCCGACGTCGAAGAGGTGGTAGCCGAGGCCACCCGAGCCCAGGAGAGGGGTTTTACTCCCGTGGGGGGAGGACCAGTCGACGGCGGTAGGGGGAAGAAGCTCCAGAATACAACGGAGGGGGAGAGGGCGGGGCCAACGAGGAGGACGATGGCAAGGGAGAAGACGGAGGGGAAGCCGGCGCAGGCGGGAAGGCGAAGGCGCAGGGCCAGCATCGGGCCGACTGTGTCTATCGGGGGGCTGAGGGCTGACGTCGCTGAGTTTGGCCACCACAAGAGCGAGCGGGTGGCATCAGTCGGGGGGTGTCACCGCAAGGGGGGCGACGGAAGAAGGGCACACCGGAGCGATGGAAGGAAAGCCGAAGGGAATCGGGGCGACCAGGGGGCACCGGAGAGCGAACCGAGAGGAGGCCCGAGGATGGAGGGGGCCGAGGAGAATCCAGGAGGAACGGTTGGAGGAGAGGGAGGTCGAGTCCGTCGACGAGAATGACGACGACGACGACGAGGAGTGAAACGGCGGAACTGCTGGCCGGCGACGGCAAGCAGCCACGCTAGGGCCGAGGAGGAGCTAGGGCTGCGGGGGTGGCGAGAAGGGGGGCCTCCGGGGGGGCTCCACGGCCATCCGGCCGGACCACCGGGGACGACGATCGGCCCCGCCCACCACCCGATGAAGAGGAACGGGGGGGGGGGGGGGGAACGCTAGGGCCGGCTGGGAATCTCCCCATCTATATATATATAAATATATATATATATATATATATATATATATATATATATATATACGATCCCATAACATATATATATAATATATGGCTACCTTTTGCCTTCTGACTTGTCTCCGGGTGGTGTGGTAGGGATTGCCCCCCAGCTTCCTTTCATTTTCGTCTTACTTTTGAGCTTTCTTGTTAAGGCTTCCGTATTTTGCGTCTTTCATATGAATAAAACTGGAGGTTTTTAATATATATATATATTTTTTATATATATATATATATATATATATATATATATATATATATATATATATATATATATATATATATATATATATATATATATATAAATGAATTAACAAATTACCAATAAGAAATGATATTATTTAATAACATCAATAATAATAATAATAATCATAATCATAATAATAAACTAACATAAACCAATAATAGGTATAGTATTAGGTGACACATCATGCTCCTACTTTAATTGGTCCACAAAAAATCGTGCAAATATTCTAAAATGTCATATAAATATTATTAATACATATATTGTACGTATAACAAATTTTTAGAAAATATTTGTCAATCCCTAAAAATAAAATATGAAATATATGCATATACCTAAAATATGTCTACATGGCATCTTTACACACATAATATCTCTACATGGGCTTAGGTTGGGTTCGGGTCAAGTTCGAGCTAAATAGGTACAACTAGGTCTTCTAAAATCCATAATCTTAATAAATAACTAATTAAATCATTTATAGGGGTCAAGTCACAATTTTGACTGATTTTCTAGTAGGGATGCTGCTATGGCTAGGCCTTCCCTAGTATGGCTAATACACTAGTCAAAGCCTACGATTACATTCTCTGTGCCATAATTCCTAGTCATCTTGCACTTCAAAACTTAAACATGACTAAGGCCTTCTATTACAATAACCATTTAATTAAAAATATTTATAAAATCCAAAAATCACTATTTAAGTCAAATAAATAATAAAAATAAATTTCAAAAATTTAGGGGTGTTACATGCCTGTCGTGATCATCCCTTGTATGTTGACAACTACAAAGGAGTTATCTGCCACACTTAGTCTTTATTAGCTACTATTAATAGGATTCAGATTTCTAAAAATGCTGAGGAGGGTCTCAAACATCTAGGTTGGCGTGCTACTATGGACGAGGAGATGAAAGCTCTTAGGGAGAACCATACTTGGGACTTAGTCATTTACCTCCCGATAAACAGAAAGTGGGTTACAAATGGGTGTTCACGATCAAGGGAAAATCGGATGGCACTCTTGATCGTATAAAGGTTCGTCTGGTAGCTAATGAATATTCTCAGATTAATGCTGAGGATTATTTTGAGACCTTCTCTCTCATTATCAGAATGACACATGTTCGTGTCCTTTTGGCCTTGGTTGTTTGCTATGACTAGCCATTGCTTCGGTTGGATACAAAGAATGCTTTCTTCCATGGGGATCTTGTTGAAGAAGTACATGTAATGCAACCTCCTGAATTCGTTGCAAGAGAGGGTAAAGTATGTCATTTGCGGAAGGCCCTCTATGGTCTAAAATAATCACCTCGTGCGTGCTTTGTTCGATTTACACATGTTGTTACTCAGTTTGACATGTGTCAATCGAAGAAGGATCATTCGATATTTACCGACAAACATCAGCTGAAAGGATACTAGTTGGTGTCTATGTTGACGATATTGTAATCACGACAGCTAGGGTATTGCAGGTCTCAAGAAGTTTATGGTAGAACAAATTTAAACCAAGAATAATAGATTATTGAACTATTTCTTGGGCATTGAGGTCATATGGAGTAAGCGGGACATTGTAATGTCTCAAAGAAAGTATGTATTGGACATACTAAGTGATGTAGGAATGATGCAAGCCAAGGGAGCAACCTCACTTATGGATCCAAGGGCTAAGTAACATAGGAATAAGGGGGTCTTGATGATCAATCCAGATCAGTATCGACAAGTAGTTGGAAAACTCAACTACTCGGTAGTCATAACTCGTCGGACATCTCTTTCACAGTTAGTATTGTAAGTAGATTTATGGCTTCTCCAGGAGTTCTGCATTGGCAGTCAATTCAAAAAATCATGTGTTATCTAGTCAAGAATCTAGAAAAGAAAATTCGAATTAAGAATCATGAACACACTCGTATTGAGTGTTTTACTAATGCTGACTGGGGTGCAAGCCTGATAGATAGACGGTCTATATCTGGCTACTCTATATTTATTAGCAAAAACATGGTATCATGGAAGAGCAACAAACAGAGTGTGATAGCACGATCAAGTTCAGAAGCAGAGTATCGAGCCATTGCTCATGGCATAACAGAGATTATATATTGTAGAAGCATGGAAAAGATGGAGTTTATGCGGATCATCATTCCATGCGACCAAGCAAAACTAAGTCGCAGAAGCAGTGCTCATCATTCCATGCGGCCAAGAAAAACTAAGCCGCAGAAGCAGTGCTCACGAAGACTCCATGCGGCCAGGCAAAACTAAGCCGCAGAAGCAGTGCCCCTGGAGACCTCATGCGGCCAAGTGAAACTAAGCCGCAGAAGCAGTGCCCCTGGAGACCTCATGCGGCTAAGATAACTCAAGCCGCAGAAGCGAGGTTCTCGAAAGCCCCATACGGCTAAGGGGACTCGAGCCGCAGAGGGAAGGTTCTTATAGATCCCGTGCGGCCCAGTGAGCCCAGCCACAGAAGCAAGGTTCTCAAAGATCTCATGCGGCCAAACAGAGCCGAGCCGCAGAAGCAACGCCCCTAAAGCTACTATGCGGCCAAAATAAGTCAGACTCTACTTTGTGTAAGGGACACATGGGAATTTGACCAAGTATCAACCACGCAGATTTGCTACAACAAAATCTCAACAACCCCCCACCAGCTGGCAGCCCAAGATCGAGTCTTTGTATGCTGTTACAGACCCGTGGCCACATGGCCCTTTATGCGGCCCAAAATCTGCTATTGCAGGAATCACTATGAATAGCAGGGTGCCACACCCCTACAAAAGGTTGGCAATCCTAGGCTGGCAAATTTCTTCGAGAGCAATGATTGTGTCTGATAGTCCAAGGAGTAAGACAGAGTTGCTACACTTTTTTGAGCCTCTATCGTCACCCCCCAGAATCAAAAACTAAATAATTGTACTTAGATTGTTTCCTTGGGTTTCTTCCTAGGCTTTCTTTTGTACAAGCGAGTTTGCAATCAAGTTCAATTCCTCTATAATTTTTGTTCTTGATATTCAATGGCAAACACGATGGCGAGTCTGCTGGGGACTTCCTTCTCCTCTGATGATAAGTTGGTGATGCAATCTGACGCGTCCAAGCTCGGCTCTACGCAGCAAATACTCGTGGTTCGTTTTGACCAACGAGCATTCGAAGAAATGCTCTCTGAATGGAGCGCCAGCCCATCACAAAAGCGAGCCAACCGAAAGAGAACCTGTAGGACGTCGAAGCGTAAAATTGTTGCCCTCGACAAGGTTCTCGAAGAATCTCTTTCTGCGGCCGAAGACGGTGATCAAAGCTCTGTAGCCTTGCTTCCGATCACAGAGAACCCCACTGTCCTCAAATCTAGCAAAGAAAAATACTACGATGCTGAGTTTTTGGGGGCACAAGGGAAATCTTTATGGACGAGGAAGAGGCCGCATAAGATAGATGGGCAGTCTGAAAAAGCGGCAGCCAACTCTGGTCGCAGGCAGATGGCCCATACGACAGCAAATCCTGGCCGCAGATAGGGTGTCTCATGCGGCCCTGTCAGACGCTCTGTATTCGACCGTCTCTCATACAAGATCGACCCCATGCGGCCCAATAGGAATGTGGAATATGGCAATCTAGACTCTTCTTAATATGCGCCTTCGGGTGCTAAGCCGAAGAAGTCTAGGGCAGTACGGGCCCAACAAGCCTAGTCAACTATTCAAGCTGTTGACCGTCAGCGGGCACCGTTATCTGTTATACGAGCTCCTGATGGAAAGTTGTATAGAACCACCCGCGTCCAGTCCCCCAGGACTAACGGATAGGGTTGGTCTCAAAAGTCTCCCTCCAACGATCGAGAGCAAGTGCTTTTATTAGCCTCGGATCAGGGAGCAAACATGATACGCACCCGTGTGCTCGGGATACCCTAGTCCACAAATTGGATGCAAAGGTAGATCAGTCTGCTATCGACTTGCGAGAGGTGATTACTCACAAACGTAAGGAGAAAAAAGCAACCTTGGCTTGTGATAAGCCCTTTTTGGGACGTCGTTGCACCTAGGTCATCAATAACTGCTGCTGCGACAAGTCGAAAGCACCTGAAGGTCGGCAGTCCATTTTCCAATGACTGCACCAGCCAGCACCTGTCCGACAACCACTTGAGGAATAGGTACAAATTTCGGAAGATGAGAAATTTCCTTTCGCCTCCTATAATTCAACTCGGAAGGTTCTTCCCAACAAGGGAGAAAAGAAAACAGGCTCTTCCAGCCCGGCAATCTCAGCCAGCACTACAAGGAAACTCCCGTCTGGAGGATTGCCATCAATAGCCACAGGGGGTGTCTACCTAGGCACTCGATCCAGAAAGAAGCTTCCAACACCCGGGGGTGCACCCTTGACCTCCCTGGGGGTAGATGAAGCTGGGGGTAGCAGTCTCCTCAATATATGCGATAACTCGGTGTTCCCAGAGCATATACAGGGAGTAGCGATTCACTGGAATTATGCAACGGACTTGGACGTCCTCGAGGATGACCTCCTTCGCTAAGACGATACAGCTTCCTGCGTAGGGGGTGGCACCCCATCTGAATCCAAGGAGGAGGACATTCTGATATTCCTCGACGATTTCTCGGTACGAGGGTACGACACGGAGAGCACCTCTTCTACAGTCCCTTCCGCGTCCATCCACGTACGGACAGTCTTTATGGCCGGCGATGATCGTGAAGGTCCTACTGATCGACAACGTCTAGAAGTACTTGAAGCCATGCTCTTGTCCCTGGTCAAGTCAGTAGACAAAATCAAAGCTGCCTTGTTGACTCAACCGGCAAGGACGCCTGGACAAACAAGCTTAGGACCCACAGTCAATGCGGACTCCAATAAGACTGCTCGTCCTTTGGGTGACAATCCTTTAGGAGCATCCGTTCCTTCAACTGCAGACGAAGCCAGGGAGGCAAGGAAGGAAGTCCAGGAGCTTCGAGCAATGTTCAATTGCCTGAGACTCCTCCCGGGACCTCAAAATACGGCAGCCGTATCCCGTTGCGTGGAGAGATGTTCCTTTTCCGCCGCGGTACAAACCATTTCATATTGATTCACATGACGGAAAGCCTCTGCTAGTCGGTACATGACTTATTTTGAGGTCACAATCGACCACTTGTCGTATAGCGATGACATCCTCACACGATTATTCATCGGAGCATTGGAGGGGATCGCGTTCGACTGGTACCGCAACCTGCCAGATAACTGCATCCATTCTTTTGACGACTTCAAGCACATATTTCTAGAGAGATTCTACGAAGTAGGGCATGATGTGACAATGTCGTCTCTCATGGACGTCGCTCAGGGGGAGAGGGAGCTAACAAGGAACTATATCGAGCGGTTCCGCCAAATCGCAATGAGATTGCCCCAAGGTAATCCCGAGAGCTCCTTGATTGAAATCTGTCAGAAGAAGTTGCTCCCCGCAATCAGCCTCTGGATGGGCGAAGATCAGATTAAAGATTTGACGACCTTCATTATAAGTGCCACCAATACGGAGGCGAAGTTAAAGAAGGCTCGCCAACCGGGATTACACATCTCGGATGGAGAGGACAAAGGCAAACGTCCTGGTACCACCCCTAATAACAACAAAAGTGGCAGTACCTCCAATAATCGGGACAATAAAGTAAAATAGGCCATGGTCGTTGGTACGACAAAGAAGCCTGAACAGAAGCAGGAAGAAGCTCAGTGGCCCAAGGTGAATTATTCATTCGAAGATAGTCATGCCAAGCCTATCTTCGACATGCTCTTGCAAGGGGACATGATCCAACTCCCTCCACTAAGGTGCGAGCTCGAGCGGCGGAGATGGAGAACCCAAAATATTGTCACTTCTATCGCTATGTTCATTATTCCACTCATGACTGCTTTCAATTAAAGCGGTACATCCAGAGTCTTATCGACTCCAAAGCTCTGTCGCTTGATTTTAAAGAGGTTACCGTGGTGGCAAACATGGTATCAATTCAGTTCGATGACTTTCCCCCAACAAGTACTCAAGACGGGGTAATACCTATCCCCCGGGCAACGATGGAGGTTACTAATCTTCCCTCCGTCCGGGACCAGACGACTAGCTTGGTACCTCTCACCACGTCACGAGGAGAGGTCATGTGGATGCACCCAGGCTTAGTGCCCGAAGTTACCCAGGCGGTGTCATCTCCAACCAACAAGAACAAGGGCAGGAAGTCCAGATCCTGCCATACAATTTCAGTCGAAGCTGAGGAGGCAGTGGCCATTTTTTACCCGGTCTGGGGCACAAGTCCAGCCCACTCTGGGTAGTTCAGTCGAAGATCTTCAGTCGGCAACGATGCCTGCCACTGATGTTCCAGGGCCATCCCAGCCTCCGTCGGCGAACAGGTCCAAGCCGAAGGAAACCCGCTTCGACAGGCCACTCCGTAAAGATGCACCTCAGGGACAAGAGAGACCTTACAACTTTGACATATTAGCACAACTAGCTAATACGTCGGCAAAGTTGTCGTTATACGAGCTCCTAAGGCTCTCCAAGGATCTTCGTGTCGCATTGAGCGAAGCACTCTAGAATGTCGATGCCTACTTAGCCCAGGTCAAACTTATAGGAGAAGACTCCTCAGCAGATCTCCAGGGCAGCAATTGTGCAGACGCGATGCCCAAAATCGTATTCACCCCACAGGACATGTTAATCAAGACCAACTTGCATGATCGCCCCTTGTACTACACTGGCGATATCAAGGTGGATCGGATGCACATCGATCCTGGCTCGTCAATAATCATTATCCCGAAAATCTTGCTTCAAGTCCTCAGCATCCCTATGCATCGGCTAGTGGCGACCAACACTGCCATTAGCGGTTTCAACTCGGGAAGTTGCTATCCCTTAGGAATGATCCGATTAAAATGTCAGATTGGCGACCTGAGGACGGAGGTTACCTGCTATGTCATAGACGCATATACGACCTACAATATCCTCTTGGGTCGTCCGTGGATACATGACTATATGATCGTGCCATCCACACTCCACCAGTGCTTCAAGTATGTCAGTAAGCACGGCTTCGTGAAGACGGAATTCGCTGACATCGATCCCTTCAAAGGGGTTGAGTGTTATTACTCTTCGGAGGCTTGTCTATATGAAGAATCCAAGAAGCACGTAACTGACGAACTGGAGGCCATAACAGGATCAGAGGAACCTTTGAGAATTCATCTCTAGGCCCGTAAATCGGGCAAAGCCACACCCATTGTCATAACTTTGCATAAAGAGGCGCCCGGTTCCCCCGCCCCAACTGCGCAGTTGGAACCGATGGTCATCCGACTCCCAAGGTCCAGCCAGAAGCCAAGACCTGTCATAGGGCCGATGGTGATCCGATTGCCGAAATCCAATCAAAGGCGACCGGAAGATACGAGGCCCTCTGGGGAGCCGATGGTGATCCGATTGCCAAGATGCAGTCAAAAGCAATCGAAAGACACGAAGTCCTCTGTCGAGCTGATGGTTATTCGTCTTCCCAAGATGAGCCGACAACCAAGTGTTGATCCGAGGCCCTCAGGCAAGCCAGTGTCACAAGCAGAACCCTTGGTGGTCAAGCTGCCTAAGATAGCGTCCCAACCTCCGATCTTGCAGGAGGTAGCTGAAGAGGATGCAGAACTCGCAAAGTATCTAGTTGTACAGGTGGATAGTCTACCTCCTGATGATGTAATCCCTGTAGATAAAATTCCTTATTTCATCAATTAGATGTTGTCGTTGAACTATCCTGAGTGTAATAAGCTTAATATGATGTATATTGTGGAGCACGGTCTGGACATTAACCTGCACACACAGGTGACAATCATCCATACCACAAACCGACTTACTCCTATTAGAGGTGTCTACTCCCTAGTCCCAGGCAGAAGAGAAGGGGACCACACGATCTTCTTCGGCCAAAAAGAAGGTCCTCAACCTTTCATGCCACAAGAGTTTGACCTCGAACCCGATGCTGCAAGATTACTGATCTACATGTATAGTCCTCAAGCCAAGTACTTCATGCAAAAGTAGGGGTACTACATGGTGGTTGTCCCAGGTCTGAACTACGGCAACAGTCGGCGATCGCCTCTGCAGCTGTCAGACCCGGCTTGAAAACCTCAAGATTATTACAGCAAGTCCAAATGTGACCTCGGTTATGTTACACCAGCAACAACGCCCGAGAGCTCCGATGAGGAATGTGAGTGGCATTCTCACTCATCCGAATCACCTACATACGATTCCGATGACAGCATTGGAGATATATTCAGACAGACATCGTTTGTCAATATGACATCCGCTGATATTGAAGAGGAAGACGAAGATCTACTGGAACCTCTTAAACTGGAGCCATATGCCCAATAACTTGATGCACAATACGAGAAGCACTTTGAACAAAGGGATACTCCCACTGAAGACGAAGTCATGCAAGTTGATCTCGGTCACGAATCCTCTCCAAAGCCAATCTTCGTAAGTAAAAGCCTGACGGACGGCAAGCGGGAGTCATTGTTGCAACCCGTCAGAGAGTACATCGACGTTTTTGCTTGGAGCTATGAAGACATGCCTGGACTAAACTTCGAGATCGCACTCCATAAGCACATTATTCTTCCGGACGCAAAACCAGTCAAGCAGCAACAACGATGGTTCCGCCCAGACATTATGAACTCCATCGAAGCAGAAGTAATGAAGCTTATAGCTAGCGGTTTCATCCGTGAGGAGCAGCACCCAGACTGGATAGCTAATATAGTATTAGTCGTCAAGAAGAATAGAAAGATCTGAATCTGCATCGACTTTCACAATCTGAATGCGGCATATCCTATGGATGAATTCTCTCTTCCTATCAACGACATAATGATCGATAATACGTGTGGCTTCGAACGCATGTCCTTTATGGATGGATTTTAAAGATACAATCAAATCAAAATGTCTCATGATGATGAGAAGCATACATCATTTCGAACACTAATCGGCGTATATTATTACACAGTCATGCCTTTCGGCCTAAAGAATGCCGGTGCTATATATCAGCGAGCTATGAGCGTCATCTTCAGAGATCACTTATGCAAGACGGTGGAGTGTTACGTTGACGACATCGCCGTCAAAAGTCGCTCCAAGGATGATCATTTACACGATTTGAGGACAGTGTTCGACCTTATGCGAGCGTACAATCTGAAGATAAATCCCACCAAGTCCATTCTGAGTGTGTCCAGCGGGAAGTTCTTGGGCTTTGTCATTACTTCCCGAGGCATTCACATAGACCCCGATAAGACAAACGCAATCCTGGAGATGAATCTACCGAGGAACCTTCGTGAACTCCGAAGCCTCAAGGAAAGACTAGCCTACATTAGGAGGTTCATATCTAACCTCTCAGGACGATGTCAACCCTTCATACAACTCATGAAGAAAGGCGTCTCTTTTGTTTGGAATAAAGAATGTCAATGCGCATTTGATGACATTAAGGAATACATGTCGAATCCGCCGGTTCTGGTAGCCTCGGTCGCTGGAAAGCCTTTTCTGCTCTATGTACGAGTGATGGAACACTCTCTCGTCACCTTGCTGGCATAGAACAATAATGCAGGGCACGAATAAGCCATCTATTATCTCAGCCAAATGATTGTGGGGCCGGAGCATAGGTACCCCACCGTGGAGAAGGAATGCCTTACCTTGGTGTTCGCCATTCAGAAAATATGACATTGTACGTCAGGGCAGACCATCCATGTTGTCTCGTGAGTTAATCCCCTCAGGGTTCTCATGACCAAGCCAGGAGCACTCAGTTCTCGCCTAACCACATGGGCGCTACTGTTATCCCCCTATGACATGGTTTTTGTTCCACAGAAGGTTGTCCAAGGTCAAGCCTTGGCCGACTTTCTAGCAGTCCATCTTGGCTTAGAAATAGCCAGAATCTATGAAGAAATCCCAGACGAAGTCGTTAACTCAAACATGACTTCACATGATGACGTTTGGCGAATGTTCTTTGACAGTGCTTCAAGAACGAGGCCCCAAGGTGATATCGTCGCTGGAGTCGAGATAGTATTAATTTCTCCCTCCGGATTGGTGGTCAATCAGGCATATTCTCTCACAGAACCCTTTTCAAACAATGAAGCCGAATATAACGCTTTGGTCATCGGGCTCCGACTCGTAAAAGAAGTCGGAGTCGAATACCTAGAAGCACATGGCGACTCGCAGTTGATTGTTAATCAAATTCGAAGCTCATACGAGGTTCGTAACGTGGACCTGATTCCCTATCATCAGACAGCAATTGCCATCATTGCAACCTTGGAGGGGTTCTTTATAGAGCATGTTCCTAGACTCCAGAATATTGAAGTCGATGCCCTAGCAGGCCTCGCTGCTTCTTTGGCGGTTCTAAATTATGCTCATCATCTAGTCGACGTGATAGGCCATGAGCTGGTCTGTCCCAAAAACAACGTCCAACTGGATACGAGTTACTCCGCCCAGATAACCAATGATGTGCAAGACCGGAGACTCCCGTTCATCGACTTTGCAGTCTATGGAATCTTGCCTGAGAATGTGAAAGAAGCAACTTCAATCAAAAGGCGTTCTCTCAGATTCTTTTATGACACAGAAACAAAAATGTTATATCGATGATCTTATGACGGGCTACTGTTAAGATGTCTGTCAAATACAGAAGCCAAAGAAGCCTTACGCGAGGCTCACGATGGCATTTGCGGAGCTCACCAACCTCGCCCGAAGTTGCAGGACCGTCTCCGTCGGATGGGTTATTACTGGCCTACAATGGTAGCAGACGCAGTCGATTATGTAAAGAAGTGTAAGGCTTGTCAAATCCACGCAGATTTTATATATCTTACATCCTAGTTCTTGCACCCAACAGTGGCCTCTTGGCCATTTGAAGAATGGGGAATGGACATCGTTGGCCCAATCACCCAGCCGTGGTCCAAAAGGTACCGGTTTATACTTGCAATCACCAACTACTTCTCCAAGTGGGCGGAAGTTGTTCCGCTGGCAGAGGTAATGACATCAAACGTGATCATTTTCATAAGACATCACGTCATTTACCATTTTGGACTGCCCTGGAGGATCATTTATGACAATGGTCTGAAGTTCGCAAGCCATGCCTTCTATCGATTCTGTGACAAAAATTGGATTCAGAATGTGGCTTCAACGGCATACAACCCATCAGCTAATGGTCTACCGAAGCCTTTAACAAGACCATAATCAAGATTCTCAAGAAGTTCATGTCTTCAAACAAGCACGACTGGAATGAAAAGTTGGGCGAATGCTTATAGGCGTACCGTACTACGAGTCGGACGGCTATAGAAAATACACTGTTCTCTCTGGTGTGCAGGAGCGAGGTAGTTCTCCCATTGGAGACTCAGATTCCCTTACTACGTGTAGCCCTTACTTACCGATTGACGTGGGACGATAACTACCGTCGATGGCTACAAGAATTGGAAGCTTTAGACGAAAAACGTTTGCAAGCTCATCAAAGCATCGAGCTCTATCAAGCACGCATCTCTTGGGCCATCAACAAGAAAGTCAAGCAGAGGATATTCTAAATAGGCGATCTCATCTTGGCCGTTCGCAGACCAATGGTCATGACTCACAAAACTGTCGGCAAATTCCAGCCCAATTGGGAGGGTCCATACATCATCGAAATCGTATTCTCTAATGGCGCATACCGACTCGCGAAGCAGAACGGAGACTTACTCATGATGCCCATAAACGAAAAATTCCTGAAGAAATACTATGTCTAAGGACATGATGGTACTTCCTCAAACCACCAAATCTTGCAGGCTATCGAGTTATGTACACAAAGTACCTCTGAACTAAGACTCTATTTGCTCTGAGTGGATTCACATCGCATCTCCCTGAGTAGCGAGTCATGTATGCTGATACCTCTGAACTTCCACTCTAATGCTTTATCAACAGGAGTCTGCCAAGCTTATCGTTGTCTCTGAGCAAACTTCCTGGTCCTGATTATCGTGTATCACGTCCATATTACCTTTGATACCGATAGTCTCTTGACTTAACACTTGTACCCAATCTGGGATAAAAGACATGATGTTAAGACCATAAAACCTATCACGTCCATATTACCTATGTTGGGTTTTGTCTCAAAATCTATTACTCGTACCACCAGTGCGCAGAAGAGTAATAGGTCCACCAAAGGTTATTCCTGATTATCGTGTATCACGTCCATATTACCTCTGATACGGATAGCCTCTAGACTTAACACCTGTACCCAACCCGGGATAAAAGATATGGTGTTAAGACCACAAAACCTATCACGTCCATATTACCTCTGATGGGTTTTGTCTCAAAATCTATTAATCGTACCACCAGTGCACAAAAGAGTAATAGGTCCTTCAAAGATTATTCCTAATTATCGTGTATTACGTCCATATTACCTCTGATACCGTTAGTCTGTTTACTTAACACCTGTACCCAACTCGGGATAAAAGACATGGTGTTAAGACCACAAAACCTATCATGTCCATATTACCTCTAATGGGTTTTGTCTCAAAATCTATTACTCGCACCACCAATGCACAGAAGAGTAATAGGTCCACCAAAAAATTTATGATTATCGTGTGTCACGTCCATATTACCTCTGATACTGATGGTCTCTTGACTTAACACCTGTACCCAACCCGGGATAAAAGACATGGTGTTAAGACCACAAAACCTATCACATCTATATTACCTCTGTTAGGTTTCGCTTCAAATCTATTACCCGTACCACCAGTGCGCAAAAGGGTAATAGGTCCACAGAAGTCCTAATATATCACTCGCACCATCGGTGCACAATAAGAGTAACAGGTCCACAGAATATCATTCAAATCTATTGCTCATATTTCCAGATGCACAAAAGGGCAATAGGTCCACAAAAAGTCCTCTAGTGGGAAGTCCTTTATCAAACACAAATGTTGTATTAGGCCCTCTAGTACAAACACCACAGATACCAAAAACAAAGAATGGAGTGAATGTATTCTGTTTATTCAAAATCAATTGCATTCATAGGATTATATCTCAAAAAAAAGGAGGAAAGAGCTTAAGAAAAATCTACTACTCATCAGCAACACATAGTTTGGTGAAAATGTCTTCCAGCTGTGCAGTTAAGCGCTCGATTCTCAGTTTGGCTCGGTGTTCAGCTTCCTGGGTCAATCTTTCAGTATCCTCAAGATGTGCATGCGCCTGCTAATTGTCCTCTAACTTCTTCAGTGCACCCTCCAGAGCGACAAAGGCTCGTGTGACCTCATAGATCTCCTTGCAGATCTTCTCTCTCTCTTTCTTGACGAGTGGCTTGGAGCTCAGTCTCCAGAGATGTCAGCTTGGCTTGGAGCTGGAGGAGCTGCTCGTTAGTTTCGATCATAGCACGAACGGTGGTCTCCTCACGAGTTAAGCAAATCTCTCCCTCTCGGCTCAGCTTGTCGTATTTAGGAGACAGCTTATGGAGGTCCTTCTCCAAGGTGGGCTTGGTCGTCTCATGTACAGCCTTCACTTTTTCTACGGCTGTTATGAGAATGGCACGCTCCTGTTCTACTGCAGCGAGCACGTCGACCTAATGTAATTGTTACAATTGGGTTTATGCTCTAAAAAGGTAGACATCCCTTCTCCACCCGGAAGCGTCTTTAGCAGTTCAATCTGACCGCAGGCATAATGACGAGATACGGCAAATGACGTTCCTATCCTCAAAGCAGCCTCAACCCCCCATTTTAAATGGCGGTAAAAGCTCTCGACTAGGTCCTTAGACGACTCATCTAAGTTCTCTAAAGAGGACGGCATCGAAGAAATAGCACCTAGGGAAGCTGAAGGCATCTGGGAAGGAGGCACAGCAAAGCTTGACGACCCTGTTAAAAGGGAAACAAATTCTGAGCGATGAGATTTCTGCGCGGCAGGAATCTCCTCCTCTGAGGTCCGAATAAGCTAAAAATTGGGCAGAGTAGAAAGTTTAACTTTCGGGGAAGAGGCAGCTTCAATCGATCCCGCCTCCACCAAAGAGGTTGAAGGAGCTGGGACTTCTATGCTCAATACGGTGGAAAACCCCACAACTCGAGCTAGAAGGGGGGAGGGACACTTCTAGCTTGTACCAGGTCAGCCCCTGGATCCTCTTCTATTTCTTCCTCCACGGTCACATCCACTATCGGTAGTGGACAGGTAGGTCCTGTAGGTCCAGAACAACCGATAATCTGTTTGACCCGAAGAAGATGGAGTTGAAGCGAAAAAATCTCCTCATTGGTAAGAATGTAATATAGCTTACCAGAGGTGAGGGGCAAAGACTGGGGCTCAGTCGGAGTAGTCTCAGCTCCTTCTACCGCTTCCACATCTCCTGTGAGGTCAGCAGCGGCACCCGAACCATCCACGTCTGCCTCCTCAGCCCCTGTTGCTTCGGGCAGAGACGTAATTGTATCAGCACCAGTTTGTAAGGACCCCGCAACTCCAGGGTCAGACCCCAAAGAAGGAACCGCACGGGAAGCATCTAGTGATAGAAGGTTTGCTTCCTTCGATGCCTACAAAGGAGAGCCTTCACATAACATTCCAAGGACAACATTGGGGCTTGTCGTGAAAGAACTACCCCCATGTTTGCTTCGGTGTCACTATCCATTTCTTCGACGGCAGGCCCACGGAACCTAGCCGTAAATCGCTTCTGGGAACGAGGTCTATCAGTGATAGGGGGTTCAGGCATGCTTCATTTACGCTGAGAATTCGATACAGGGGAAGGCACACGCATCACCAAAGGACGTGTAGAGGGCTGGAGATCTTCAGAGTTATCTTCCTCCTCATCCGCGATGTCGGAGTCAAAATCGGAAGCTTTCCTCTTCACCTTTCCCATCCTCTTGCGGGAGTCCCTCGGTCGCTCCTCTAATTTCGTACCAACAATAAAATTGGTATGGGGATTAAAGTCATTGGGAGGCACATTCACGGACACATGAGGAAGGGCCGCCATATATGCGATATGCCCCGAAGTCCCAGCGTCAGTCATGATGAAGCTGGCCTGGGTATGGATCGTCGAATAATAGTGCCAGGCCCGAATACCATCCAAGATGCTCCCCTCGAAACCTAGGCAAGGATTAGGGTTATTCAAATATAATTAACTATACCCAAATTGCCAAGAGTACCGGCTGGGTAAGTATGGCTCCAAGTATACAACATTGTGGTTACGGTACACGAGATGTGAGGGACGGATACTCTACAACCAGCTAAATAGCTTTTCAAACAGGACCTGTGGCGCAACAGTACTATCGAGGTGAACGCGTCCCATCTCTTCCTCAGTAAAATATAGGACTGACACAAAAAAGGAGTATCTGTCCACCCGTACAAGAGTGGCTCGATAGTTGGGAAAAGTGGTACAGTTCCAGGGCATGTCGCGATAGTGATAGATAAAGACATCTCACTTATCACATTACCCTTCGGGCCATGTCGTATCAGAGGGGGGCAGTGCATCAGCAGCCACCCCATTAAATAATGGTACGATAGCTTAATTCTGTTAAAGGATTTCGTAAGTTCGCGAGCGATAACTTTTGACTTGAAAATACAAAGACCCCGATGGATGCTGCATACCATAGCTAGAAGCAGAGCCAACTTGCCTCCAAAGACCAGCTTTACCGTCGGAAGGATTAGGTTGCGGTTGATCCTCTCAATCGAACCAGAGCCCGCCAAGACGACGCAAACCCTCAACCATATCATCAGGTATCCGGCCAGGATGGCCTTAGCAGACAGAGGATGGATATCATTATAAAAGTAGTTAAAAGTGTCGCTCAGACTCCCGAACCTGTCACCAGCAGCCCGGGCCCTCTTGGTGCTTTGCACCTGAGCACCCACTTATTCCAGAGCCTAGGGACTCCTAACAGTAACCCGACCGGAGGCGCTAACATTAAAAAGATAACCAATCCAAGCCTTGGTATGAGAAAGGTTCCCTTCTGAACTATCGTCCTTTCTTGGATATTTGTTGATAGGCACTATGGTGACATAGCACTTCTTGATATACGGCAAGGAATCTGGGGAACTGTCACGCCAATTCCTTAAACTCTTCATTTGTTGGGGTACACTCCTCATAAGCTTCATCTCCGCAGGGCAATTTGGACATATCATGCATCTCGTGAAGAGCAAGCCCCATCTCTCCCCCAGGAGTAAAGAAGGTCTCAGTCCGACAGTTTTACATCTCAAGCAATTCCATAAACATCTTTGGGTTCATAAACAAGCCATAGTAGGAGCCTCTAACGGCATAATAGAGGATGATCCGTCGTAGGGTGTCCTCATACTTCGCTAAGATCCAAGAGGTCAGATTGACCCATGGAGGGGAACGATGCTGCCAGTTCAGTAACGACAATCTTCCTGCAGGATATGACCTTTTGTGAGCAATCTGATTCAAAAAAGTATCAGCTTCGGAGAATCGTATGTTGGGCTTTAGTTCGTTGATGAGACTGCCAGGAGCCAGTCCAATGACGGAGTAGCTCATTGTTTCCCTTACTGCAATCACTGACCGCATGGGGTTATTAAAAAGGATATGGCCCATGAAGACTCCCTGCTAATCAAGAGTTAGAGAACCTGGCATCTTCCTCTCAAGAGGCACCATATTGAAACCTGATAGGGGGAAATGGCCTCTATTAGGGATATATGAATTACTTCTCCTTGAATATAGAAGTCCCAGCTCTCAGATGTCTCTATGATGCTCGGGACTGAAATAATCAGGGCATCCCCGAATAGAAACATAGGCTTCAGATGAATGCCATTCAGTTGCACAGAGTTCATCATGCTAAGTAAGAAGAAGAAGGATTGGCTTCTGATCTCCCTCAGCTTGTCTTCAGGTTGACTTCGGGTGATCTGTGTCGACACATCTTAGACTATGTGGTCAAATATAGCACCCAAAGCAGACTGAACATATCCTACCAGAACCTCCCCCGAAGGAGCCATGGGCAAGGTCACTGCAAAGATCAAAGAAAGAAGACATCTAGAAGAAAATAGAAGTAAATTAGCTTTTAAACAATACACAGAAGTCTATGCGGCTCAGTTATGAATGGAACGTATGCGGCTCAAATTAAGTAACACATGCGGCCTAGGCAAGCAGAACTTATGCGGCCCAGATGTGGGAGGATTTATGCGGCTCGGTCATATGCGGCCCAGATATAGCTGGGGTACAAGCCGTATGTACTCTGATACTCATGCGGCTCGGTCCATGCGGCCAAGTCATGCAGAACATATGCGGCACATGCCCCATAAAGGCCAACTATGCACTAAAGGCGTTAAAACCATGGCACAGTGGCGAAGGATGGTCAGACCCGCACATAAAACATGCGACATGGCTGTTTAAATTCGAGCGTCATTCTTCCGCCTTCCCCTTGATCGGAGGGTGAACGTCTGGGTGGAAGGAAGCTAACTTGTCAGAACTGGCCCCCTTTCTCTTGTCGGCGGTGCTAGTGGCTCTAGAATCTTTGGGGGCCGTGGCTAGTCGGAGAAGAAAATACAACAAAGAGAGAGAGAAAATTGAAATAGAATAGAAGAAAGTCTTTCTATCACATAACCTGTATTTATAGGCTAAAACGAATGAGCGCCGCTTCGATTATCGCGCCATTAAAAGATAATGATGGCCTTTTTGGATTTTATCCTTAGTAACCGTCATCATTATCTCAGAAAAAGAGACCAAATCTAAAAAGTAAATCCGAGCATTAAATGCAGCAGTAACAGCTGGACAGCCCGGATAAAATCTTCGTGTGGCTCGGAGCTTCCCTGCGGCTTAAAGTTTTCCTACGGCTTGAAGCTTCCCTGTGGCCTGACGTTTCTTCTCCATGCTTCTTATTCAAAGTATTCCAAAATTGCAATTTGAAAACTTTGAAGGGGGCCTTGTAGAAGCATGGAAAAGATAGTGTTTATGCGGATCATCATTCTATGCAGCCAAGCAAAACTAAGCCGCAGAAGCAGTGCTCATCATTCCATGCGGCCAAGAAAAACTAAGCCGCGAAAGCAGTGCTCACGAAGACTTCATGCGGCCAAGCAAAACTAAGTCGCAGAAGCAGCGCTCATGAAGACTCCATGCGACCAAGCGAAACTAAGCCGCAGAAGCAATGTCCCTGGAGACCTCATGCGGCTAAGACAACTCAAGTCACAGAAGCGAGGCTCTCGAAAGCCCCTTGCGGCTAAGGGGACTCGAGCCGCAGAGGGAAGGTTCCCGTAGATCCCATACGGCCAAGTGAGCCCAGCCGCAGAAGCAAGGTTCTCAAAGATCTCATGCGGCCAAATAGAGCAGAGCCGCAGAAGCAACGCCCCTAAAGACACTATACAGCCAAAATGAGTCAGACTCTACTTTGTGTAAGGGACACATGGCAATTTGAGCAAGTCTCAACCACCCTGGTTTGCTACAAAAAAATCTCAACAACCCCCCACCAGCTGGCAGCCCAAGGTCGAGTCTTTGTATGATGTTACAGATATGTGGTCACGTGGCCCTTTATACGGCCCAAAATCTATTATTGCAGGGATCACTATAAATAGCAGGGTGCCACACCCTTGCAAAAGGTTGGCAATCCAAGGCTGGCAAAATTTCTTCGAGAGCAAAGACTGTGTCTGATAGTCTAAGGAGTAAGGCAGAGTTGCTACACTTTTTTGAGCCTCCATCGTCACTCCCAGAATCAAAAACTAGACAATTGTACTTAGATTGTTTCCTAGAGTTTCTTTCTAGGCTTTCTTTTGTACAAGCGAGTTGGCAATCAAGTTCAATTCCTCTGTACTTTTTGTTATTGATATTTAATGGCAAACATATATGAAGCATCTTCGACAAGAATTGGGAGAAAAAGTATGATCGATGTCATAACCCGTAACCTGTTTAAGGGCACGAGGACGTGGGTACGTCCAGCCTACGCTGCAGTATCGATGATAGAACGCTTTATAGGTCGTCTATAATATCTTATTATCTAACAATATTAAACATAAATCTGTCATCTCCACACGGAGGAATAATATGACATAAGGAGTATATAACTCAATCACAAGTTCTAAAGGAAGATAAAGCACGATATTTGGATTGATGATAATGAAGATAAAACTGAATAACAACAGAAGTCACAACACAAAAAGTCTAGAAGTCTAAGTCAAAATAATATTTATCCTGAATAAATATAACATTTCCAAACATGACAAACTGGTGACAAATCCAGAAAACCTAGCTACTAGCTAAGTTACTACTAGAGGTGCACCCTCGACGAGTACTGGCTCCAAGAGAAATCTTCTGGCCATAGTCGTCAATCCTCTAAATACTCTAAAAAATGTTATCTAGTCAGGATTGGTGCGAAGTACAACCACAAACAGTCGTTTTATTTAATTGACAAAAACTATAAGGAAGTGTTAAAGAATATATTATATACGATGAAGAATAAACTGAGGGGCTAAAAGAAATAAAAGAAGACAGACAATATCAACAATAAAATATAAAATGTGCAAGCTAGTAATAGAAGAGGAACTACCATATCAGGGGTAGAGCAATGTAACCGATGAACTGAATATGAAAACTATAATATGCCATGTGTTTTGAAATACCAAATAGATACGTGATCGGCTTAGGAGATTCAATGATTTACACTAAGGAAAATCTAGCTCAACCATACGAGAGTGCATGATTAGCTAGTAGCCGATAATTTATACTACTTGCCGATAGTACTTGATCACATACCTAACTAGTATTTCCCCTGCTCCGACTGATACGATAGATCCAACCATGACAAGTTACTAGCCAAAATATCCAATGTTATCCAATATTCCAGTATTATCCAATAATATCCAATATTATCCAATACCAATGAGAACAGATCCAATACCATTGCAATAAGTTAAGGTAACATCTAATTACTGAAGATCCAATGACAATATCAATCCGTGTACCATCGTGTCAAGAATCATAAGTAACATTTCTAAATTGTTGAATTATAATAGTAATCAAATAATGAAAACAATCAAAGAATATACTCGCATGCGGTCCTGATCAATAAATGTGAATTAAGGTCCAAAGTAGAGTCACAAAGACCTATATATGAGATATACATGTTAATTTAGTATTTAAGTGTGTTTAATATGGATATCTAGTGTGTGATATGCAGTCTAAGTCAATACTAGGTCAAATTAGGCTCCCGGGGTCAAATTAGGTCAATCTGGGTCAAATCGAGTCAATCTAGGTTAAGCTAACCTATTTAAATATATATACAATGACTAATTGGATTGTCCTTTATTTGGTCTTTATCCTAACTGTAGGTAATACCATATTCATATACATGGTATATGATAACATTATCTACCCTTGTATATAGATAAGTCTACTTATCCTAACATGTGGGTAAATCTCATCACCTATACATGGGTTCACCTATACTAGATAAAACCTAACCTACACAATACTTTACCTATTACCTAGATATGTTATTACCTACCTAGGTAATCCGATTACCTATACTTGCAATTACCTATAACATGAGCTTAGGTGCTTACCCCACCCTAAAAGGTAGGCAACCACCAATACCTATTACCTATGTTAATTCCATTACCTTCCTTTATTGCAAAGGTTCATCTTACTGCTGCCAACAAGGGCAGCCTACTGCTCCAGGGCACACAGGCATGCCAATATGGCCTGTTGCCAAGTACTGGCCTGTAGGGCACAAAGCCCCCACACTCACCTGCACATACACCCCTGCCACTCCCTCTAACACTCATGAACACACACTAATATTTTCCCTACCTCACTGACACAGGTTTGACACACTCTCTAGTCTAAGAAACTAACACAGTCCACTCTAACCTTCATAGGCCAATGGCCCTGCTACCATATCTGGCCTAGCCAATATGGCCTGTCCCCTTGGGCCTAAACACTAGCCTAAGGCCTACAGTTAAGGGGCTAAGCCCCCCTATAATCTCAAATGGCCAAACCACCTGTGAACAAGGGAAAAATCCCCTCTACCCGATCATTGTCCTGTTATTCAAGGAAAATGCCTGCTTGCTGACCTCATTCTTTCTGCCCGATCCCCTCTACTGCTTTACCCTATTACCCCCCCCCCCCCCCACTCATTCTCTCATATACTCACACACAAACACTGGTTAACTCACTACTCAAACTTGAAACACTAAAGCTCAACAGTCCATACAGTGTATCACAGGCTTCCCAAGCCTTCCCCTGTTGTTCACAGGTCCAAAACAAGGCCCTTAGCACTTGCCATTGGCCTATCACTCATCCCCTTGCAGTGATGCACTACAATATAGGCCTATCTATTAGCTCACCTATATACATAAAACGCATACACATTTATTCATAAACTCATAGGCAAGGCACACACACTCTTCTTAAACAACCATTGCCTAGGACAACCACTTACCTTATTGTCAACCTGATAGTTCTCACTATTTCACCTGTACAACAGGGGTTTAAATCCCCCTTGACAAACTCCTACTTATGCAACACAGGGGAGAACTCTCTAATCCAATCACATTGGTCACTTTCTAATTCACTCACCTTTACTTAATCTAATACGCTAACTGCCATTAGACTCTTAGGGACACACACACTCACATTTATATATATATATATATATATATAAATATATATATATATATATATATAAACACATATCTGATACTTACCTCTTTCTCTCTCACTTGTACAAGTAGCCCCCCAACTCTATTCTCGAGTTCCTGACACAGGGAAACAACTCCCTTCACTCGACTCCCACAGGCCACACATGGTTCAATCATTACATTTGACATTCAAATAGGCCTAACATTAATACACACTCTCATTCGACACAGATACGCTCACTGACACTAGGAATGAGACACTCTATGACACTAACACTAATTACTCACTCTTATACTGTTAATTCTACGCTACTAACTGATACCTCACTGATCACTGAACCCCTTGGCAAACACACTTTCCTCATATTTCACTCTAATAGGCAGTTTAGGATACACATTGCCACAGAAAACTAGCACACATGACAGTCCCTCACTATATCACTAACTCACTGATACACTCTATCTTTTTAGACACACACACACACACTTTACAAGTAAGCTCACTATTGAAGTACGTGAAGGCAACTCTAGAGGGGGTGAATAGAGTATGTGTCGAAAATATCCAATTAAAAAATAACTCTATTCAAGTCCAACCAACAGAAAGTATAATCAGAGTATAAATGTGGAATATAAATAGAGATCAGAAAAGTATACGCAGACACATCAGTTTTTAACCTAGTTTCTCTCGTGGAGGACAAGTCTAGGCCTGAGAACTCTAGCTCAGGATTGAAATCCACTAATTGTGAAATAGCGTACAACCACGTGCCTTTACTCATAAGAGCACGCCAACTTCTTATAGATTCGCAGATGGCAAAACATGGAATTGTCCAAGTGACTTCTTTTGAAAATTTTACACACAAACTTCTAGCTGACTCGCATTGAGAACTTTTGGGGCTTAGGAAGTTTTGTGACTAGTTAGATGGGAAGAGTAGGGTTAGAATATATGAGGCTATAGAAGAAGAGAAGATGAGAAGATTGGGTGATTGAAAATGAGCGGAAATAAGCCCTATATATACTAATCCAGAGAGGCAGAGTTCGACAAGAACTCTGTCCAAAAAATTCAAATATTTCGACCGTTGAACAACTAGCATCCAGGAAACCCAAAAATTAAGGTCCTAGATTCTAGGGGGCAGAGTTCGCCCTGAACTCTGTGTGGGGTAGAGTTCGGCCCGAACTCTGTGTGGGGCAGAGTTCGGCCCGAACTCTGTCTCCTAGGGGACAGAATGTTCAAATAGGCTATATGGGCTTGGTTTGTCTTGGAGTTTATTTGGTGGAGCTTTGGATATAAGTCTAAGCTTTGAGATACTCAGTGCGACTCAACTTACAACATCCTAGACTCAATAAAAGAGAAAAGTACAGACTCAGAGTACAAGTAACAGCTGCACTGCCGAAGCAATCGTCGATGATGTATGTCTTTAACTGATATGTGATGATGTTCTATTTTGGAGCATGATGGAGCTTGATGTGTCAAGTTGTATCATAATGGATATCGTCTTGTTAATTATCAAGATCAGGTTGACTGTGATCCAGTTTGGGTCAACAATCTCCCCCATTTTGATAATTGACAACAACACGATATTGATATGTCACAACATTCATATCTGGACACATGTTGTATGGACTAGCTCCCTCCTAGATGAACATGTAGGCTCCCCCGTAATTAGATAAGTCCTGAGACAAGTTCTAATCCAAGCAAGCACCACATAATACATATAGAAGCTCAATGCACAAGTATTCACAAGTATTCCCAAAGCAAATATATAAATATCAAGTATTCTCCCCCTTTGTCACTTAGCAAAATAAGATATAAGTGCTCCCCCACAAAAAATGAGGACATGCAATCACACAACCTTAGAACCATAACCATAGCCAATAAGTGAAAGAGACAACTAGCAAGATTATAACTCAAAAGAAACCAAAGTGCATAGATTTAACCAACAGTAGAAATACTACAAATCATAGTTTTGAAGAACGACTACATAAAGCATGATAAAATAAACTAAAGCCTAAACATCAACAGCATCAGCAGGTAATAAAACCACGACCATCATGGAGCACGGGATGGACCAGCAGAGTCTGAAGGGTCGCTAGCAGAACGACGAGGGTCAACAAATGCTGTGTCCGGATCCAGATACCGCCTGACCCATGTGTCGTCAATACGGTAACCTTCGCAATAAGGGTCCTGTACCATAGGGAACGACATAATAGGGTGGTTAGCCAGGGAGTACTAGATGTCGTGCAGTGTGTTGTTGATGGCACTCATCTGAAGAGTAGTGCGGTAGTCCATCTGGGTCCAGCGGTCGTCTTTCAAGCAGAAGCGATCGTGCAACATCGCTTGGATGGAGTCAAGAGTAGCAGGAGGCTCGGGCTCAAGAGCATCAGAGTTAGAGGATGCAGCAGCAGTAATAGTCCTATGTGCCTTAGACAGAGAGGCAGGAGCAGGTTGGAACTGACAGTCATCAAGAGGGATGTTGAAGGCACAAAAAATCATTGGAAGGTACATGGCATAAACCAAGGATTTTGGTTTCGGTCTCGCACGAATCATCCAGTCCATCATCGTGCGAGGGAAGTTGAACGGAAGACAAAAGTACAGATGATATATAGCCGAAATCTCAAGATAACTAACTTCATCGGTGGATCCCGCTTTGGGCAAGATTGAGGAAAAGATGATCTGATGGAGTTCATAAAAATAGTTATTGAGATATTTGACTCAAAGCTTTTGAAGACGTGTGTTAGGAGAACATAACGCATCCTTGAAACCCTCAAGAGTGATATCACCAAGAAATTGGAAATGTCAGGCATCAACAAGTCTTTTCCAAGTGTCGGGTTCCGGGAGTTTAAGGTAATCGGCAAGTTTGAAATCGTCAAAAAATATATCATTGCCAGCGACATGGAAATAAATCCTGGTGTCGTCATGAGTCATATTGCAATAAAACATCTGGATGTCATTGAGATATACAAGAGATGAAGTAGTGATGAGTTCATCAAGGCATAAATCGTGAAAGAGTGAATCATATATAGAAAATATGGTAAAATTTATTAAATGGCCCGGAAACACATTACGTGAGCGGAAGTCTGAGTACCATTCATTGGATGCTTCCAATGAGACAAAGATGTGCTCATTGAAGGTGTGTTCATTTGGTGGAGGTGGTGGATTGAACAAAGGATGAATAGGAGGAGGAGGAGGAAGAGGAGGGTTAGATGAAGATGCTCTCTCACTTCTCATCCTCTTTCCTCTACCAAATAATTTTGGAGCCATTGACAATGGAGGAAAAAATATAAAAAAAGGAAAAAAATGAGTTATACCTCACACAATTTGTTAGAAATGAAAGAGAACCTCCATAAACTATAGATCTTTGAGTTTGGGAAGAGAAAACCCTAAGATTTAAGATTTCTAGGGTTAGGGTTTAGAGAGAAGGGTTTCGAGAAAGGTTGAAGGTGATAAGATTGAAGAGAGAGGAAGGAAATTCGGGTATTTCAAAGTAGGGCTGGCAGCTCGTGTTAATCGTGGCCATTATATCAAAAATTTGGATGGCCAGGAGCTGTTGGAGGTTTTGGAAGCAAGTATACAGAGTTCGGCCCGAACTCTGTGTTGGACAGAGTTCGGCCCGAATTCTGCTGGGCTGATTCCAGAACTCCAAAAAGAGTTAAAAAAGAATTGATAAGTGTATTGAAAGAAAATAATTTTTCTTAAATTATTCATAATGAATTTTATCCATTATAAAAGAAGTTAATTAAATGACAAAATACGGTGAATCGTCAATCAGTACAGGTGAATTGCCTCAGGGCAGCTATAGGGGTCGGATCCCAGCTAGCGGTAGTCCAAATGTTCTTCAGCCTAATCTCTGACCGTTAATAATAAAGGATGAAGGTGATAATAATATGAAAAAAATGTTCTTCAAAAAAAATAAAAAAAGGGGAGAAAATGAGTTATATTTGTTGGAAATGAAAGAGAACCTCCAAAAATCCTAGATCCTTGAGTTTGGGAAGAGAAAACCCTAAGATTTAAGATTCTAGGGTTAGGGTTTGGAGAGAAGGGGTTTGGAGAAAGGTTGAAGGTGATAAGAATGAAAAGAGATGGAAGAAATTTGGGTATTTGAAAGTAGGGCCGACAGCTCGTGTTAAATCGTGGCCATTGGATCAAAAATTTAGATAGCCAGGAGCTGTTGGAGGTTTTCGAAGCAGGCACACAGAGTTCGGCCCGAACTCTGTGTTGGGCAGATTTTGGCCCGAATTCTGCTGGACTGATTCCAGAACTCCAAAAAGAGTTAAAAAAAGAATTGAGGAGGGTATTGAAAGAAAATAATTTTTCTTAAATTATTAATAAAGAATTTTATCCATCATAAAAGAAGTTAATCAAATGACAAAATACTGTGAATCGTCAATCAGTACAGGTGAATTGCCTTAGGGTAGCTGTAGGGATCGGATCCCAGCTAGCGGTAGTCTAAAGACTAGTGCACTGTGTCGCTTAGGCTTTTACGTCTTGTTATCAGAAGGTCCCTTTCGGCTTGTACCCAAAGCAATGTACCATGTACGATTTTGATTATCAGTTATTTGTGTAGATATAACTTATTGTATGACGTTTTCATCCAATATTCCTAATTTTTGACGAAGAAAGTTGAAGCGCTCTTCGACAAGTAGTTTTGTAAAAAAGTCTGCTAGCTGATGTTCGGTATCAATAAATTCTAAGTTAATAGTGTCGTGCTGTTGATGATCATGTAAAAAATGATGTCTAATTTCTATCTGTTTTGTACATGAGTGACATACTGGATTTTTGGTCAAATTATTGCACTAGTGTTATCACGAAAAATAGATATATGCTTGAATAGTAAGTTATAGTCTTCAAGAGTTTTCTTCATCCACAGAATCTGTGCACAACAATGACCAGCTGCGATGTACTCAGCTTCTGTTGTGGATAATACGACAGAATTTTGTTTCTCGCTAAACCATGAGACTAAAGTCTTTCCTAACAAATGATACATGCCGCTGGTACTCTTACGGTCGACTTTGCATCCCGCAAAATCAGTATTAGAATATACGATTAGGTCAAAGGAAGTGGTTTTGGGATACCACAAGCCTACCGTAATCGTTCCTTTAAGATATCTAAAGATACACTTAACAGCGGTCATGTGTGATTCCTTAGGGTTAGCTTGATATCTAGCACATAAGCAAACACTTAACATAATATCGGGACGACTAGCAGTTAAATAAAATAGACTACCAATTATACCTCGATACTTACGTTGATTAACCGGTTTGTCGCTTTCATCGGGTTCCAACTTTGTTGTAGTAGCCATAGGAATGCTGATAGGTTTGATGTTGTCAAGCTAGAACTTTTTCAGCATATCCTTTGTATACTTCGACTGACTGATGAAGACACCTTGCTAGAATTGTTTGACTTGCAGTCCAAGGAAGTAGTTGAGCTCCCCCATCATGCTCATATCAAACTCATTCTGCATACACTTGGCAAATTCTTTGCATAGACCCTCATTAGTAGACCCAAATATGATATCATCTACATAGATTTGTACTGACAGAATAGTGTCATCAAGAGATTTTATGAAAAGTATTGTATCAATTTTTCCTTTTGAAAAACCTTTATCAAGTAAGAAAGTAGTAAGGCATTCATACCAAGCTCGAGGAGCTTGTTTGAGGCCATAAAGAGCTTTCTTAAGTTTAAAAACATGGTGAGAAATTTATTATTTTCAAAACCAGGGGGTTGCTTAACAAAAACCTCTTCTTTAATAAAGCTATTTAGAAAAGCACGTTTTATATCCAATTAAAAAAGTTTAAAGTTTTAGAAATTTGCAAATGCACAAAGCATCCGAATAGATTCAAGTCGTGTAACAGGAGCATACGTCTCATCGTATTCGATACCCTCCTCTTGGTTGTATCATTGAGCTACGAGACGAGCCTTATTGCGAGTGACAGTACCGTCCTCATTAACTTCGTTGCAAAAAACCCATTTAGTACCAATTATCGAATGGTCAGCAGGTTTAGGAACTAGTTCCCAAACCTGATTTCTTTCAAATTTGTTGAGTTCTTCTTGCATTACAGATATAAAAAATTCATCGTTAAAAGCTTCTAAAATATTTTTGGGTTCAATTTAAGAAATAAAAGCTGTGCTAGCAATAGAACCTCTTAAAGAAGATCGAGTAGTTACCCCTTTTGATACCTCACCTATTACCAAGCTTTCTAGATGTGAAGGTTTGAATTGGAACTTCTTTGGTATGTCGTCCAGAGAATTGGTTTCAGGTGGTGTATCTACAGGAGTAGAAGTTGATGGTTCGGATTGAGCGTCAACGTCGTCATCGGGGATAACAGCTGAACTATTACTCTCATCAGATGTGACAATAGTAGACTCTTCAACAATCATAGAGCGTTTGTTGAACACCCTATATCCTTTGCTCTTGGCAGCATATCCAAGAAAGATACCTTCGACAGCTTTGGCATCAAACTTGCCTAAGTTGTCTTTCGTATTAAGGATAAAGCAGCGACAACCAAACACTCGAAAATAAGAAATAGTAGGAGTCCTACCAAACCAAAGTTCATAGGGAGTTTTCTTCGAAATAGGTCGAATCAACACCCTATTTAAAATATGGCATGCTGCGTTGACAGCTTCTTTCTAAAAGTATTTCGAAAGAAAAAAATGATTCAGCATGACTCTGGCCTTATCGCCTAGAGTTCTATTCTTCCACTCTATAACACCATTTTGTTGAGGAGTTCTAGGACAAGAAAATTCATGATCAAAACCATTTGACTCACAAAACTTTTTAAAATCAGAATTTTTGAATTCGCCACCACGATCTTGAAAACTTATCAACAATAACGAAAGCATAGAGTTTCCCGTCAAGACTGGCTACTCTACTAGGACCAAATAAATCTATATGGAATAATTGCAAAGGTCGAGTGGTACTTACAGTGTTGATGGATTTAAAAGGAGATATGGTAGCCTTATTCTTTTCACATTCGGCACATACCGTATCCTTTTCTAATGTGATTTCAGGCAGTCCTCTTACTAGCTTCTTGGTAGATAGTCTTGATATGGTGTCCATGTTAGCATGACCAAGATGCTGATGCCATAATAGCCTTTCATCTTTGTGGGCATAAAGGCATCTACCTGCACTGTTAGTATCTCTAGATAGACAGAAAATATATATATGTTATCTTCTCTTATCCCTTCGAAAGTGATGTCTCCAGATGATATATCATAGATAAAGTATTTAGTTTTACCGAAGTTAATATCATATCCGTGATCAGCAAGATGATCTTTAACTTGGTCACTAAACAGACATCCTTAATAACGGAAGAAGGAGGATAACCAATTGTACCGTTACCTATGATATAGGCTTTCAGATTGTTGTCGAAGGATACATATCCTTCCCTTTTCATCGATAGTGTTGCGAATAGATTAGCATATTCATATGTCGCGAGCACCCACTATCGAGAATCCATTTGCTTCTACTTTGAGAAGAAAGGTCCACCTACACCATGAGTGAATGTGACCTTTGGCACCCTGATTCTTGTGGGTCCTAAAAAGTTAATCTTCGGTACCCATGCATATAGATTAATATCAACTAATTTTCTAATTCTACACTGTGGAGATACATGTCCATGTAAACCACAGTAAGTACATGTAGCATGCATATTTGTATTAGGTGCAGGATGATAGTGATGTATGTATGTGGGTATAGAATAATGATAACTACGTGAAGTAGTTGGATGATGATAATAACTTTGTGCATTAACAGGATGATGATAATTACTACATGTAGCAGCAGGATGATGATAACTACGTGTGTGTGTTTTACGTGCTGCATGAGAGTAAGTGTACATAAAAGCGTGTTTACGTGTAGCATATGGATGCATGTTATTGTGATGACGTGTTCTATTGTGTAGGTGTTTAGTGTGTGTGCCGTGGCTGTGAGACTGAATTTGAGGTTGAGCAACCTATTTACCCAGCCCGATCTCTAATTTCTTAGAAGAAGCAAATACTTCATCATACTTAGAAGTCAGACTATTTATTATAGCAGTAGCAACTTTGCATTTGTTCTTCTCTTCAGCAAGCTCTTTATTGAGTACTGAAATATCTCATGCTTATTTTTCAGTGATAGATTCGGCATCGTGTAAGCTTAACTTAAGCTTGGATACCTCCTCGGCGTCCTCTGTGGGAGGAGTGTCTCTAACATTATCTAATAAGCATGAAAGTCTATGGACCTCAGCTTCATGAGCCGTGATTTTATCCTTAGCATGTTTTTATTTGTTAATAACCTTTTTGTGGTCTTCTAGTAGATCACTAAAGGCATCACCCAGTTCATCGAAAGAAAAGTCGTCAAGAGAATCATTTACCTTACCTGAAGTTGCCATTAGGCAGATGTTTGTCGTGTCTCGTGTAGATTCCTCTTCTTCATCTGAATCACTAGCCTCACTTTCGTGCCAGATGCTAGTGTTGGCATACTTCCTTGAGCTTGGTTTCTTGTACGGCTTTGCGTATCTGCTTTCGTTCTTTGCTACAGGACAATCTTTTTTGACGTGTCCTGTCTTCTTGCATCCGAAGCATGTGGGTTCTTCCTTTTCATCTTTTTGTCCATCTTTCTTCGGTTGAAGCGTAGGAACTTCTTGAAATTTTGAACCATGAGTGCTTGATCGTCACCTTCAGAATCGTCGTCATCTGTTTCCTCTGAACTGGTTCTTCGACGATTAGCTCTTAAGGCAATTTCTTTTTCTTTTGGAGCAGTTGTTTCAAAATCTTTGAGGCGAGCTCATGCGTCGTCAGCTTGTCCATTAGAGTTTCTAATGACATAGCCGTAAGATCATTTCCTTCGATAATCGCCGTGACCATTGTTGGCCCATTCCATGGTCACACCCGATTTTAATAATCGACATGAACTTAAGTCAATACACAAAATATACGAACTGCTGCTAATCATTTCAGGACATGTGAAATCAATATCAACAAGTGTCGTACTACTGTATCATCAAGCACATAAATCATCAATCTGAAGATTACTTTCATTGGGATCCAGTCCGAGTCATTTTATAATTTATTATATATTTTATCTTTATTGAGTCTAGGATTTAAATTGTAAGATCAACTAGGTAATATTGGCTTAGGTTAATCTCAGTCCACCTTTCTATAAAGCCTACCTATTCACATTCTATTTTACCAAAAGTTCAAATTCATTTTTGTAACAGAATTTGACAAATATTCAAACTTCTCCTAGACAGAACTCAAACCAAGTTCGGCCCGAGTTCGGTCCGAACTCTGCCCGAGTTCGGTCTGTTTGAATTCAAATATTGGTTGCCTCCAAATCTGTATGCAACGTTCATACCCGAAATCTTTGCATCAAAACTCTGCCCAAGTTCGGTCCCAAAAAACACATATAAATAGGAGAGAGTTTTTCATTTCAAATCACTCATTCATTCTTCATCTTCTCTTCTCTATTCAATAAGTGTTTTCATCCGATCAAAAGTTTTCATATCACATCTATACTCCTCTTAGCCAAAAGCCAGTAATATCTATTTCAATCTAGAGTCTTTTGGTGTTTAAGAGTTGTAAAGAGGTTGTTCAAAGTACAGCAATTATCTTTGTTGTGGAGCCGGTCGTACGCTCATCACCAAGCTCGGTGTTGTGAAGTTGGTCGTGCACTTGTCACCAAGCACGGTGTTGTAAGAGACTAAAAGCTCTCAGTTAGCTTGTGCCTTAGTAGATTAACATCGAGCAAGAGTACTCGAGATTGGATTAGTCCTCTCAGAGGGATACCAGTATACATCGATGGGTCACTGAGTTTGATCTATCTATCTCTTGCTTTATTTATTTTACTGTCTCTTATTCACTGCCATAGTTATAGCATTAATTTTTTTATTTGGTGATTATTTTCTGCTGCACACTTACACACTCTATTCATCCCCCTAGAGGTGCTCAACGATCCTACAATTGGTAATAGAGTAGGTTATATTCTAATATAACAAACCTCTGAGAGTATATATGGCAGCCATGAAATCAATATTTAAAGGTGAAGGGCAATCCACAAATAGACTCCCACTATTTGATGGTACATATTATACCTACTGGAAAATACGGATGACTTTCTTCTTAAAGTCTCTTGACTTTGATCTTTGGTCTATAGTTATTGACGGTTATAAGAAACCGGCACCTACAGTGGTTGACGGCCAGCTTGTAGACAAGCTTCATGACAAATATACAGAGGCTAAAAAAGCAAAGGCTAGTCTATATGCTCGTGCCATCAACGCATTGTTCTGTACAATTGACAAAACGGAGCTCAATAGAGTTTCAACCTGTAAAACGTCTCACGAGATTTGGAAACTTCTTGAGGTAACTCATGAAGGTACTTTCCAAGTGAAGGAATCCAAAATCAGTAGACTAACACAGGAATATGAATCTTTTAAGATAAAACCCGGTGAGTCAATTACACAGATGTTCACACGTTTTCTTGATATTACAAATCCTTCGCAATCTTTTGGTAAGGATTACAGCAATCATGAGAAGATCAGAAAAGTGCTACGAGCTCTAACCAAGAACTGGAACCCGAAAGCAACAGCAATCAATGAAGGAAACGATCTCACCACTATGTCTTTGGAAATACTGATGGGCAAGCTCATGACCCATGAGCTTGATCTGCAAGAGTTTGAAGAAGCAACCAAAACGAAAAGTCTATTGCCTTTAAAGCTCAGGCCAGAAAAACTACATACAATAATTCTGATGAAGAATCATCAAGTAGTGATGAACAAGCCCTACTAGTAAAGAACTTCAGGAAATTCCTAAAGTTTGAGAAATCAAACAGAAGGAAGATAGATATCCAAGAAAGCAATGAAGATGAAACCATATGCTTTGGATGTAAGAAGCCAGGGCACATAAAAAAGGACTGTCCAACTTCGAAGAAAAGCAGTCCATATGACAGATCAAGATCAAGCAGAAAAGCAACAACCAGTCAAAAGTATGCTAACACAAGTATCTAGCATGAAAGTGATGCCAGTGATACAGAGGAAGAAGACAGACCAGCAAAAATGCCAATGTCTGTCTTATGGCTTTTGATAACGTATCCTCAAACCCTCTATATGATGACTTTATTTTTGATGAATTAGAAAATGCCTTTAGCGAATTACTTGAAGAACATAGAACTGTGCTTGACAAGTATAAGCAATCTCGAAAAGAGATTAAGGCATACACAACCGAGATAGCTAGACTATCCAGTCTTATTGAAGATATTAAAGAGACGTCTACTACCGGTAACACGGAAGAGAAAGCCAAATTCAAGGTAGACTATCATGAGACTATCCTCACGGTTGATAAGAAAGAAAAAGACTATATCAAAATATAAGAGTTATATGACATAGAGAAGAAGAAGAAGCACTTAGTCACAAAACAAAGACTCTCAAATATGACTGCTAAGTATGAAGAGTCTGATGCGATTTCTAAAAAGTTAGAAATCAAGTTAGGCAAACAGGCAATACCTGTGACACTGCCTAAGTTTAGTCCTAATGCTAAGCATACACCTAAGAGGAATTAAAATCAGAAAGCACGAAAGAAACACGACTATCACCATGCTTTCACTTATAGGTTTTCTAAGAAACCAAATAAATATGTCAACACAGTTTCAACCACCACTGGTTCTAAACTCACTTGCACATATTGTGGTACACATGGACACATATCACAGTATTGCTTAGCAAGGAAACTTGTTGACAATCAAACTTTGTTCTGGAGACCTAAGACTAATCAATATGGACCCTTAAGTTAATGGGTACCAAAGGATTTATCTACTTGTTTTGTAGGTGGACCCTCAACCCTCTCATGCTAAAAGCAAGTGGATTCTCGATAGCCAATGTTCGTGGCACATGATTGGATGCATCTTTGTTTGTCATGCTATCGATGAAGAAAGAAGGATACGTCTCCTTCAGAAATAACTTGAGAGGTGATATAATTGGTAATGGCACTGTTGGTATATCTCCTTATCCTGTAATAAAGGATGTTTATCTAGTCACAGAATTGAAACATAACCTACTAAGCATAAGTCATTTGGCTAATAATGATTATAGTATCAATTTTGTAAAAGACAAATGTACCATATATGATATGTCATCTGGTAATCCCGTATATGAAGGGATTAGAGAAGACAATATTTATGTTTTCTTTTTGGAGAGTACTAATAATGCAGGAAGATGCCTAGTAGCTAATTTAGATGAAAGCTGACTATGGCACATGAGACTAGGGCATGCAAATATGGACACTATCTCATGACTGGGCACTAAGAAATTGGTAAAAGGACCCCCCGAGATTTCATTCAAGAGAGATATGGTATGTGCTGACTGTGAAAAGAACAAAGCACATAGGTCTACATTTAAATCCATCAATGTTGTAAGTACTTCTAGACCTTTGTAGTTGATACATATGGATTTATTTGGTCCTAGTAGAGTCGCTAGTCTTGGTGGTAAGCTCTGCACTTTTGTTATTGTTGATGATTTCTCTCGCTTTACTTGGGTTTACTTTTTATCAAACAAAAGTGGTGCTATTTTTGAATTTCAGATATTTTGTAAAAAGGTACAAAATAAAAAGGTTTCATGATTACTCGAATCCGAAGTGATCATGGTGGTGAATTCGTAAATTCTGATTTCAAAAAGTTTTGTGATGATAGTGGGTATTACCACGAATTTTCTTGTCCTAGAACTCCTCAACAGAATGGTGTTGTGGAGCGGAAGAACCGTACTCTAAGCGAAATGGCTAGAGTCATGCTGAATCAGCATAAACTTCCTAAATATTTTTGGATAAAAGCTGTTAGTATAGCTTGTTATGTTTTAAATAGGGTATTAATTCGACCTATCTCGAAGAAAACACCATATGAACTTTGGTTTGAAAGAATTCCAAACATTTCTTATTTCAAAGTTTTTGGATGTCGCTATTTTATCCTGAACACCAAGGATAACGTGGGAAAGTTTGACTCTAAAGCAGATGAAGGGATATTTCTCGGATATGCTGCTAAGAGTAAGGGATATAGAATTTTCAATAAAAGGTCTATGATTGTTGAAGAATCAATTAACGTTACTTTTGATGAGCTTAATAGTCACAGATCTAGCGACAGTGATGATGAAGATGTACAGACAAAAACTGAGAAGAGTCCTGTGGAAGATCTGACTCAAAAATTTGATTCAATAAAGTTCTTACCAGATCATCCAGAGACACTCATCATAGGTGATGTATCAAAAGGTGTAAGTACACGCTTCTCTCTTAGGGATTCTAAAATAGCAGCAAATGTAGCTTTTATTTCTCAAATAGAACCTAAGAATATAGAAGATGTCTTTTCTGATGACTTTTGGATTAATGCCATGCAAGAGGAACTAAATCAATTTGAGAGAAACCAAGTTTGGGAACTGTCACGACCCGCACCCTAGAGTAAGGGCACGAGACGTGGGTACGTCCAGCCTACGCCGCAGTGTCGGTGGTAGAACGCTGTCCTAGGTCACAACATCTAACAGTTATAGGTGATAAACAGTTATACTCCCCGAATGGGGGTGACATAACAGAATATATCTCGATCACAGCTAAGGTAGAACAGGAATAAGATAGAATGATAAAAGATAAAATATCCAGAACAGATGAAACACAGAGATACAAATCCAGAATTCTAAGTGTCTATAATAAATACATGTCCAAATCTCTAAAAATCTAAATACAGTAATCCAAGTAAAGTAAAGACAGTCCTAGCCTAAGGGAGTGTCATCTACTGCTAGTGGATCCTGCTGCTGGTCCAAGTCCAGGCACTCGTCTAGTATAGCACCGTAGTAGGTAGGGCAGAACGCCTCAGCCTCGTCCTCTATAATATTTCAACAGGTCCAGTCAGGACAGGAACGAGCACAGTACATCTCAACAAATCATAGCAGGTCAGGACATATAATCATGCTAGAGAGTAAGATACAAGAAACTGAAGAATAATATGGTAAACAGGAAAGACTGTAAATAAATAGCTACAGTTTATAGAGAACTAACAGTGTCTAGTGATTCAGAGTACAAGATGGTTATGTAAACGGCACGATATTATATACGAGTAATCTACAAAGGTTGTACACGAGTAATCTACTGGATTGAATACATAACCACTTCTACTCCCCCGCCCCAATCAATATACAAGGATCTGGCTAAGTTATGTTATTGTACACGAAGGTCATGTGAATACATGATTATATACGATTTCACACATTTCGTACGCGAATGTCACAAATACAAGGAGTACACGATGTTCACGATAAAGTACACGAACACAAAATACCCGATGTATCCGCTAAGGGGATAACATCGCCCAACAAGATCCATATAGTACTAATCCGTGTTTCCAACGTGTCAGCATCATGTAAAGTAATCTAAAGCAGGAAATATACTCCTAATGCAGGATATGAAATGATCAGAGAATGTACTCGCCTGCTAACTGAAAGTCCGAGATAAAAGTACTGTCCGAGGAGTGGTGTATGGCTCCTATTTAGAACAGTACAAGTCACAACAAGTCCAGAATAGAAATGAAATGCACTATAATACGTTCTACATGAATCTAGGTCAATCTAGACCAAAGTCAACTCTGGTCAACCCTAGAAGTCAAACTAGGTCAACCAAGTCAAACCTAAGTCAAACTAGTCTAATCTAGGTCTAGCAAGTCATTCTAGGTTTACTAAGGCAAAACAGTCTATCTAGATTCCAGCTAGGCATACCATGCCTAATCATACCATAAACACATGACATGACTATGCCCAATAGTCTATTTCCTATAGTCACTATACAAAATTACCCATACTCTATAACATATCATATCACATAGTATCATATACATCACCATACACTATATATATCCAATATGTATATACAACTCATATACTCATATATAGGAACTTAGACACATATATATATCACAATGCACATATATATACATAGGAAGGGAGAGAGGGGAAAAACACATGAGTATACAATGTGTGTGTGTGACTAGAGAGTGAGGGTGTGAGTGTATCTGTAATCCTGAACAGTGATACATTACACAGGAAATCAGTGAACAAACAAACCATTGACTCAAGCCAATCTCAGATTTTATAATTGAAAACAGTGAGCAATAACTGTGGGTGTGTGTGTTAGATTAGAAACATGTCTATAATCAGAAATTAAGAACCAGTGAGCAATCCCAAACCAGTTCCAGTTAAACCAATGAATCTCAGTTTCAATTCAAACTCAGTTTTATATATAAGGAGGAATCTCAGGTTTGATATTGAACAACATACATAGATGAGAAGGAAGGAAAACTAGTTAGGTTCAAACAGTGAATTCCAGTTCAGATAACAGTTCAATGTAACACATGAATCACACATTATCAATCCATTTCTCAGGTAAACAGTTAACAACAGTTCAAATATAGAAAGATTGGAAATCACAGGTTCTTGCATATATCAAACCACCCATTCTTAGAGATAAAATCCCAGGTTTTAGAAGAACACAAACTCAGTTTTGAAATACACATTCTCAGGTTATCATGTTTGCAGAAAACAACATTGAAATCAATGTAAGGTAAACTCAGGTTTTGGTTTTCATTTCAGTCATAAAGGAAGAAATAGTGTACACATTAAATTCACAGAATTGGAAGGAACTCAATTCCCAACTTCAAAGAACTAAACTCAGGTCTTCTACTTAGGGAACCATTCAGTTCACAATTTCTCAGGTACTCTAATAACTGGGAACATAAACCCAATCTCAGGTTTTAAATAGTTCAAAAGCAGGAGAAACTCAAGTTATTACATTTTAGTGAATCACACAGGTATACACAGGAAATCAATTCAGTTTAAGACACATAAATCAACATCCATAACAGTTATTGACAGTTCATAATAGGAACTGACATCTCAGGTTTTAGGAAGAGTGAACATTCAATAAATCAGTGAAGGGACTCAGGTTTTACACATTTGAACTTTTAGTTTAACAAAGAAACTCAGTTATATGCCAATCAAAAGAAAGGAAATCAATGTAACAGTGTACATCTCAGTTTCTCCCAAAATCAGTTCAACAATTTGAATGAATCCACACACTAACCAAAATCCCATAATTGAATGTAAAGGCTTAGCTAATATGAAATGTAACATGTGGGGATTAAATCAGTTGAGAACAACATAACAAACAGGGAAATAGATGGGTTTTGAATTAACTGGAACCAAGTATCAGAGGTGTATCAGGAATAACAAGAAACCTATGTTCGAATCCATATTCCTCATCCAAAAATCTAAGTTAATCATGTAACAATTATAATAGAGGTTATATAACATACCTAGGATCTATTTGATAAATAAAAACACAATTAAAAACTATTTAAATCAACTTAATCACAGAACACAACACTGCACACTGATATACACAGTGTACCACACGTGTACAGGTCATAACGTGTTCGACACGACACGAGAGTTCCTAAAACTCTAGGGATCTCGTCTTAGTCATGGACATGACACACATGTAAAGTTTCGTGGGTTGAAACGTCGTGTGCACAGAGCAGTGCCACCCGAACAGCAGGGCAAGCTCCTTTCTCGCGCGCGTGGGTGCACGACCGCGTGTCACGCGCTCGTGTCGACTCAACCTGACATAAAAACGTGCTCAGTGTCCAAGAAATACATAAGCAAGGTGAAAATGGATTTTTCTATTCAAACACAATTCACAAAATTGAACGAAATGCCCTTTGAGGCATTTTATCGAACACATTCCTATACGCGTGGATACGTGTCCGATACGGACACGAAATGGGTCCAAATTCTAGGGTTAGCCTATCCTACTGTTAGGTTAGGGTTAGGGCATCCTAGAAATGAATTTTAACAGAATTTATATGCAATAGAAAGGATTATACCTATAGAAGAACAATGGGTTAAAATCCCCAAATGGAAAGAGTTTCACAAGCCACCAAACTCCCTCAAATTGTCCTTCCTGAAAATACTCCACAACAACAGCAAGAATACTAATATTATGTCCTATTGAAATTTGTTTGGAGGAATTTGGAGTAAAAATTGAATTTCTAAAAATTTACAAAGATGGAGACTCACCTCTTCTAAATGGCAATGATTTCCTAAGGAGGCAACCCTAATTTCAAGGTGATATAAATAGGGGGAGGGGGATACTAATGGTCAGCCAGAAATCTCTAGGGTTAGGGCTTGGTTCAAAGGGTGTGGGCCTATGGGCCATTAAGCCTTTAAGTCATAAAATGACTTGTGATTTCATAAGCCATTCCTTAATCAATCTAAATCCTATTTTTCCAAAATAAATTCTAATGGGTTAAAATCGCTAACTTAAGTCAATCCTAGGCTTCCTTATCCTAGTCACTTAGTCATGACCTAGGTTAGCCACTAGGTTAGTCTCCAAGGTCAACATAAGTCAAAGTCCACTAGAACACCAAAATCAATTATACTAAAATCACTTAAAAATCACATTAATTATAAATAATAATAATAATTCGAAATTAAATTCTAAAATTTTGAAAATGACCAAAATACCCTTAAGCTAGAAAAGTGATAGTGACAAATCTACCCCCCTTAAAATAATTTCGTCCTCGAAATTTAAAGGCGAAACTAACTGCTAAGAAGGATAGAAAAGTATACCTCAAGGTCCAAAAAGATAGGGGTACCGTTCGCGCATCTCATCCTCCCACTCCCAGGTAGACTTCTCCCGGCGATCCAAAACCTCCAAAGGCTGCTCTGGATAACTGAGAGTAGGTCCAACCTCTATCTCCGAGTGATCGAGTACATGGCTAGGGTCATCCACGTACCGTCTTAACTGTGATATGTGGAATACGTTGTGAACTCCCACTAGTGCAGGTGGCAAGTCTAGCCTGTATGCCACGTCATCGACTCTCTCGCTGATAACGAAAGGGCCGATAAAGCGCGGGCTAAACTTCCCACCTCCTCCAAAACGTATCGTACCACGAGTCGGAGATATCCGCAGAAAAACCATGTCTCCAACCTAATCACAAGCAAGGTCTCAAGTTACTAAAAATCAAACATAATCAATCAAACAAAACAAAAATACAACCTACTTCTAATCCTATCTCTAAAGCTGTACCTCAAACTCCAGCGGCCTCCGGTGGCTATCGGCCCAGTGCCGATGTCTGTCCTGCGCTACGCGAAGTCTGTCCCTGATGAGCTTCACCTTCTCGGCTGCGTCAACAACCATCTCTGGTCCCAGTAATGCTCGCTCTCCAACATCATCCCAAGATAAGGGTGTACGACACCTACGCCCGTACAGAGCCTCAAACGGTGATATCTCAATGCTGGCCTGATAACTGTTGTTGTAAGCAAACTCTACCAAATGTAGGTAAACCTCCCAGGAACCTCCAAAATCTAGGACGCACGTCCGTAGCATATCCTCAAGGGTCTGAATAGTCCTCTCTGACTGTTCGTCCGTCTGGGGGTGGTATGCAGTACTAAACTTGAGCTGAGTGTCCAAGCTCTTCTGCAGACTCCTCCAGAAATGGAAAGTAAAGCGACTATCCCAATCTGAGACTATGCTGACGGAAACTCCGTGAATCCTGACTATCTGTCTCATATACAACTCTGCCAGCCTCTCTGTAGACGTACCCACCTTGAATGGCAAGAAGTGGGCAGATTTGGTCAACCTGTCAACGATGACCCAAATCGCGTCTTTCTTTTCTGGCGTACGTGGCAACCCCGATACAAAATCTATGGTAATATGTTCCCACTTCTACTCTGGAATGGACAACGGCTGCAATAATCCTTCGGGCCTCTGCCTCTCTGCCTTGACCTGCTGACAGATCATGCATCTAGCTACGAAGTGGGATACCTCCCTCTTCATCCCGTACCACCAGACATGCTCTCGCAGGTCCTTGTACATCTTGTTGGCACCAGGATGTACAAAGTACTGTGATCTGTGAGCCTCCTGCATAACCTGCTCTCTGAGCTCCCCGCTAGGCAAACATAACCGGGAACCGTGCCTCAGGGCACCATCCTCTGCAAGTGAGAACTCAACATCCTCCACTTCTGTACTGATCTGCTCTCGGATACACCACAGAGCCACATCATCGAACTGTGTCGCCTTGATCCAGTCCATCAAGTCCGACTGTATCTAAAGGCCCCATAACTGCATCTGTACTCCGGGCACAATCACCTCTATCCCAAGGCTCTCCAAGTCTGCAAGCAGGTGCCGATCCATAGTCTAACGAATGGCTATCGGATACCTACTCAAGGTATCGGCAACCACGTTGGCCTTCCCCGGGTGATACTGAAGTACGATGTCAAAGTCCTTCATCAACTCAAGCCACCTGCGCTGCCTCATGTTGAGCTCCTTCTTTGTAAACACATACTTCAAGCTCTTGTGATCTGTGAAAGTCTCTACCCTCTCTCCATACAGATAGTGCTTCCACAACTTCAAAGCAAAAATCACCGCCGCCAGCTCCAGGTCATGGGTAGGGTAGTTCTTCTCATGAAGACGTAATTGCCTGGAAGCATAGGCAATCACCTTTCTATGCTGCTGCAAGACGTAACCCAGCCCCTTCCCTGAAGCATCACTATAAATAGTAAATCCACCTGATCCTGAAGGCAATGTCAAAATCAGAGCTGTCGTAAGCCGCTTCTTCAACTTATCAAAAGCTGCCTGACACTCCTCTGACCAAACAAACTCAGTATCCTTCCGGGTCAACCGTGTCAACGGCTCTGTAACCCGGGAGAAATCCTGTACAAATCTCTTATAGTATCCTGCCAGCCCCAGGAAACTCCTGATCTCTGCCACTGAAGTCGGCGCTGTCCAAACCTCAACTGCTACAATCTTCTTGTGGTCAACTGAGATACCATCTCTAGTCACCACATGCCCCAAGAAGTCCACCCGGTCCAAGAAAAACTCATACTTGAAGAGTTTTCCATAAAGCTGCTCCCGTCTGAGAGTCTCTAGCACTATCTGTAGATGCTCCTCGTGCTCCTCCTTTGTCTTAGAATATATCAAGATATCATCAATGAACACCACCACGAACTTATCCAAGTACTGGTGGAACACCTTGTTCATTAGATTCATAAACACTGCTGGTGCATTGGTTAGCCCAAACGGCATAACCAAAAACTCAAACTGCCCGTACCGTATCCTGAAAGCGGTCTTGGGAATATCCTCCCTCTTTACCTTCACCTGGTGATAACCCGACCTCAAATCAATCTTCGAGAATACCCGAGCTCCGCTCAACTGATCAAACAGATCATCGATCCACGGCAGTAGGTATCTGTTCTCGATTGTTAGGTTGTTAAGTGCCATGTAGTCGATACACATACGTACCGACCCTTCCTTCTTGGGTACGAAGAGTACCGGTGCACCCCAAGGTGAAGAACTCGAGCGAATGAAGCCTTTATCCTGCAGCTCATTTACCTGCTTCTTCAGCTCCACCAGTTCACTGTTGTTTACTCGATAGACATGCTGGGAGATCGGTTCCGCACCGGAAACTAAGTCTATCGAGAACTCTATATCTCTGTCCAGTGGAAGCCATGGCAACTACTCTGAAAATACGTCCATAAACTCTGTGATCAAGGGATGCGGAGCCACCTGCTCCTCAACTGAAGCTCCACAAAAACTCTGCCGTCCTGCTCTGTCTGCCATCGGGTGTACTCAAACTCTGGCTCTCCTGGTGCCCCGAACAAAACTCTACCCCCACGGCAATCAATACGGGCATGGTGTCCACTCAGCCAGTCCATACCTAATACAATATCGTAGTTCGTTAATGGCATGACTAGTAGACTCACCCTCAACTCTCGGCCTCCCAATATGACACTCCGCCCTCTGCAAACATCACTCACGAGGATGACCCAACCCCCGGTCGTAACCTTGCAGGTCCTAGGCAATGGTTCAGAAACCAAACTGTGTCTAATAGCATACGATACTGACACAAAGCTGTAGGAAGCCCCGGAATCAAAGAGTGCAAATACTAGAAGGGAATCTAGGAGAACCGAACCTGCTATCAGCTCTCCGATGGCCTCGGCATCCTCAGCTGCCATGGCGAAAGCTCGCCCTTGCTGTCTACCTCGTGCCTGCTGCTGGTGTTGCTGGAACCTCTGCTGCTCGGTCTGCAGGGCTGGTCCCGTCTGCTGGCCTGCTGGAGCCTTGGCTGCCCCAGCTTTTCCTGGTATCGGACGCATCGACGCAACTGGACACTCTCGTATACGATGGTCTGCTGATCCACACATTAAGCATCTGCCAAGTCTCTTCCTGCACTCGCCCACTTGTGCCCAGGCTTCTTGCAGAAAGTACAACTAACAGCTTGCTGCCTGGGTGCCTGCTGTCCTTTCTGCTGCTGGTGCTGTACCTGCTGAAAAGGTGCACGGCCCTGATGCTGGTGCTGCTGAACTGGCCTCTGCTGCTGAAAGTGCTGCTGGAAGTGAGGCCTCTTGGCCTACCCCTGACTGCTGCTACCACCCTGGAAGTCACGACCCTCTTCTGCTTCAGCCCTAGGTCGTCTTCCGCTGCCATATCCCTAGAAAATATCTCAGCATAAGTGGCGTTTCGGTCGCTCTTAGTCAGCGACCGAACCTCTCTAATCAAACCCCGATGAAACTTCCTTGCCTTCGTCTTCTCAGACAAATCATCAATAAACCGGGCCAATCTGTAGAACACCCCGGCATACTCAGCTACCGTCTGGTTCGCCTGAACTAGAGCCTCGAACTGTGCCTCGATACCTCCCAAGGCAACATCAGGAAAGAACTGCTCCTTAAACAGCTCCTTGAACTGGGCCCAAGTCTGGCCCTCAACTTCCACCCTGGGATCTGTCTGATACCATGCACGGGCTAAGTCCTGCATCTGACTGCCCGCCGCCTCGATCTGGAGTCGATCTGGTATCTCCGCCAGTCAAAAGATCTCCTCAATATGCTCTATCCAGTCGTCTGCAACATGGATGCCCTCTGTGCCGAAGAACTCCCGAGGATGCATCTTCTGGAAGTCCTGAATGTCCTTCTCCTTCCGACGGGGCTGCTACTGGGTCCCCTGAGCTGTGATCATCTCGACTGTAGTGCGTACCAGCTGGTGTGCCTCATTGATCCCCTGCCTAAAATCTGCAGTCTGCCTCGTCTGTTGCTGCTGGTGGGACTCAAGGATCCTCTCCACGAAGGAGAAGAGATGTGCAGCATCCACCATCCCCGCAGACGGAGGCTACTGCGGTGGAAGGATCTCAGGAATCACAACTGGCCTCCTGACTACTGGAGGTGCTCCTCCAAAAGTGGCAGAAACACCGACTCCTGAGGGTTGCACTGGCCTTGTGGCACTGGAAGCTGGCTGTTGGACACGAGAGGTGGCAGACCCCTCTCCAGTCTCTCCCGTCACGGGGTGATGCGATCGCGTCTCAATCATCCTGGAGATACAGATCAAACAAGAAACAATTGCTGAGAATGAGTCGAAAATCAAAGGGGGACAGTTTAAAATTCTAAGGAAGACAATAAGCAGCAAAATAGATATACGGAATCAGATAAGGAATTTTTCCTAGTGTGATTGAGTACCTTCAAAAATATGCTAATTCCTACTGCAGGCTGCAGCGATATTCTAGTTCGAATACCACTACATTTTTAACCTAGACCTGCATGGGACACCACTAAAAATGTGTCACGATCCGCACCCTAGAGTAAGGGCATGAGACGTGGGTACGTCCAGCCTACGCCGCAGTGTCGGCGGTAGAACGCTGTCCTAGGTCACAACATCTAACAGTTATAGGTGATAAACAGTTATACTCCCCGAATGGGGGTGACATAATAGAATATATCTCAATCACAGCTAAGGTAGAACAGGAATAAGATAGAATAATAAAAGATAAAATATCTAAAACAGATGAAATACAGAGATACAAATCCAGAATTCTAAGTGTCTATAATAAATACATGTCCAAATCTCTGAAATCCAAATACAGTAATCCAAGTAAAGTAAAGACATCCTAGTCTAAGGGAGTGTCATCTACTGCTAGTGGATCCTGCTGCTGGTCCAAGTTCAGGCACTCGTCTAGTATAGCACCGTAGTAGGTAGGATAGAACGCCTCAGCCTCGTCCTCTGTAATATTTCAATAGGTCCAGTCAGAACAGGAACGAGCACAGTACATCTCAACAAATCATAGTAGGTCAGGACATATAATCATGCTAGAGAGTAAGATACAAGAAACTAAAGAATAATATGATAAACAGGAAAGACTGTAAATAAATAGCTACAGTATATAGAGAACTAACAGTATCTAGTGATTCAGAGCACAAGATGGTTATGTAAACGGCACGATGTTATACACGAGTAATCTATAGAGGTTGTACACGAGTAATCTACTGGATTGAATACATAACCACTTCTACTCCTCCGTCCCAATCAATACACAAGGATCTGGCTAAGTTATGTTATTGTACACGAAGGTCATGTGAATACATGATTATACACGATTTCACACGTTTTGTACACGAATGTCACAAATACAAGGAGTACACGATGTTCACGATAAAGTACACGAACACAAAATACCCGATGTATCCGCTAAGGGGATAACATCGCCCAACAAGATCCATATAGTACTAATCCGTGTTTCCAATATGTCAGCATCATGTAAAGTAATCTAAAGCAGGAAATATACTCCTAATGTAGGATATGAAATGATCAGAGAATGTACTCGCCTGCTAACTGAAAGTCTGAGATGAAAGTACTGTCCGAGGAGTGGTGTCTGGCTCATATTTAGAATAGTACAAGTCACAACAAGTCCAGAATAGAAATGAAATGCACTATAATGCGTTCTACATGAATCTAGGTCAATCTAGACCAAAGTCAACTCTTGGTCAACTCTGGTCAACCCTAGAAGTCAAACTAGGTCAACCAAGTCAAACCTAAGTCAAACTAGTCTAATCTAGGTCTAGCAAGTCATTCTAGGTTTACTAAGGCTAAACAGTCTATCTAGATTCCAACTAGGCATACCATGCCTAATCATACCATAAACACATGACATGACTATGCCTAATAGTCTATTAAGAAAACACCTATGCTATAGTCACTATACAAAATTACCCATACTCTATAACATATCATATAACATAGTATCATATATATCACCATACACCATATATATCCAACGTGTATATACAACTCATATACTCATATATAGGAACTTAGACACATATATATCACAGTGCACATATATATACATAGGAAGGGAGAGAGGGGAAAAACACATGAGTATACAATGTGTGTGTGACTAGAGATTGAGGGTGTGAGTGTATCTGTGATCCTGAACAGTGATACATTACACAGGAAATCAGTGAACAAACAAACCATTGACTCAAGCCAATCTCAGATTTTACAATTGAAAACAGTGAGCAATAACTGTGGGTGTGTGTGTGTTAGATTAGAAACATGTGTGTAATCAAAATTAAGAAGCAGTGAGCAATCCCAAACCAGTTCCAGTTAAACCAATGAATCTCAGTTTCAATACAAACTCAGTTTTATATATAAGGAGGAATCTCAGGTTTGATATTGAACAACATACATAGATGAGAAGGAAGGAAAGCTAGTTAGGTTCTAACAGTGAATTCCAGTTCAGATAACAGTTCAATGTAACACATGAATCACACATTATCAATCCATTTCTCAGGTAAACAGTTAACAACAGTTCAAATATAGGAAGATTGGAAATCTCAGGTTCTTGCATATATCAAACCACCCATTCTCAGAGATAAAATCCCAGGTTTTAGAAGAACACAAACTCAGTTTTGAAATACACATTCTTAGGTTATCAAGTTTGCAGAAAACAACATTGAAATCAATGTAAGGTAAACTCAGGTTTTGGTTTTCATTTCAGTCATAAAGGAAGAAATAGTGTACACATTGAATTCACAGAATTGGAAGGAACTCATTTCCCAACTTCAAAGAACTAAACTCAGGTCTTCTACTTAGGGAACCATTCAGTTCACAATTTCTCAGGTACTCTAATAACTGGGAATATAAACCCAATCTCAGGTTTTAAATAGTTCAAAAGAAGGAGAAACTCAGGTTATTATATTTTAGTGAATCACACAGGTATACACAGGAAATCAATTCAGTTTAAGACACATAAATCAACATCCATAACAGAGGTTATATAACATACCTAGGATCTATTTGATAAATTAAAACATAATTAAAAACTATTTAAATCAACTTAATCACATAACATAATACTGCACACTGATATACACAGTATACCACACGTATACAGGCCATAACGTGTCCGACACGACATGAGAGTTCCTGAAACTCTAGGGATCTTATGTCAGTCATGGACACGACACACAAGCAAAGTTTTGTGGGTTGAAACGTCGTGTGCACAGAGCAGTACCACCCGAACAGCAGGGTAAGCTCCTTGCCCGCGCGCGTGGGTGCACGATCGCGTGTCACACGCTCGTGTCGACTCAACCTGACACGAAAACATGCTCAGTGTCCAAGAAATACATAAGCAAGGTGAAAATGGATTTTTCTATTCAAACACAATTCACAAAATCGAACGAAATACCCTTTGAGGTATTTCGTCGAACATATTCCTATACACGTGGATACATGTCCGATACGAATACGAAATGGGTCCAAATTCTAGGGTTAGCCTATCCTACTATTAGGTTAGGATTAGGACATCCTAGAAATGAATTTTAACAGAATTTATATAGAATAGAAAGGATTATACCTATAGAAGAACAATGGGTTAAAATCCCCAAATGGGAAGAGTTTCACAAGCCACCAAACTCCCTCAAATTGTGTCCTTCCTGAAAATACTCCACAACAACAGCAAGAATACTAATATTAGGTCCTATTTCAATTTGTTTGGAGGAATTTGGAGTAAAAATGGAATTTCTAAGAATTTACAAAGATGGAGACTCACCTCTTCCAAATGGCAATAATTTTCTAAAGAGGCAACCCTAATTTCAAGGTGATATAAATAGGGGGAGGGGGATACTAGTGGCCGGCCAGAAATCTCTAGGGTTAGGGCTTGGTTCAAAGGGTGTGGGCCTATGGGCCATTAAGCCTTTAAGTCATAAAATGACTTGTGATTTCACAAGCCATTCCTTAATCAATCTAAATCCTATTTTTCCAAAATAAATTCTAATGGGTTAAAATCACTAACTTAAGTCAATCCTAGGCTTCCTTATCCTAGTCACTTTCATGACCTAGGTTAGCCACTAGGTTAGTCTCCAAGGTCAACATAAGTCAAAGTCCACTAGAACACCAAAATCAATTATACTAAAATTACTTAAAAATCACATTAATTATAAATAATAATAATAATTCGAAATTAAATTCTAAAATTTTGAAAATGACCAAAATACCCTCAAGCTAGAAAAGTGGTAGATATAATTTTATGCTAAATGGGTTAAACCAGAACAGTAATAGGTTTTGTTAAATGAGTTTACTGTTGACAGCGGGTTTTGGTTCGGGCCCAATGGGTTTTGGGCTGGATTTTATTTATATATATATGTATATATGTATATATATATATATATATATATATATATATATATATATATATATATATATATATATATATTTTCACGACCTACTTGAACAAGATATATATATATATTTTACTATTTATATATTTTTATATATATATATATATATATATTTTACTATTTATATATATATATATATATATATATATATATATATATATATATATATTCACGACCTACTTGAACAAGATATATATATATATTTTACTATTTATATATATATATATATATATATATATATATATATATATATATATATATATATATATATATATATATATATACTATTTTTATATATTTATATATATATATATTTCCTTATATATATATATTTATATATGTTATTATTATGTATATATATACATATATGCATTTACTAAATTATATGTATATATTTATATGTATGTAGATATAATTTTATGCTAATGCTATTATGTATAAATTTACCAGTTGTTTTATTATTTAATTTTGTAACTTGTATATTTCACTAATTTAATATGTATATTATTAAAATACTTTAATATTTATTTATATATATTTTTTAATATATGTATTTTTGTATTTCGATTGATTACGGCCATTTGAGTCCAGACCTAGCATAGGCTCTGTGGACTTAAATGAACCTAAATACATTCAAGGCCTGTACGAGTCATATCGAACTTGATTTATGGCTTTGGGTCCCGTATCTGGACTCCGGTTCAATTTCGTATACGTAGATAAAATATTAAAAAATTAATTATTTATTTTCCAGAATTTGTAACTTGTTGTATTTAAATTTTTATATATAATTTGATTGGTTAGAAATATGGGAAAATGGTATTTAAGTACTATGTTAATTTAGCTAAATAATATAATTTTTTCAGGATTTATTTAGTAAATTTGGCATTTTATAAAAATAGGAAAACAGAACTCATTTTCAGGGTACTTATGTTTACTGATTTTTAATAAATATCTATGAGGGATTGTAAATTCCAGAAAAATTAGTATAAATTTCTATAATTAACAAGGATCATTCTGGTACTTTATTTTATATATAATTGAGCATTTTTCCTATCTTAATAATTGTTGAAACACAGTGTACAGCCTGATTTATTTATTTATTAATTATGACTTGTGATGTATTGTGTGACTTTGGGATATTTTAGTGTTGGACCTTACCCTACCATAGTGTAAAGGCCCTGGAAAGTTGGTTTAGGTATTGTGTCACTCCATATTGGTCTCCTATACTAAAGTCATCATTTGGCTAGGTGCCCAATCAGAAAGTCGTATAGCACCACTAGTGTCCTAGAATTTAGCTTAGTATAAAATCTAAGTTTATATATCCTTTTACAGTGATGGGACACCCGGATATCTATAGATTTATATACATATACTTGCTTTGCATAAGACAAGTACCTCTATAAACTTTATTTACTGCATATAATGAATTGTGTATAAACCATGTTAAATACCGCAAGTCATATCTCTCCATATTTCACATGCTTTATACTGCTCTCAGTATTCACCATGTTCTATACTGTTCACATATCTCTCACATGTTAGAATCTGGGTTATGGGAAAACTGATAGTTGAGTACATGATCATCCCCCCTTCTCCCGTACGTATGTACCGAGCAAGATTAACATTTTATATGTATACCTTGTCGTAGGCACACCAGCTGTATCTGTACGTATGTACATCTATTGCTTGTTTACTTGTACGAAAGTATATTTTATATACTTGTGCTACAGTATATTTTACACCTATTGACGATCACGTACCTGCTACAGTTTTAAATATTACATATACATATGTCTCTATGACATGTGTATCCTTGCCATAATAGATTGTGATATACCATGATTCGTGTTTATTACACTTCTATTCATTTCAGGCTTCGTATATTTAGTTTGCTAGAATCAGTACTTACTTCCGCCCTGACAGGATAACGTTGTAGGTATACTTATCGAGGAGGAGTTGCTATGTGATTCCTATTATGGGATTTCCATCGAGGATCAGACTTTACCTTACGAGGATGTACCTGCGGGGAAACTCGTCTAGTTTGTTTAGTTGCTCAGGACTTTTTAAGAGTAGTCATGTTTAGACTATGTATTTTGATACTGGACCTGTATCCAGTTTTATGTCTTGGCTATGTATTTGGAATATATTTATATACGAGATGATTTTGTGTTTGGGATATATTCTGACTCAATAAGACATATAGAACTGCTATCTCTTTTGATCATATATTGGTTTGTTTCTAGAACAGCTTGCTACGCTTTATCTCAAGCGTAGGCTGGACATGACTCGGCCCGGCCCAACAATTTGGATAGCGGATCGTGACACTTAGTGAAGATGGCCAAGTTCTACGCAATAAAGCACGTCTAGTGGCACAAGGTTATAATCAAGAAGAAGGTATTGATTATGACGAGACATATGCTCCTATTGCTAGACTAGAAGCTATCTGCATGTTTTGTGCATTTGTATGTTTTAATTATTTTAAATTATTTCAAATGGACGTGAAAAGTGCATTTTTGAACGGATTTCTAAAAGAAGAAGTTTTTGTGAAATAACCCCCTGGTTTTGAAGATTTTCAAAAACCTGATCACATCTTCAAGCTTAAGAAAGCACTATATGGACTCAAACAGGCACCTCGTGCTTGGTATGAACGCCTAAGTGCCTTCTTACTTGATAATGGTTTTTTAAAAGGAAGAGTTGATACAACTTTGTTTATCAAATCTTTAAACGATGACATTCTTCTTGTACAAATTTACGTTGATGACATTATATTTAGTTCTACTAATGAAAAACTTTATCAAGAGTTTGCTATGTGTATGCAGAGTGAATTTGAGACGAGTATGATGGGAGAGCTGAACTTCTTCCTAGGACTCCAGATCAAACAACACTCAAAGGGAACATTCATAAATCTAGCCAAGTATACGAAGGACATACTGAAAAGTATGACTTCGATAATGTATAGCCTATCGGAACTCCAATGGCTACATCCACAAAGCTTGATTCTAATGAAAGTGGCAAACCTGTCGACCAGCGTAAGTATCGAGGTATGATTGGTAGCTTATTATATTTAACTGCTAGTCGCCCTGATATTATGTTCAGTGTTTGCATCTATGTACGATACCAGGCAAATCCTAGGGAATCACACCTAAGTGCCATTAAGCGTATCTACTGATACCTTAAAGGAACTTCTACAGTCGCCTTGTGGTATGCTAAAACCAAATTCTTTGACCAGATAGGTTACTCGAATGCGGATTTTGCAGGATGCAAAGTAGACCGTAAAAGTACCAGCGGTACGTGTCATTTCCCAGAAAAGGCCTTAGTCTCTTGGTTTAGCAAGAAGCAAAATTCTGTAGCATTATCAACTACTGAGGCTGAGTATATTACTGCAGGACGTTGTTGTGCTAAAATTTTTTGGATGAAGCAAACCCTAGAAGACTACAATCTACACTACACTAAGATTCCTATTTATTGTGATAACACTAGCACCATTAATCTGACTAAGAATCCTGTATGTCACTCACGCACAAAACACATTGAGATTCGTTATCACTTTTTACGTGATCACCAACAACACGGGGATATCTTCTTAGAGTTTATTGGCACAGATCATCAACTAGCAGACATTTTCACAAAACTACTGGCGGAAGACCGTTTTAACATAATGAGGCGAGAGCTCGGTATAGAATTTTTCAGATCCATAGTGTAGTATGGTAATTAAATTAAATTTTATAACTCGAAATTTTGAAATTTATTTAACAAAAATTATTTTAGGTACAAGCCGAAAGGGCCCTTCTGTCATACAGGAGTAAATAGCCTGAAGCGACATAGTGCACTAGTCTTCGGACTACCGCTAGCTGGGATCCAGCCCCTACAACTAACCCAAAGTAATAAACGTTATTAAATATATAAGTCAACAGTCATAAAGTTACAATTTAAACACCAAAACTGCATTTATGGCCTTAGAAATACAAGTAGCCGAACTTTGACCGAGTTCGGACCGAATTCGGACCGAGTTCGGTCGGTGCTGTTTGCCATTGATTGTAAAAGAACAGAACAATTATCGGAGGACTGAACTTAGACTCACAATACAAACTCGCTCGTACAAAGAAAGCCTAGGGACAAAAACCTAGGTACAAAAGACTAAGTACGATTGTTTATTTTTGATTCTGGGGGGTGACGATAGAGGCTCGGGAGCGACGGCCGCTCTGCCTTACTCCTTGGACGATCAGTATGCAGCCTTGGCTCGGGGAAGATCTGCTTGGCGTTGACGAAGAAAGGCTCTTCTTACTCTCCTCGGGTTGCTCTCCTGGCTTCTCTCTCTGTGAGTATCAAGAAGAAAGAGGGGAGCTCTCTCTGTGTAGATCTCTCTCTTCTTATTTTTTTATTCTTTTGTTGCCGACCTCTCTCTCTCTCTCCTCTTTTTTTTTCTGACTCTGTGTATTTTGTAAGGGAATGGCACCCTGCTATTTATAATAGTGGGGAAGCATCATTAGGGTTTGGCTGATTACCCGTTCTCAAAGTGGCAGCGGCCTGATGATTGATCAATCTGGACCATTAGTCTTGAGTGTGAAGGATCTGGACCATTAATGTGGATTATGCCAAATCCCATCAATAATAAATATTGATTGCAATAAATCTCCATCATGATGATTTGCTGATGTCTGTAAATCTAAATGAATCAATTTAATTCATTCTTCTGCCACGTGTCCCAGATTATTAGGATTTGGCCCAAGATTTGATTGACTTTAGGACACGTGTCCAGTCGTCAATGTTGAGCCGCATGAGGAGTGTCGATGTTTGGGCCGCATGAAGGTCGTCATGACCGAGCCGTATGAAAGATTTTATGACCGAGCCGCATGAATAGTCTCTATACTCGAACCGCATGAAGGTTGTCATGACCGAGCCGCATGGATATGTTCATGACTGAGCCGCATGGGAGTCTTCATGGTCGAGCCGCATGAGAGTCTTCATGGCCGAGCCGCATGGATCTCTTTATAGCCGAGCCGCATGGGGGACCTTCATGGTTGAACCGCATAGGTTTCTCTGATTGGCCGCATGAACTCGTTTTTCTTGGCCGCATAAGCTCGCCTCGAAACTTTGGTAGATAGCACCACTTTGAAGATTTTCCTTATTCTCGAAGTACTACTTTTCGTGTCAGTCATTATGACAACTTTATGTCAGGTCTGTCACTTGTCAGGTCTGTCAGTCGTCAGAGCATTAAATGCGTCCACACGTTGGGCACAGCTGTTTTTGAAGACCACGTGGCCTCTTTCTCTGGGCCGTATGGAGTTTACTCGAGCTGTCTATGTGCGTTGAGCCGCATGTCCATGTTGGTGACTTTTGAGCCGTATGATATCTTGAGCCGCATGAAGCTCGTCTGATTTTGAGCCGCATGAAGCTTCCTGGGTTCTGTGCCGCATGAAGAATGTCTCATGACCGAGCCGCATGAAGGACGTCTCATGACCGAGCCGCATGAAGAATGTCTCATGATCGAGCCGCATGAAGGACGTCTCATGACCGAGCCGCATGAGGAATGTCTCATGACCGAGCCGCATGAAGGACGTCTCATGACCGAGCCGCATGAGGAATGTCTCATGACTAGCATGAGGAATGTCTCGATCTTCCCGTGCATTCGCTTTGTGGGCCCGGGTATCCCGAACACACGAGTGCGTAGGTATCATGTTTGCTCCCTGATGTGGGGGCTAATAGAAACACTTGCCCTCGATCTTTGTTGGGAGACACTTGAGAACCACTCTGTCCGTTTACCGCCGGGGGCTGGACACAGGCGGCTCTGTACAACTTTCCAGCAGAGGCCCGCTTAGCGGGATGCTCTTGATGGTCAGAGGTTGGGACATCCGACTGAGCCCGATGAGCCCGCGCTGCCCTAGACTTCTTCTACTTAGCACCCGAAGGTGCGTAATAGGAAGAGTCCAAGTTTGGAAGGAGGGAAGAGAAGTTGGTGCCCTTTTCAAAGGAGGTAAGGGGGCTCTATTTATAGAATGGAGTGAGCCCTTTCTTCTTCTTCTTTCCGATGTGGGACTAAAAGCAATATTTTCCATGCTTCTACAGGACCCCCTTCAAAGTTTCCAAATTGCAAATTTGGAACACTTTGAATAAGAAGTATGGAAAGTAGATTTGTTTAGGTGTAGCAATCCAATCAGAGGTAGCATGGACGTGATAGGTTTGGGTACTTCCGCTGGAGATTTTATGTGGACTTATCATCCTTGGCGTACCTTGGTTTTAGGTACGGATAATAAGTTGAGAGAGGGAACCATCATATTTACTCAGAGGTGGTATGACGTGATAAATATAAGGTTGATGGTAGAGCTTTCCTACTCAGAGGTGATATGGACATAGTAGGAGTGAACTCGAATGAGGATACATAGAACAACTCAGAGGTGCTATCAACGTGGAAGTTCTATGCATTGGATGAAAGAATGCTATGGAACAGCTGGGCTCCGAAAGCATGTGATGATGAGGAAAGATGTGGATGTACTAAGGGACCTAGTACGGCATTTGTGGTCAGCAGAGGACATTTGTGGGCCTATTATCCTTGGCATACCTTGGTTTTAGGTACGGATAATAAGTTTGATAGGGATACCTAGGACAACTCCGCGGTAAGGCGGATATGGAGGTTCTTGGTATCGGGCGAAAGAATGCCATGGAGCAGTGAACAGTTTTCTATTTTTTTTCACTGTTTTTCTTTTCTTTTTGTCAAGGGGTGTGATCCCAGATGATGTAGTACTTTGAATTTTGAATAAATGAGCATGTTTCAACTCATTTTCTCTTTCTTGTACTTATGGTGTTTGTGGAATTGGACTTGCTGGGGGATTATTTGTGGACCTGTTACCCTGGGCATACCTTGGTTTTAGGTACGAGTAACAAGTTTCGGAGAGGAATACCTAGAACAACTTCGTGATAAGACAGCTATAGAAGTTTTTGGTATTCGAGAGAATGCCAGGGAGCAACTGGGCTCCTAGGCATGTTAGGAAAGGGATGGGCGTGTACTGGAGACCCAGTACAGCATCTGTGGTCGAATGAGGACATTTGTGGTCATCAGAGGACATTTATGGTCAACAGAGGACATTTGTAGTCAACAGAGGACATTTGTGGGCCTATTATCCTTGGCATACCCTAGCTTAGGATACGGATAATAGGATGAAAGGGAACCAACATACTTACTCAGAGGTAATGAGGACATGGCAAGTATGAGGGTTTTACCGTGGAATCTTCCTGCTCAGAGGTAATGAGGACATGGCAGGAGGGGACTCAGCGGAGGGTATTTGTGGGCCTATTATCCTTGGCGTAACCTGGTTCAGGATACGGATAATAGGATGAAAGGGAAACCAACATACTTACTTAGAGGTAATGAGGACATGGCAAGTACGAAGGTTTTACCGTGGAGTCTTCCTACTCAGAGGTAAAGAGAATATGGCAGGAGAGGACTCCATGGGGGATATTTGTGGTCAACAGAGGACATTTGTGGTCAACAGAGGACATTTGTGGACCTATTATCCTTGTCGTACTCCGGCGTGGGTACAGATAATAGGTTGAAAGAGAATCGACATACTTACTCAGAGGTAATGAGGACATGGCAAGTATGAAGGTTTCTTCTACGGAGCCTTCCCACTCAGAGGTAATGAGGACATGGCAGGAGTGGGCTCAATGAAGAGGGGTACATAGAACGACTCAGAGGTAATGAGGACATGGAAGTTCTATGTAGGGGGTGATTTGTTTTTGGCGGAAGTGAAACGACTCAGAGGTAATGAGGACATGGCCGTTTTGGAAATTTGTGGATCGCTTACCCTTTTTTGTGCACTGGAAGTGCGGGTATCGGATCATGAGGGAGGATCTCTTCCAGGAAGAAAGTTTAGAGGTACGATCATACATGACTTACTATCTGAAAGAGTGACCGGAATGTGAGTTCAGAGGCGCCAACGGGCACATGACTCAATATTGTGAAAGTGTGAGTTCAGTGGCACCAGCGGGCACATGACTCGATAATCTGGGATGTTGTGGATGTGAGTTCATCGGCACAAGAGGGTACATGACTCGGGAATCTGGAGAATGGTGAGTGTGAGTTCAGCGGTACCAGCGGGTACGTGACTCGGGAATCTGGAGAATGATGAGTGTGAGTCCAGCGGCACCAGCGGGTACATAACTCAATGATCTGAAATGTTGTTGATGTGAGTTCAGTGGTACCAGCGGGTACATGACTAGGTAATCTGGAGTGGATGTGAGTTCAGCGGTACCGGGGGGTACATAACTCACCAATCTAGGAAATTTGGAGGCGGAATGTGAGTTCAGCGGTACCGGAGGGTACATAACTCAATCATCAGGGATTTTTTTTTTTTTTGGATGTCGTTTCGGACGTAATACTTCTTCAGGAAGTTGCCGTTGACGGACAACATGAGCAAGTCTCAGTGTGAGCAGCCATATACTTGGCCAGCTCCGACTCTTCTTCGACCACCCCCTGTGTAAATGCAGACTGAGAGGATGACTTGGGCAACTTGATTATCAGTGGTTCAGTTGGTGGAGCCGAGCGGGGAGTTGTTGGCAGACTAGCGACCCCCAGTTTAGTACTCGATATGGGGCGAGGAGTGGCTGGTTCGCTAGCAGTGTCAGACCTCGCATCGGGGTGACGACCCTTCTTGGAAAGGCGTATCGTCAGTGGCCGACCGAAGGGATTGAGCTTCTCCGTTTGGGGTTGACCGACTCTCGACAATCTGATTGTAAGTGGCCCTGTCGTGGGTCTCGGTACCTGGCCGGACCTTGGCAGCCGGATTCTCAACTGCTCTTCCTGTGCCGAGAGGCTGATCGCGTCCTTACGCAGCGTGGCCGTAAGGGGTGCGGAATTGCCTGGTTTGCGAGCTTGGAGGTAGATCGTCAGGGGTCCTTCTGATCCCGTGGTTGCTTCAACATCAGTTTGTTTATTTCCTCCTTCAAGGTGCCTCTTCGACTTTTCGTATAGGCAGGAGTCCGAGTAATAAGATTCGACCCCTTTGAAGGGATCGATGTCAGCAAATTCTGTCCTCACGAAGCCGTGCTTGTCGACATATTTGAAGCATTGGTGTAGCGTGGAAGGCACGATCATGTAATCGTGTATCCAAGGGCGCCCTAAAAGGATGTTGTATGAAGTGTCGGCATCTATGACGTAGCAAGTGACTTCTGATTGGAGATCGCCAATCTGACATTTCAGACGGATCTTCCCGATTGGGTAGCTCCTGCCCGAATTGAACCCGCTGATGGCGGTGTTTGTAGGGGTCAGGCGATGCATCGGGATGCGAAGATGATGCAGTAATCCTTTTGGAATGATGCTTATGGAAGACCCAGGGTCAATGTGCATCCGGTCCACCTTTATGTCGCCGATGTAGCCTGTGTAGTATAATGGGCGATCGTGTAGATTAGTCTTGATGAGCATGTCTTGTGGAGTGAAGACGATGTTGGGCATTGCTCCCGTACAGGCACTGTCTTGGAGGTCTGCGGGCTGATTTTCTCCCGTGAGGTTGACCTGAGCCAGGTACGCGTCGGCATTTTGAAGTGCATCGCTCAAAGCTGTGCGGACATCCTTCGAGAGCCTCAGGAGTTCATATAAGGATAATTTGGCCGGTGTATTGGCCAATTGCGCCAAGATGTCGAAGTTGTAGGGCCTCTCTAGCCCCTGAGATGTTTTCTTTCGGAGGGATTTGTCGAAGCGAGTCTCCTTCGGCCTAGGCTTGTCGGTCGTCGAAGGCTGAGCCGGTCCCGGAGCATCCGTGGTAGTGGGCGGATGATCATCAGTCGAGTTTTCAGCCACAGGTTGAGATTGTGCTCCGGATCGAGTAACAACGGCCGTGACTTCCTCTTCATCTACTGAGGTGGTACGGCAGGATCTGACCTTTCCACTTTTCTTTTTAGAGGATAAAGTGGGCTGAGTCACCTCATGGACTAGGTTCGGATGGACCCACATGATCTTCCCTCGTGATGTGGTGAGGGATATTAGGCCGGGAGTTTGATCACGGGCAGGCGGAAGGTTAGTGATTTCCATTGTTGCCAGAGGGATGGGCATGACACCGTCTTGAGTCTCTGTTGGAGGGAAATTGCCGAATTATACGGACACCATGTTGGCTGCTACGGTTACCTCATCGAAGTCGATAGCCAGAGCGTTTGAATCGATGAGGTTCTGGATATACCGTTTCAGTTGGTAGCAGTCGTGTGTAGCATGGTGGACGTAGCGGTGGTAATGGCAGAACTTCGGATTTTCCAAATCAGCAGGCCGAGGTTCCCGCCTTGGTGGAGGAAGCTGAATTCTATCTCCTTGTATAAGCATGTCCAAGATAGGCTTGACGTGGCCGCCTTCGAAAGAATAAGTGATTTGAGGCCATTGTTTGTCCGCTGGCTGTTGCTCGGGCTTCTGGGCTGTATCGGTCACCATGGCCTGCTTGCCTTTGTTGTCTCGGTTGAAGGGGCTACCCCCATTGTCGTTGCTGGCGTTGGGACGCTACCCCTTGTTCTCTCCCTCTGAGATATGCAACCCCAGTTGGCGAGCTTTCTTTAATCGTTCCTCGGCACTTGTAGCGCTGATGATAAAGGCCTTCCAGTCCTTGAATTGACTTTCGCCCATCCAGAGACTAATTGTTGGGAATAGTCTTTTTTGGCAAATTTCAATCAAGGAAGAGTCCGGGTTGCCAGATGGTAACTTTATTGCGGTTTGACGAAACCGCTCAATGTAATTCCTTGTCAGCTCTTTCTTTCCTTGGACGACGTCCATGAGGGTAGACATCGTGACGTCCTGTCCTACCTCATAGAACCTCTCCAAGAACAAGCGCTTGAAGCCAGCGAAGGAGTGGATGCAATTATCTGGCAGGTTGCGGTACCAATCAAAGGCGACTCCTTCCAGTGCCCCAATGAATAACCGTGTGAGGATGGAGTCCTCATGGGGCAGATGGTCGGTAGTGACCTCAAAGTAAGTGATGTACCGGCTTGCTGAAGTCTTACCATCATATGGGTTGATATTGAACGGCTTATATCTTGGGGAAAAGGGCACATCCCTCCATTCAGCTGGGTATGGTTGCCGTATTTTGAGGTCTTGAGAATTTTCTCGGGCGTGGAACATCGCTCGAAGCTCCTGAACCTCTCTCCTTACTTCTCGGACCTCATCTGTCGCGGTAGGGACCGTTATCTCGGGAGCATTATTGCCCGGGTTTGGTGCCGCTGAATTTGAATCTATGTTGTTCGTGGGACCCGTGCTTGTCTGACCAGGTGTCACTCCCTGCAGAGTAGGAAGTGCCGCTTTGATCTCATCTACGGACTTGACCAAGGCGTGCAGTATGGCCTCCAAAGTGTCGATACGTTGGCGATCGCCGGAACCACCTTGGTTGTTGTCTGTCATGAATACCGTCCTCACGTGAGGAGTGACAGAAGGAGAGGTGACGGACATGCCCTCTGAGTCATACTCATGCATCGAGAAATCATCGGGATATGTGGGGATGTTCTCTTCAGGTTCGGACTCGGAAGGAACAGTACCCCCAGCTTCAGAACTTGCTTCATTTAGGACGTCCTCGAGGACGTCGGTATCTGTTGTATCCGTCGAAGGATTTGCTTCCTCCAGTCTGTCTTCTTGGAATGTCGGGTTGTCGTAGAGGTTTGGAGGAGTGCTACCCCCAGTTCCGACGACCCCCAATGACGTAGACGGCAAACTTCCTACTGTAGCAGTTTTCGTCTTTGAACGGGTGTGTTGGAATACTCCAGTAGAGGATAATCCTTTAGACGATGGCTTCTTAGCTGCAATAGTTGACACCTTTGGGCTGGAGATGCTTGTCTTCTTCCCTCTCCCCTCCACGGGAACTTTCTGTGCGGAATTGCAGGAGGCAACGGGAGGTGCCTCGTCTTCCGAGCTCGGATGTTGTAATCTTTGGAAGATGGATGGCCGGTCTTCTGTTACTGTCGTGTTGTTGCAACAGCAGTTGACGATAATCTGGGTGCAGTGACGTCCCTGTGAGGACTCTCTGCACGCTGAGGCTCCTTCTCTTTCCTTGCGTTTGTGGAGGATAGCTTCACGCAGGTCAGAGGAACCACTTTGTCCGTTTGCCGCCGGAGGCTGGACTCGAGTGGTTTTATACAACTTCCCGTCAGAGGCCCGCGTGATACTCAGCGGGACGCCCCGATAGTCAGAGGTTGGGGCAGCTGTCTGGACTTGATGAGTCCCCGCTGCCCTAGACTTTTTCTTTTTAGCACTTGTGGGTGCGTAATAGGAAGAGTCCACATTAGGTATCACAGAGTCTGGATTCTCATCCAGCGAGTGATCAGAGTTAGGACCGCATGAGAGTCGGTCGAAAACTGATCGAAAGAAGCGCGGTAGAGACGCTATGCGACTAGCGTTGGGTGTCGTGCAGGCTATCTGCATGCGACTGTCTTCTGTTGTGGGACGAGTTCTTATGCGGTTAGGAGTCACGGCCGTGCAGGCTGTCCGCATGCGGTTGGCATCTGTGGCCGCATGGGTTTTCTGCAAGCGGTTGACTTTACTAGCCGCATGAATCTCATCCATGCGGTTGGGAACTGTAGCTGCATAAGTTATGCGGCTGACAGAAGTGGCCGCATAAGTTTTTTTGTGTGGTTGACGGTTGTGGCCGCATGGATTTTCTTTCTGCGGCTAATACCCTTCTGCGGTTCAGGTTGAGCAGAGACCCTCTTTGCCCCTGCAAGTCCAGCATCATAGTATTTTCTTCTGCCGGACTTAGGGGCAGCAGAGGTGTCTGCGATCTGAAGTGGGGCCGCAGGAGAATCTTTCTCGTCGTCTTGAGCGACCGAGGGTATCCCATCGAGGGCTTGGAGAGGAGCAAATAACTTTGGCCTCCACTCTTTACGAGCCTTCGTGGTGCGGGTGCGTTTCTGGACCGGGCCAGCGTTGCCTTCAGAGAGCATCTCTTCGAACGCCTGTTGGTCGAAGCGGACGACCATCTTCTGTTGTGTGGAGCCAAGTTTGGCTGCATCCGATTGCGTCACCAACTCCTCAGCCGTGGAGAAGTTAGTCCCCAGCAGAGTCGCCATCGTGTTTGCCATTGATTGTAAAAGAACAGAACAATTATCGGAGGACTGAACTTAGACTCACAATACAAACTCGCTCGTACAAAGAAAGCCTAGGGACGAAAACCTAAGTATAGCAGACTAAGTACGATTGTTTATTTTTGATTCTGGGGGTGACGATAGAGGCTCGGGAAAGCGACGGCCGCTCTGCCTTACTCCTTGGACGATCAGTATGCAGCCTTGGCTCGGGGAAGATCTGCTTGGCGTTGACGAAGAAAGGCTCTTCTTACTCTCCTCGGGTTGCTCTCCTGGCTTCTCTCTCTCTGTGAGTATCAAGAAGAAAGGGGGGAGCTCTCTCTGTGTAGATCTCTCTCTTCTTATTTTTTATTCTTTTGTTGCCGACCTCTCTCTCTCTCCTCTTTTTTTTTCTGACTCTGTGTATTTTGCAAGGGAATGGCACCCTGCTATTTATAATAGTGGGGAAGCATCATTAGGGTTTGGCTGATTACCCGTTCTCAAAGTGGCGGCGGCCTGGTGATTGATCAATCTGGACCATTAGTCTTGAGTGTGAAGGATCTGGACCATTAATGTGGATTATACCAAATCCCATCAATAATAAATATTGATTGCAATAAATCTCCATCATGATGATTTGCTGATGTCTGCAAATCTAAATGAATCAATTTAATTCATTCTTCTGCCACGTGTCCCAGATTATTGGGATTTGGCCCAAGATTTGATTGACTTTAGGACACGTGTCCAGTCGTCAACGTTGAGCCGCATGAGGAGTGTCGATGTTTAGGCCGCATGAAGGTCGTCATGACCGAGCCGTATAAAAGATTTCATGACCGAGCCGCATGAATAGTCTCTATACTCGAACCGCATGAAGGTTGTCATGACCGAGCCGCATGGATATGTTCATGACTGAGCCGCATGGGAGTCTTCATGGTCGAGCCGCATGAGAGTCTTCATGGCCGAGCCGCATGGATCTCTTTATAGCCGAGCCGCATGGGGGACCTTCATGGTTGAACCGCATAGGTTTCTCTGTATTGGCCGCATGAACTCGTTTATTCTTGGCCGCATAAGCTCGCCTCGAAACTTTTGTAGACAGCGCCACTTTGAAGATTTTCCTTATTCTCGAAGTACTACTTTTCGTGTCAGTCATTATGACAACTTTATGTCAGGTCTGTCACTTGTCAGGTCTGTCAGCCGTCAGAGCATTAAATACGTCCACACGTTGGGCACAGCTGTTTTTGAAGACCACGTGGCCTCTCTCTCTCTGGGCCGCATGGAGTTTACTCGAGCTGCCTATGTGCGTTGAGCCGCATGTCCATGTTGGTGACTTTTGAGCCGTATGATACTCTTGAGCCGCATGAAGCTCGTCTGATTTTGAGCCGCATGAAGCTTCCTGGGTTCTATGCCGCATGAAGAATGTCTCATGACCGAGCCGCATGAAGGACGTCTCATGACCGAGCCGCATGAAGAATGTCTCATGATCGAGCCGCATGAAGGACGTCTCATGACCGAGCCGCATGAGGAATGTCTCATGACAGAGCCGCATGAAGGATGTCTCATGACCGAGCCGCATGAGGAATGTCTCATGACTCGCATGAGGAATGTCTCGATCTTCCCGTGCATTCGCTTTGTGGGCCCGGGTATCCCGAACACACGAGTGCGTAGGTATCATGTTTGCTCCCTGATGTTGGGGCTAATAGAAACACTTGTCCTCGATCTTTGTTAGGAGATACTTGAGAACCACTCTGTCCGTTTGCCGCCGGGGGCTGGACACAGGCGGCTCTGTACAACTTTCCATCAGAGGCCCGCTTAGCGGGATGCTCTTGATGGTCAGAGGTTGGGACAGCCGACTGAGCCCGATGAGCCCGCGCTGCCCTAGACTTCTTCTACTTAGCACCCGAAGGTGCGTAATAGGAAGAGTCCAAGTTTGGAAGGAGGGAAGAGAAGTTGGTGCCCTTTTCAAAGGAGGTAAGGGGGCTCTATTTATAGAATGGAGTGAGCCCTTTCTTCTTCTCCTTTCCGATGTGGGACTAAAAGCAATGTTTTCCATGCTTCTACAGGCGCTGTTCAGCTTCCAGAACCGAACAGCCAGCCCTAGCTCTTTATAAACCCTTTCCATCTGCTACTTTTTCACACAACCAACTCGTAAAAAACCCTCTACAACTCCCAAAAGTTCTTCCTCCTCCTTTCCTTCAAGCTTCTGTAATGCATGTGGTTCGTATTACGTATTTTGGAATACGTATACGTATTTTATCGTGTATTGTATGATTCCTTGCTTAGCTTTTTCTTTATGGCTTGGTTTATTTCATGGGTTGGTTCGGCTTGGCTTGGTTTTGCTTTAGTTCATCATGAACCAAGAGTGAACCCCTACCTACCACCATCATTAGTATTTATTACCCATTCTCTTTTCTCTCTTCTCATTATTCTTCTTCTTCTCCATCATAACTTCTTCACCTACCAGAGAGAGAGGGGTCTAGGCAAGTGCAGCTTGCTTCGTGGAGGAACTCTAATTTTATTGTTCCATTCTCTCCTTTACAGCATTCTAACATACTTTAGTACTTGACATTTTTACTTTCTATGGCCAGATTCTTGTTGATCTAAGTTTATTTTATTTTCAGAATTCTTGGGTTTTGATCTACTTAATCTTGCTATTTCTAAGTTTTGATGGTTCCATGTTGTAGAGAATTTTGTTCTGCTCCATTTTAACCTATGGAAGTTCGGATTTGGACACTAGATGAAGGTTTTATGGAGCTTGGAAGCATGGATTCTTGGTGTTCTTCTTCTCAGAAATTTGGAGAAGAAGAACAGTTCTCTGGCCGCATGGAAGTACTTGACCGCATGAACATTCATGCGGTAAGTCGCTCAGCCGCATGAGACCCTTGTATTCCAGCTGCATGGACTGGAATCGAGCGCGTATAACTGAACTTTTCAGCACCGCATATGACTGGAATTCCCTGGCCGCATAGGTCCTTATTTCTTCCAACCGCATGGGGTCCAACTCGTCCTTAGCCGCATAAGCCTACTTCCTTCTTGGACGTATACAGCCTTTCCCATTGGCCGTATAGAGCTTCGATGCTGGAATTCCCTGGACTCGTTTTTCGTCAGCCGCATGTGCGCCCATCACCCCTAGCCGCATATGCCGCCGTCCACCCTTAACTACAGGGACTTGCTTCCTGTCAGCCGCATGTAGCCCATTCTTCCGCTGGCCGCATGAGACCCTACTTTTGGGACCGCATGCGCCCTTGCCTTCCTAGTCGCATGCTCCTGCCCTTACTAAGTCGTATGCACTCTTCTTATTGGCCGCATAGGTTTTAGTGGTCCTGAGCCGCAGGGCTCCTCTCTGTGCCTTGCCCTGCTAATTAATTTATATTATTATTATTATTGTTAATTCATGTCTTGTAACCTTAGCATAACTTGGATCTTCTGGTTGAATGCTTGCACTATGATGCCCTGCACATGTACCCTGAACACGGTAGTGACCCGTAGGGGTGCACTCCTGACGAGTAAACATGACATGACCTGATAGTGGCCCATCGTGGCGCACTCCTGACCGGTACACTTAACCTGATAACCTGACATGATATATCTTGATAAGCTGTTGCGACGGCTACCTGACATGGCATGACCTGTATAATTAAACCGAACACCGTGGGCAATTGTATTTGTATAAATAATCCAGTCCTGTCTTGCATCATGTCTAGGAGGGGACTCCTGAGTACCACGGTCGGGAGTACCTACTGAAATGGACTAAGGCTAATAACTAGATTAATACATTAGTCATAAAAAGATCTTCCAGCTACAAGCAATCCCATTACCTGGGCGCGCTTGGGATCTGTAGCCTGCCGTCGAATAGGGCACATTTCCAGCATACTGTCATGTGTTGCACCCTTCAAGCTACTTAAGGGTACATGCATTTCCTGGACGATGTACCCACCTGAATTCAACCCCTAATTTTCGACCTGGGTAACCTGGATGGTCTGCAGGGCTTGTGGCTGTGGAATAATCTCACTGCATCTGCTAGTAACTAGGCCTGTGATAACCCTAGTTAGTTAAAGTATCAAGCCGTAGTTATTGCTTGGCCGTGATTGTTGAATGGAGAATTATCAGTCTAATCTTGCCTTGATCCTGTATAGATTTATTACATGTTCTGATTTTCTTATATTATCTTGCTGATAAATGGGAGAAACCATGTTCGATTCAGACGAAGGGTTACAATCCCGGTCCTTGTTTGGTTTAAGGATTGTAACCTGGTCATCTGAATGGTCCCATGGTTATCTTACCGTATATCCTCGTGATGTTATATTTTCTCCAGTTTTACTATATATTATTATCTTCTGTGCTAATTGCTGGTTTTAGTTCCTAAGTGAAGCTTCCTTTGTGGCACTTGCTCTTTCTGGGGTCTGACCCAGCTGGTTTTGTATGGCCAGATTTCGGAGCAGCTCCAGAGGATCTACCGACTTTCTAGTTTGATGGTGGCGACTATACGTAACCAGGGCAACGAGTGGGTTTATTTTGATCTTCCACTTTATTGTAAAAATATTCTTTTGAGGCGTTTAGCCGACGAGCACATGTTTAGCTCGATTGCACTTACTTACTGTCTGCCTACGGGCTATAACATGATTGACAGATCTAGGGTTGATCATGTATGACTAAACTCTTGCTAGTTCTAACATTTTGTAACGACTAGCTTCATGATCAGCTGAATATATAATATTTGGGACACCCTATTATTGTATATTTAATGATCATTCATCTTTTGACTTTTATCTACTTGTTTGTGATTGAGACACTAGGCTTGTTCATGACCATAGGAAACTGTTGGCTTGTAGTTAACCCTCATATATCTAGACAGCCGTGACCGTATTGCGAGATGAATTCCATTTCATATACGTAGCTGGCTATGTCTTCCCCCGCTCTCCAGTATTCTGGTTCTGGGACGTGACATGGTTTAAGTGGTGGCCCATGCAGGTCTTGGCATTCAAGATATGTGAGGGTTTACCTAATAGATGTCTCAATCAGTATTCGTCCTTGATCTCTGCTTATATCTTCAAATCCCTGAGAATCTTGACCTGATCACATGCTTGTATCGTTGATTTGTCCTGGTCCTTCCTTATTGTTTCCTGTGTCGTCTTCTTCAGCGGCAATGTACCTGACCTCGCCGATCAGCGAGGTGGAGCACTTCCCGTGGACCAGGAACCCGGAGATCAAGCCCAGCATTCCGGAGTAGCCTCTAGAGTTGTACCTACCGGAGAAGAGCCCCCAGTTCAGCCCGTTCGACCTGCCGAGCCTGACGATGGCACCTTGGTAGGTCTCATCAGGACCTTGATAGCTTGCCAGGATCGAAGAGGAGACGCCTTGCACCAAACAGTGGCAGATACTTTGACCAGAGGCGGTCATCCAGAGAACAGCGCAGCCAACAGCTTCAAGCGCCTGAATCGTCCTTTCTTCGACGGCAGCGAGGATGCGATTGCCGCGAACGCTTGGCTTCAGGATACCGAGGTGGTTCTGGAAGCAGCCAGGACACCTGAGAATGAGAAGGTGGCAGTGGTACGCCTACAGTTGCTAGACTTAGCTCGCAGTTGGTGGACGGCGCAGGCCGTGGGATTAGCGGCACCAGTTACTTGGGCGGTGTTTAGAGAGAGATTTCAGACGAAGTATTTCGATGTTGTAGCTCGGTACGACCTACAGACGAGATTTACCAACTTGAAGCAAGGAGGTAGAACGGTCGACGGTTATGCATCTGAGTTTTCTAGACTCAGTAGGTTTGCCTCCACCTTGGTGGCAACCGAGTTTGATCGGGCCTAGCGGTTCCAGCAGGGGCTACATTTGAAGATCTTGTTGGCAGTTGAGCAGATCGAGCACCAGACGTTCGATGCAGTATTAAGGGCATCTAGGAGGCACGAGTACACCTTCCAATCGATCGTGGATAGGACCGGAGGTAGAAAGCGGTCCCACAATCAGATGCACCAATCATCAGCTCCAGCCCCGGCAGCTAGGGGTTTGACCCTTGGAACTCTGAGACGGGCGGCCTCAGTAACGTCGGTTCAGCATTCAACCCCGACGTACCCACAGCAGTAGAAGCAGAAGCAGACTTTCGCGATGGGATATTATCATTGCGGGAAGCCAGGGCACGTGGTGGTAGATTATCGCAGGGCACAGGGATTGTGCCTGGCTTGTGGAGCGGCAGATCACAAGATAGGAGCCTGCCCGAATAGGGATAGTTCGTCCTCTTCCAACCTAACCAGTTCGTCGGTTAGGGGACCAGCACTATGCAGTAGCAGTAGTACCCGAGGCCATTATTGCCTCAGGCCCAGGCGTTTCATCAGCAAAACCAGCAGCAGTATACCTAAGCCCAAGTGCAGAGCAAGCAGAGAGGTTTCCAGCAGAGGGGACCCGCAGCCAGAGGACAAGGTCAGGCATTGATGATGGCTATGGAAGAAGAAGTTGCACCAGGTAAGGTAGTGGCAGGTACTATTTGATGGAACTGGGGATTCCCAGGAACCTTTCTTTGGTATGCGTATTGATCGATAGAAAGTTAAACAGATCTAATACGTGTTCTAACCCTTCATAGGCGAAAACTAGGGTTCACAAATTATACCTGCGGCGGAAAGGAGACAAGTAATTCCTGGCAATCTCGAGCGGACGACCTCAAGATCTTCTGCACGTATTCCTTCCTCGAGTTGGACATCGTGTGGGCGACGATCTCCCAACCTTTTTTTCTCCTTGGCAGTACTCTCTTTCTCTCCTTACGTGAATCACGAATTTAGAGAAAATTTTAGATTTCTGATCAGTAATCTGGCGGCCAGAGAATAGAGGATATATATAGGCTACGGCAGGGACCATGAGAAGAAATTAGGGTTAGACCTCCTAACGGATCTGGATATCCCGTGTTCAGCCCGAACACACAATCCAGGCCTATTAACAATAGCTCGGTCCACTAATGAGCTATTGTTGCACTACCTCCCTAATCCCAAATTATGTTTGTGGGCTCCTTTTATTATATGCTCTTTTGGCTCCCCATGTTAAGATATCGTATGTCCGTCGATCAATTAAGTTACTGACAACTATATTGATTCGACATCTTTTATCCTTAAGTAGTACCGCTCAACTTTATTTGTCATGTCGGATATAATTCACCTGCATGGTTTACATGACAATCCTTATGAGCTCCTTAAGTGGACATCATCAACCCGATGTATCGGGGCATGGATTCCATTTATAATCAACGGCCCATCATACATACAATGTTATTATCCAATTCATAGAGGTTGTTGATCCATAATGAATCTTACTCTTTTATGAGTCAAAGTAATGCACATTGCATATACATGTCCGTTATTATATCCGGATTAAGAGTACAAGCATCCATAATAACAGAGGTGTTTGTTCTCTTATGTAGTCAGTACAAAGAGAACAACCTCAAGTGGTCCTGTTCAATACACACAAAGTGTACTAGTGTAAACCTATAGTCAAGATAGACTAATACCAGATTACACTACAACCTTTCCAATAGATTGTTCAAGTCCATCTAGGTTGTGAACTACCTATATACTCCATAGGAAACTGATAATATGATCTTCTGTGTGACACCACACACCATATTATCTACAATATAGAATATTAGACATTTGCATTAACACTTGCAACAAATACAATATGCAAACATTTGCCCATATAATTCTCATTCAAAATTTAAGGAAATAAGGTTACTACAAAAGTGATGCTTTTAGTATATAACCCTAACACTATTCTCGTCAACTCCTCCCCAGTATCGGTATTATTTGATTCTGGTGCATCGCATTCATTCATGTCTGCACGATTCGTGACACAGATAGGATTGGATCTCGAGTTATTATCAGTGAGGCTCAATATACTTACTGGTAATGGTCTTGTGGGAGTAGATCGAGCGTTTTCCTCCTGTCGGATCATAGTTAGCGGTAGAGAGTTTCTCGCTAGATGCATAGAGTTCCCTATGGCAGACTATGATGTAGTCTTAGGCATGGATTGGTTAGGGAACTAGTATGCTAGGATAGACTGCCATGTTGGCAGGGTTGTCTTTAGTATTCCAGGCGAGCCAGAGTTTTCATTTTCCAGAGGCGCAGTAGAGCCATCTCCCCCAGTATTGCGGATGGCAGTAGCGGCAGTGCAGTTGCCCCGGATAGTCGAAGAGTTTCCAGATGTTTTCCCAGAAGAGCTTCCAGGTATACCGCCAGAACGGGAGATCGAGTTCACCATAGACTTGATTATCGGGACAGCCCCAGTATCAGAGAGAGTCTACAGGATGGCGTCGTCAGAATTGGAGATCTTGTACAAGATGATTGAAGAACTCAGGACCAAGGGATTCATCCGTGCAAGTAGATCGCCTTGGGGAGCCCCGATAATTCTTGTGAAAAAGAAGGATGGTACGTCCAAATTATGTATAGATTATCGTACCTTGAACTCAGTGACAATCAAGAACAAATACCCTCTTCCGAGGATAGATAACTTGTTTGATCAACTCAAAGGGGCTTTAGTATTCTCGAAGATAGACTTGCGGTCAGGATACCACCAGATCAGAGTCAGAGAGCCGGACATCCCGAAGACAGCTTTCCGATCAAGATATGGACATTGGGAGTTTCTTGTTATGCCCTTTGGAGCGACCAATGCGTCAGCCGTATTCATGGACCTCATTAATCGCATTTTCATGCCTTACTTGAATCAGTTCGTGATCGTGTTCCTAGATGACATCCTGGTCTACAGCAAGAGCGAAGCAGAGCATGAGCAGCATCTCAGAATCGTCCTTCAGACGCTTAGAGAGCATTAGTTGTACGCCAAGTTCAGAAATGTGAGTTCTGGCTCGACCGTATTTCGTACTTGGGTCATATCATCGCCATTTACCCAATTTGAGATGTCTTCCCATGTTTATAACCCGTCGGGTAGAAAAGGGACATCTTCTGAACATAAGAAGGTTCACACAAGTGTTATTTCTGCCTCCGTTCTCGATCGGACAACTCCTTCCTTTCATCACATACCAGAGAAATGATCAAACAAAGGTTACCCGAGGAGGAGTGGAAGTAGATCCCCAGAAGATTGTGGCTATCGAGTCATGGCCAGTACCTAGTTCAGTAGCAGAGGTTCGTAGCTTCCTTGGATTAGCCGGCTACTACCGGCGATTCGTTTCAGATTTTACAATGATTTTGGCGCCGATGACCCAGTTGACCCACAAGGATGTGCAGTTTGCTTGGACAGCAGAGTGTCAGGAATCATTTAAGAAGTTGAAGCGAGGCTTGATGACGGCTCCCATTCTTACACTTCCAGATGGGACCGGAGGATTCACAGTTTATTACGACACTTCAGGTAGAGGATTAGGGTGTGTCTTAATGCAGCATGGGAAGGTAATATCTTATACATCATGTCAACTTCGTGATCATGAGAAGAATTACCCGACCCACGACTTGGAACTGGTGGCGGTAGTATTTGCGCTTAAGCTTTGGCGGCACTACTTGTATGGAGACAGAGTGGAGATCTTCACTGATCACAAGAGCCTGAAGTATGTTTTCACCCAGAAGGACCTTAACATGCGACAGAGAAGATGGCTTGAGCTATTGGTGTACTACAATGTGGACTTACAGTATCACCCAGGGAAGGCCAATATTGTAGCAGATGCATTGAGCCGGAGAGCCAGAGTTTATTTCCTGACGGCGCAACCAGAGTTATTGGCAGATCTTCAGAAGATGGGAATTGAAGTGGTTCTTCCTACCAACGTGGCCTTGATGGCCAGTCTACAGGTTCAGTCCAGCATAGTTGAGAGGATCCGGAGGGTGCAGTCTACAGATTTCAAGATTCAGCAGCTCAGAGCAGAGTGTGAGGCAGGAAGAAGGCCAGAGTTGTACATTCATGTAGATGGTACACTTCGACATGGCACTCGTCTTTGTGTATCCTGTGGAGATATCAGACAGAAGGTCATGGCAGAAGCTCACAGTTCACAGTATTCTATTCATCCCGGTGGTACGAAGATGTACCTTGATATCCGTCAGTACTTCTGGTGGAATGGCATGAAGAGAGAGATAGTCCGGTTTATCTCTCAATGTTTAGTTTTCCAGCAGGTTAAAGCTGAACATCAGAGGCCCGCTGGACTTTTTCAGCCCTTGTCGATTCCAGAATGGAAGTGGGAGCATGTGACCAGGGACTTTATGACTGGATTACCTAGATCCCCAGCCGGTATGCTATTTAGGTTATAGTTGATAGGCTCACGAAGGTGGCTCACTTTCTTCTGTTTAGAGTTGGTCAATCGATGGCTCAGCTAGCAGAAATGTACCTCAGGCAGATTGTCAGGCTTCATGGCGTACAGGTCAGTATCACCTCGGACAGGGATTCAAGATTCACGTCACACTTTTGGCGTAGCCTGCAAGAGAGTTTGGGAACTCACCTTCAGTTTAGCTCAGCTTATCATCCGCATACAGATGGCCAGTCGGAACGCATAATCCATACTCTTGAAGATATGTTGAGATCTTGTACCCTTGACTTTGGTGGTTCATAGGAGGATCACCTGCACCTGGTGGAATTCTCCTACAACAAGTTTTCAGGCCAGTGTCCAGATGGCACCTTTCGAGGCCTTATATGGCAGGAAGTGCAGATCCCTACTAGCATGGGACGACATCGGAGAGAGGAAGATGCTCGATCCAGAAATGATTGCCCAGACAGTTGAAGTGGTCAGAAGGATCAGAGATCATCTTCGAGTGGCCCAAGATCGCCAGCGCCATTGGGCAGATGCTCATCGGCGTCCCTTAGAGTTTGCTATCGGCGACCATATATTCCTTAGGATCTCGTCTAACCGCGGCTTTATTCGCTTTGGCGTACGGGGAAAGCTTAGTCCTAGGTATATAGGGTCGTTCGGTATCCTGGAGCGAGTAGGAGATGTATCCTATCGTCTCGCTCTTCCGCCGTCGCTAAGAGAGGTGCATGATGTATTCCATGTGTCCCAATTACGATGGTACATCTCGGACCCGAGCTATATCCCGGACCATTCAGAATTGGTTGTTGGTACCAACCTTTCGTATGAGGAAAGGCCCGTGTCTATATTGGATTGGCGAGAAAAGATACCCAAGAACAAGACTATTAGCTTAGTCCGTGTTGCTTGGGGTCATCACTCTCTAGGTGAGTCAACGTGGGAGCGTGAGGATGACATCCGATCACGATATCCCGGCTTGTTTGACTCATGAGGTATAATGTCTTCCTTATGCCTCATGCTTTTGATTCCTTGCTTGAATGAGTGATTGTCAGCCTAGTTATAGCTTGCTTGTGATTAAAATATCTTGTCCTCGTCTCTCTAGCCTCTTAATTAAATTCTGAGGACGGAATTCTTTTAAGGTGGGTAGAGTTATAATGCATGTGGTTCGTATTACATATTTTAGAATACATGTACATATTTTATCTTGTATTGCATGATTCCTTGCTTAGCTTTTTCTTCATGGCTTGGTTTATTTCATGGGTTGGTTCGGCTTGGCTTGATTTTGCTTTGGTTCATCATGAACCAAGAGTGAACCCCTACCTACCACCATCATTAGTATTTATTACCCATTCTCTTTTCTCTCTCCTCATTATTCTTCTTCTCCATCATAACTTCTTCACCTACCAGAGAGAGAGAGGGGTCTAGGCAAGTGCAGCTTGCTTCATGGACGAACTCTAATTTTATTGTTCTATTCTCTCCTTTACAGCATTCTAACATACTTTAGTACTTGACATTTTTACTTTCTATGGCCAGATTCTTGTAGATCTAAGTTTATTTTATTTTCGGAATTCTTGGATTTTGATCTACTTAATCTTGCTATTTCTAACTTTTGATGGTTCCATGTTGTAGAGAATTTTGTTCTGCCCCATTTTGACCTATAGAAGTTCGGATTTGGACACTGGATGAAGGTTTTATGGAGTTTGGAAGTATGGGTTCTTGGTGTTCTTCTTCTCAAAAATTTGGAGAAGAAGAACAGTTCTCTGGCCGCATGGCAGTACTTGACAGCATGAACATTCATGCAGCAAGTCGCTCAGCCGCATGAGACCCTTGTATTCCAGTCGTATGGACTGGAACCGAACGAGTATACCTGAACTTCTCAGCACCGCATATGACTGGAATTCCCTGGCCGCATAGGTCCTCATTTCTTCCAACCGCATGGGGTCCAACTCGTCCTTAGCCACATAAGCCTACTTCCTTCTTGGCCGCATACAGCCTTTCCTATTGGCCGTATGGAGCTTCGATCCGCGCCAACCGCATGGACTCGCTTCCCGTCAGTCGCATGTGCGTCCATCACCCCTAGCCGCATATGCTGTCGTCCTCCCTTAACCGCATGGACTTGCTTCCCATCAGCCGCATGTAGCCCACTCTTCCGCTGGCCGCATGAGACCCTACTTTTGGGACCGCATGCGCCCTTGCCTTCCTAGACGCATGCCCCTGTCCTTACTAAGTCGTATGTGCTCTTCTTATTAGCCGCATGGGTTTTAGTGGTCCTGAGCCACAGGGCTACTCTCTGTGCCTTGCCCTGCTAATTAATTTATATTATTATTATTATTATTGTTAATTCATGTCTTGTAACCTTAGCATAACTTGGATATTCTGGTTGAATGCTTGTACTATGATGCCCAGCACATGTACCCTGAACACGGTAGTGACCCATAGGGGTGCACTCCTGACGAGTAAACAAGGCATGACGATAGTGGCCCGTCGTGGCAAAATCCTGACCGGTACACTTGACCTGATAACCTGACATGATATATCTTGATAAGCTGTTGTGACGGCTACCTGACATGGCATGACCTGTATAATTAACCCGGACACCGTGGGCGATTGTGCTTGTACAAATAATCCAGTCATGTCTTGTATCGTGTCTAGGAGGGGACTCTTGAGTACCACGGTCAGGAGTACCTACTGAAATAGACCAAGGCTAATAAGTAGATTAATACATTAGTCATAAAGAGAGCTCCCAGCTACAGGCAATCCCGTTACCTGGGCGCGCTTGGGTTCTGTAGCCTGTCGTCGAGTAGGACACATTTCCAGCACACTGTCATGTGTTGCACCCTTCAAGCTACTTAAGGGTACATGCATTTTCTGGACGATATACCCACCTGAATTCAACCCCTAATTTTTGACCTGGGTAACCTGGATGGTCTGCAGGGCTTGTGGCTGTGGAATAATCTCACTGCATCTGCTAGTAACTAGGCCTGTGATAACCCTAGTTAGTTAAAGTATCAAGCCGTACTTATTGCTTGGCCGTGATTGTTGAATGGAGAATTATCAGTCTAGTCTTGCCTTGATCCTGTATAGATTTATTACATGTTCTGATTTTCTTATATTATTTTGCTGATAAATGGGAGAAACCAAGTTCGGTTCACACGAAGGGTTACAATCCCGGTCCTTGTTTGGTTTAAGGATTGTAACCTGGTCATCTGAATGGTCCCATGGTTATCTCACCGTATATCCTCGTGATGTTATATTTTCTCCAGTTTTACTATATATTATTATCTTCTGTGCTAATTGCTGGTTTTAGTTCCTAAGTAAAGCTTCATTTGTGGCACTTGCTCTTTCTGGGGTCTGACCCAGTTGGTTTTGTTTGGCCAGATTTTGGAGCAGCTCCAGAGGATCTACCGACTTTCCAGTCTGATGGTGGCGACTAGACGTAACCAGGGCAACGAGTGGGTTTATTTTTGATCTCCCACTTTATTGTAAAAATATTCTTTTGAGGCGTTTAGCCGACGAGCACCTGTTTAGCTCGATTGTACTTACTTACTGTCTGCCTACGGGCTGTAACATGATTGACAGATCCTAGGGTTGATCATGTATGACTAAACTCTTGCTAGTCCTAACATTTTGTAACGACTAGCTTCTTGATCAGCTGAATATGTAATATTTGGGATGCTTTTCATTGTATATTTAATGATCATACATCTTGTGACTTTTACCTACTTGTTTGTGATTGAGACACTAGGCTTGTTCATGACCATAGGAGACTGTTGGCTTGTAGTAAACCCTCATGTATCTAGACAGCCGTGATCGTACAGCGAGATGAATTCTATTTTATATACGTAGCTGGCTATGTCTACCCCCGCTCTCCAGTATTCTGGTTCTGGGGCGTGACAGCTTCCAAGGAGTTCTAGTGGGCTACTCTGCTTCATCTTCTTCCTCCTTTCTAAGGTACTTCAATTTCCTTTTACTCTCATCTATGGCCCCCAAGCGTCAGAGAAGACCGGCTGATCCCTCACAAGCAGGATCTTCTTCTTCTGATTACGTCCCCACTAGTCTTTTCAGTCCTGCTAGACCCATAGGTTCTAATGATTTTGAATCTGGTTTATTCCCTGACAAATAATTTTTAGACCTTTGGTTTGATTTATTTTCTGGTCGTAGAATATGTGCTGGAGCTTGTGTTAACTCTACTATATTTTCTTAATACGCTTCCACATTTTACCATCTCGGCTATCGTGACTTCTTCGAAGTAGCCGAGAACATCTACGACCACGTTGTCTGTATGTTTTACTGCAACTTGTAGGTAAAACCAAACGAAAACTTCTATTCTTGCGTTGCTGGAAAAGAATTAGAGTTCAACGCCACCGACATCAGCGAATACTTCCATGTTCCTGATGTGGGTGAAGCACTAGTGGATATCCATCATATCCAATTCCCTAAAGGTGTCACTCTCGACTCCTTCAAAGAACTGCTTTGCCATCCAAGACATGTTCCTAGAAGAGTCTTTTCAAAAGATCTAAACCAAACCTTCTATGAACTTCATAGGTTTATTTTTTCAGTTCTTCTTCCAAAGAAAGGATCCTCTGATGAGATCACTTTCTTGGAGCTGTCTGCCATGTACCATGTCCACTTTGGCATTCCTTTTTCAGTTCCTAAGACCATGATGACTTGGATACTAAACTGCAGAAATGCAGGACACAACCTGGTTTATCCCATGCACTTGGCCTCCATCTTTCGAAGGTTTAAAATCGATCTTCAAACCTGTACCTACTCCTCCCCAGCCATAGTGCTCACCAGGTCTCGTCGATACCCTACTCCTCCTCTGCCTCCTGGTGCTCAGCCTGCTCCAGATGCTGATGTTGAGGCTCCTCCTCCTGATGCTCCTGCTCCAGCCCTGTTCCGGGTTTTAACCCAGGTTTTTTATCAGCGGTTTGATGACTTTGTTGCTCTCTCTGTGCAACGTCATCAGAGCTACCTCGACTCAGAGTTTCGCCACATCACCCAGGCTCAGGTGTTGCGGAATGGCATTGCTGATCTCCACTGGAGTCTCTCCCAGGACCCATCACATCCAGTGACTATCCTTCCTTACCCAAGCTTCCCAAGACCCAGGTTCGGAGATGAGACGACTTTTCCTTACTTTGATCTTACTGCTGCTTACTTTCCTCCAGATGCTCCTGGCAGTGACGACCCCACTATGTGATACGAACTTGAGCTGGTGGATAGTGGATAGGATGTTAGCTAATGATCTATCTTTTGATGTAGTTTTTTTTGTTATGTCTAAACTTTTAGTTAGACATTTTTTTAGCACTTTCTGATGATGATTGTATCTTTTCATTCAGTTAGACATTGTTATGCATGACATTCTCAGTTTATTTCAGTACTAGTTATCTTTTTATGCACTTTATGTTATTTGGTTATCTCTTTAGCTTCACTTTGTCTGTTTTTTGAAAATTGTTGGCTTCACACATTACGGGGGAGCCAAAGCCATTTTTTATATTGACAAAGGGGGAGACAGAGTACATACCAAATATCAAAAATCAGAGAAAGCGTACAATCCAAAACAAAAAACATTTTTTCAGGTACATTTTATTTGTTCTATTTTTAGATATATTTCGGTATAGACTCAAGTTTGTCAATTATCAAAATGGAGGAGATTGTTGGCCCATTCCATGGTCACACCCGATTTTAATAATCGACATGAACTTAAGTCAATACATAAAATATACAAACTGCTGCTAATCAATTCAGGACGTGTGAAATCAATATCAACAAGCGTCGTACTACTGCATCATCAAGCACGTAAATCATCAATCTGAAGATTACTTTTATTGGGATCCAGTCCAAGTCATTTTATAATTTATTATGTATTTTCTCTTTATTGAGTCTAGGATTTAAATTGTAAGATCGACCAGGTAATACTAGCTTAGGTTAATCTCAGTCCACCTTTCTATAAAAGCCTACCTATTCACATTCTATTTTACCAAAAGTTCAAATGTCATTTTTGCAACAAAATTTGACAAATATTCAAATTTCTCCTAGACAGAACTCAAACCGAGTTCGGCCCGAGTTCGGTCCGAACTCTGCCCGAGTTCGGTCTGTTTGAATTTAAATATTGGTTGCCTCCAAATCTGCATGCAACGTTCATACCCGAAATCTTTGCATCAAAACTCTGCCAGAACTCTACTCGAGCTCGGTCCCAGCAAACACCTATAAATAGGAGAGAGTTTTTATTTCAAATCACTCATTCATTCTTCATCTTCTCCTCTCTATTTAATAAGTGTTTTCATCTGATCAAAAGTTTTCATATCACATCTATACTCCTCTTAGCCAAAAGCCATTAATATGTATTTCGATCTAGAGTCTTTTGGTGTTCAAGAGTTGTAAAGAGGTTGTTCAAAGTACAACAATTATCTTTGTTGTAGAGCCGGTCATGCGCTCGTCACCAAGTACGGTGTTGTGAAGTTGGTCGTGCACTTGTCACTAAGCACGGTGTTGTAAGAGACTGTAAGCTCTCAGTTAGCTCGTGCCTTAGTGGACTAACATCGAGCAAGAGTACTCGAGACTGGATTAGTCCTCTCAGAGCGATACCAGTATACATCGTTGTGTCACTGAGTTTGATCTCTCTATCTCTTGCTTTATTTATTTTACTGTCTCTTATTCACTACCATATTTATAGCTTTAGTTTTTTTATTTTGTGATTATTTTTCGCTGCACACGTACACACTCTATTCACCCCCCCTCTAGAGGTGCTCAACGGTCCTACTTGGGGTTCCAGATCTTCGACAATCCTTTTAGCACTTTGTGTATCTTCTTATGGTTGGAATATACTTTGCCAAAGGAAGATAGAGGGTTGACGATGTTTAGGAATCTGGTGAACATCTGAGTAATCGTCTCATTTGGCTTTATTTTGAATGACTCGTATTCTTGTGTCATACTGCTGATCTTTGATTTTTTAACCTGTGTGGTTCCTTCATGATTCACCTCCAGAAGCCTCCATACTTCGTGTGAGGTGGAGCTATAGAAGCATGAAAAATCTCAGCTAAAGACATCCCTTCGCCAAAGCGTAGAAGATGCAAAAGACTCAGGCTCAGTGCTAAAAAGACAAAAAAGAAGATATAGAAGAGAAATCCCTTCATTGTCATGGCTACCAAATTCTAGTACAGACAAATCAGGACCATACATAAGTGATTAATTCTATTCTTCTACAAAGGATCTAGTACAGATTCGACAGAATCCTAAAAAGATCTACACGGGATGCAATCTTCATCAAAGCGCAGCTTTCCTTCTTTTCAATACACATGTTGGAGGATTGATCTCCACCAAAGCATGTTCTGATTTTTTTTTGGGGAAAAAGGGTAAATTTTATTCCAAAAGTAAAGCAATAATCTTACAACATACAATCAAAGTGGGACTCCCACTCATCAATTCCGCATAGCATTTACATCAAACTCGATGTCATGGAGAATACCAACCGGAGGGGTGACCAACCCCTCAAATATTCGACAATTTTGTTCCCGCCATACATGCCAAACTGAAGCAGTCAGACGAACTCTGGCGGTCCAGAACCAGTCCTGCCTTCGACCCCTGCTATCCCAGAGCACCGTTTTGATGTCCCCAATTCCCTTCACGGAGACGCACACTCCCAACACTCTACTCTGCTACGACCAGATCTGTCATGCCAGTGCGCACTCGAAGAAAATATACTTTATAGATTCATGCTCCAAACAGCATAGCACACACTTGGGATCCGGAACCGGCACTCCAAACGAACTCAGGCGATCCCTAGTCAAAAGGCAGCCCAGTAGAAGCTTGTAGACACAAAGCTACATCTTCCTGGCCAGATCCTTACACCAAACGAACTTGTAGTCAGAACTCTGAGGAAAGGTGCACTGAATGAGGTTGTAGCTGCTCCGGAATTAGAACTCCCTAGTTTCCGGAGTTGCTCCTGTCGGCTCCCAAATCCACCGATCAGCAGACAAAGCCGGATCAATGACAATAGTACTAATGATCAAACCTAGCTCCTCAGTAAACTGATAAGACACCGACCTCCACTCCCCATCACGAATGATGCGACTACACGTCAGACCACGCCTGTCCTCCTGGTGTGTCGGGGCTCCCCTGATGTCCAAAAGCGAACGCCGATCTATCCAAGGATTCCGCCAGAGTTTTGTTCCAGACCCATCCTTCATGACCTTCCGGATTACAGATTTGAGCATCCTCCTGTGTCAAAGGACAGTCTTGAACGTGACTGAGTGATTGTTGTCAGTAGCACATATCCAAAAGTTACCCTGCTTCACGTATCTACTGTGCATCCAGTCCGCCCAGAGAGACCCCCTGTTGAGGAATCTCCAAGCCAGCATAAGCACGGAGGCCCCCTAATCTACAGCAACGGCCTGAGCCCCACTCCTTCCTCCTTCCTAGGTCGACAGAGCTGCTCCCAGGAGATCGCATGCATACCCCCCTCCAAATGATATCTGCACAGAGCCGCTCCACTTTCCGAATAGTGGCAATATGGAGGAGGATGGACTGTAGCCAGAAATGGGTCACAGCCGAAATCATCGATCTGACCAGCTCGATGCGTCCACCAAATGACAAACCGGCGGCTTGCCAACCTTCCTCTCTCCTCTGGACATACTCCACCAGACTATGGCAGTCCTGATCCCGTGCATAGTTAAGTGTGAGAGGCACTCCTAAGTATCGCACCGGAAGATCACTCCTCGTGACACCCAGCACAACGGCCCACTCCTCCTTCTGGGGACATAGGGAGCTAAAGTAAACCCGGCTCTTATCCCCGTTCATTTGGAGGCCCGAGAGAGAATTTAATTCTTCCATAATCGCCGCAAGCGTCTGCAAACCCTCCGTCTATGGCTGGATGAACACCAAGAGTTTATCTGCATATATAAGGTGGGTAATTGGGGGATCTATCCTCCAAACCAAAGGGACCAGTCTCCCACGGTGCACTGCCAGGTCCATCAGGCATGTAAAGTATTCCATAACAAGCGTGAACAGGTAAGGGGACAGGGGGTCACCTTACCTAAGCCCACGATTGCTCTGGAAGTACCCATAAAAAACGCCCTGGATAAGGATAGAGAAAGTGGGATACGTGATGCACTCCCGGATCAATGCAACCCAGTGGTCTGTGAAACCCTTGGTGGTCATCAGATGACAGAGGAAGTCTCGATTAACCATGTCATATGCCTTCCTCAGGTCCAGTTTCACACATGTCTTCTCCTCTCCAGGTTTGCTAAAGCCCCTCACCATCTCATGAGCTAGGAGGCTGTGCTCAGCAATCGACCTCCCCTTGATGAACGCAGCCTGATTCGAAGATACCAAGTCCTGCATGATCCTCTCCATCCGCCGGCACATAAGGTACGTAATTATCTTATAAGGATAATTACAACACGCAATAGGTCTGAAATCCGCCAATATTGTCGCTCCCTCCTTCTTTGGCACCAAGGTCAGGAAAGTGTGATTCAGCTCTTTCAAAAGCTTCCCATTGATGAAGAATTCCAGTACCACCTCCAAGACCTGGTGCTTCAGAATGTCCAAGTGGCATTTGAAGAATCCACTGCTAAAACCATCTGATCCAGGAGCCTTGTTGGGATCCGCCACCTTGACAATAGATTCCACCTCCTCCAAAGTAACGAAGGCAAAAGAATGCTATTCCCATGCGGAGTCACCAATCTCTTCGTAACAACCTCTGAAAACACAGACAGGTAGTCAGTCTGAAATATAACTCAGAATAGTACCTGACAACCTCGCCCTGGATCTCAGTCGGTATCTCCACTATTATGCCATCCGCATCAAGATGCTGTGATTCCTACGCTGTCTTGTACGGATGACATCATAAAAGAACTTGGAACAACGGTCGCCATCCTTGAGCCAGGAATATTTGGCACGCTGAGCCGTGCTATTCTCCTTTTGTAGCCTCAGGATGTTGACTTCTTCGATCAGCTCCTTCTCTCTACCCGCCAGGTCCCCATTAAATATATTAGCTTGCATGTCCTGCTGGATGGCCCGCAACTCCACCTCCTTATCTTCTAAGGTAGACTTGGGTAACCCCTTCACCCAACTCTGAAGAGCCTTCTTCGTGGCCTTGAGACGATGAACCAAGCGGAACTGGGCCGTCCCCTCATGACAGCTAGTAAGCCCCTCTGAGACAGCCTCCAGGTAGCCCTCCGATAGATAACAACTGTTGTTGTACCTGAAAGGGCGGGACTTCCAGGAGATTGAGAGGTGAAGCTAACCCGGATGGAGGAATGATCGCTCGTCCCAGCGGCCAGACCCTCAGCCGAAGAGTTTGGGAAATGCCGGAACCATTCTCTATTGCCCAGAGCTCGATCCAGCTGGCATGCAACCCTGTTACGGGTAGCTTTGTTGTGCCAAGTCCAGATGAAGCTTGAGCAAGACAAACCCTGGAGCCCCGCATGGATGAGGCATCTCTGGAAATCATACAGGATAGTGTCTGGAACTGGGCGACCACCCATCTTCTCCCCTCGGTACAAAAGGGCATTGAAGTCCCCGGTCAGAAGAAGTGGAAGGCACGACGAATCAGCAGCAATGGCAACACGGAAGATGTCGCTTCACAGGGACTCCCATCTCCTTCTATCAATATGGCCGTAAACCGCCCCCAGCAAGAACCGAAAGCCAACCTTGTTGAAGAAGGAGAAGGCAGTCAACTACTCCGTCATCAAGATCAGGTCACCATCCCAGCTCTTCGAGTTCTAACAAACCCAAATCCTGGCCATGTCACATAGAGCCAGGTTTTGCAGTTGGGCCCAATGAGAAGGGGTTCGCCGAGCAAGAGTCTTTTCACCTTTGATATTAAATTCTAATAGAACAGAAATGTCACATTTCTCTCTGTGAAGAACCCCATAAATCTTTCTCCACCTCCCTAGCGAACACGTCCCCCTCACATTCCAAGTGATAATAGCCATTAATTAATGAGAGGATGGGTCCTCCAGAGAAACACCCGGATCGGCACCTGGGGAATGTGCCACATCCGACGCTAAAATATCCTCCTCCATCCCAGTCGGAATGGCCTGCTGGGGAACGACCTGAGAGAGCACCAACGCCCAGGCAGGATTGTCAACACACACCGCCTCCTCTCTGTCAGTAGGATGCCCTCCTCCCTGGAGGGGCCGTCCCTCAGCGGACCGACAGCATGTCTCTTCCTACTGTAAACCTGCCCCTCAGCCGATCCGTCGCCCCCTCGCGCCTCAATCCCCGACGCCCCATGCCTCTAGTAACTATACTACTCTACCCCGAGAAAGTGGTCAATGCCCCATACGTGGAAGCAAGCTGAGTAGAGACAATGAGTCTCATCCCACCATCACTCACTGGATGAGTAACCTCCCCCACCAAGACCTCTTCTCCACTGTCATCTCTGAAATCCATGTCGCAGGAAAAGTCTGGAGCCTCACTCACGGGAATAGTAAACTCCACCTGAGGTCCAACCGTCGAACAAGCACTGGCCAGATGCCCGAAACAAGAACAGTGTGAATAGGTAGGTGGAACCCATTCGTATTCCACCTTCTGGGTAAGCACCTCTCCAGAAGGGATCTCATACTCCACCAACTTCGGAAGCTCCCCCCAGCTCGAATCTCCACAAAAATCCTGGCGTACATCAACCTCGACCGAAAGACAGTAGCTTCGTCCGCCTTGATCGGGTGCCCCCCAAGCTCGCCAGCCGCATCAGCAAAAGAATACTCCAAAATCGGACAGGGAACTCAGGGAAGCGAATCCATACAGGGATGGCATTCAGAACTTCCCGCTCACATCGAATCTTCGGGGTCCACTCCTTTAGAATGATAAGCCTGCCGTCGATCGTCCAGGGGTCGCCTTGGAGGATCCTAGCGACATCATTCGCAAGTCTGAACTTTACATAATAGAAGCCGTTCTCGTGGGCAAAGAACTCCATACTCCCCTTAGGCTGCCAGATACGGGCTGCATAACCCCAGATCTGTCCGTAAAAAGGTTTGTTGCCTAGGACATACAGAACAAAGGTATTCTCCCAGTATGTTGTCACCTTCTCTATCTCCTCCGCAGGAAACGAGACCCGGAAACCCCTTCCTGCCTTGATCGGCGGTACGTACTCCATCGATGTGGGACTTTTCGGCCCCACAGGTTTGCAGATCTCTGCCCAGGATCGTCCAGCAGGACGATTAGTCGCCCCATGTGGCGTGGGGACAACCTCCGGGCGGGGTGACCCAGATCCCTGAACACCGAGATCCACCACCTTACCCTTCCCTTTGTCCGCCGCGGTCGCCTTTGGCCGTCAGCCCACCGATCTCCCAGCAGACACCACAGGACCACGGGTCGATGGCCGCGCCCCTGACCCGCTCTGTTGACTGTCAGCCGGATGGCGATCCAGAACATGATCCTGTCCACCTCCTGCCTTACCCCCGGTCATTGCCACGCGACGACGCATAACCGTCATCCAACCTCCTCCCTCCATCTGGCTCCCCTGAGATCCAGAACCTGCTCCGAATTCGAAATTCGGGGCGGTAGATACACCCCGAAGGATCCGATCCCCTGCCGACGCCGCAGCCACCGTCGGAGGGGGGCCGCCCGACCCCCCCCCGACGACAGATCCGCCCCCCCCTCCCCCCCTCCGCCGGAGGGGGCGTCGCCACCTGCAGTACGCCCGGGGGGTCCGTCCGACCACCCCACCAGAGATCCCGCACCCGCCTCCCCGCCTCTGGAGGCTTCTCCGCCGATCTGGGGGGGCTGCCCGGCCCCCCCTTCTTGCCGTTCTTCCTCCCCCCGCCGGCGAGGGGGTCTGGTGGCCGCGGGGGAGGAACCCTAGCCGCCACCTCCCTAGTCGCCCGATCGCCTCCCGAGTCGCACGAGAGAGCAGCCATCAATTAAAAAAAAAGTATATATATATATGACTGCCTTGTCAGTAATATAACTTCCTTAACCATTCAATTTTGTATGCATTGCATTATCAGTAATTATATATTCTTGTTATACTATTATATATGGAGAGAATCAAAAATTACTGGAATGAATACTACTAAGAATTAAACTCTAGTGAAGATGATTATTTCTCCACACAAATATTCCTTAATCGCATACTTTAATATGCCTAAGTTGTCAACTGCTAAGTCGTGCCAAAACCTAACCAGAAATATCTGACCATGGGTATATTATTTCCTAATGGCAGGAAGAGTTTAAATAATATGAGTATGTTATTTCAAAATTCATTGCACACACAATGATAAATTCACAGTGCGCGTTCGCGCACAGACAGACACATAAAGATGATTTCATAGCCTGGAAAGTAATATATGAAATCTGAAGAATATTGGAAGATTTGCATATCCAAAGCTTTATTTGCACTTAACAAAAAAATGATTACATATATAGGTGGTGGCACCAATAGATGGCTCAACAAGCTTGACCTGTATCGCCATGGATCTTGAGGGCCCTGCTGAGGTATAACGGCACTAGAATTATGAACTTTTCGTATATAGGCTAACACATTTGATTGGCCATGCATGAGCGGCCAACTTTGCTTGAAATCGCTAGCTCACGTGTCAAAAAATGAGTCATATATAGGATTCCAATCAACATGCTTAAGCATGTTAGTTCGATCTATCTAACATGCTAAGGCATGCTATGAATATGTGTCTGTTGTTGCTCAGCTTGGCTCTATGGCTATTTAGAGTCGATGTTGGGCAGTAGCTTGACATAAAAATCGAAAGAGAATATTTTACCAAAAAGAGAAGATTTTATCAAAAGCTATCTGCAATTCCAACACACCACTAGTGACAGTTCTTAGATGCATGACATCTAATGCCTCGTCCAGAAATAATCCTACTAATGTAATAGATACGGAGTAACAAAGAAATCTATATGACGCTCTACAAGGATGAAAAAAGTCGATATATTAAAATTATAGTAGTTTCTTTTGGGTTTTGGGGGGAATTTTGATCGAACGGAATGTGGTCAGTTAAACTTCATCTTCTCAAAGACAAATGAATTCTCACCTGTGATGCTCGTAGAAGGAATTCTGACTTTTTTAGGATCCCGAACTCAGACACGATATGGCACGGAGTGAAGTATTGCATCAACACTAGTAGCTGATGAAAGTGCCCTGAAGATAAATTGGAGTACATCAACACTAGTACCTGATAAAATTCCAGTATATAGTAGATCGTAAGAGCCCTAATTGAACAATAGATTGAAATATAGAACGAATCAGGACCTCATCATCAAGTGTCGGACCTCATCATCAAGTGTCGGTTCCTGCCCCCCCCCCCCCCCCGAATCCATAATCTTCTTCTTCTCATCCATTCCCTTTTCCTTTTCCTCCTCCATATAAAACCACAAAAAAGTCAGAATAAAATCAAAAAATTGACTAATGAAGGTTTTTTCAGTCTTTACCAAAAGAATCTTGGGTGAGGATGCAACCCTATCCTCGATCGCTTCTTCCACAGCGACGGCTGAGGAATCGGGACCCTTTTCGACTGTTGCTGTCGAATTGGTTTGTGCTTAAAGGGGGAGGAGAGGCAAGGTTTCCCACAGGTGAGGCACCCATCGTCAGCAGTTTGGTTCTTCTGGCCTTCAATTTGGGGGTTTTGTTGAACATCTACTTCAGGTCTCAATGGCAACGGAGAGGAAGATGAGTTAAGGAGATGTATGTTAGTGGAGAAGCCAAGGAGAATAGGTGGTCAGATGGTGGCGATGGTGGTAGCGGTGCGAGAGGAGGGGAGGAAGGAGAGGAGGAGGAGTGAAGACTTTGATAGGCATGGGAAAATTTTGGGGGGAATGGAAATATGAGCGGCCAGAATCATGATTTGGGGAAAAAAAGAGCGGGCGAGTTTGTTCTTTCTCTTTCTGAGTTCAAGTTTTTGGAACTTTTACAACATTTTGTATATATAATCATTATAAACGTACATACTATATATGACATTTATATGTGAAAAATGTGATAATGTCATAAACTTCTCCAAACCGTCGTATTAAGTAATGTGTTCTAAAATTGTGTAACACTTTTATATAAACTGTTATAATAATATTTTTATAAGCGTTATAAAAGGGTATTTTTTTTTTCTTATAGTGAAACCTCATTTTAAATGTCCATTCTACTCCTCAAGTTGCCATGAACACTTAGGTTTAAATAAGGGGTTGTTCTAGTCTAAGTGTTGGGTTAATTCCATTCCTAATCTTTGAAGAACAGTTTGGCAACTCTAGAGGGGGGGTGAATAGAGTATATATATATATAATGACCAATTAAAAAATTACTCTTTCACGAACAATGAATAATCAGAGTAAAATGCGGAATGTAAATGAAAGACAAGAGAGCATACGCAAACACAGCAATTTTAACCTGGTTTCCCTCGTGGAGGACTAGTCCAGGCCCGAGAACTCTAGCTCAGAATTAAATCCACTATTTGTGAAATAGTAGCTTACAACCCGTGCCTTTACTTCAGAAGAGCACGTCAACTTCTTACAGAGAATCGCAGTGGCGATTGCTTGGAATTGTCCAAGCGATTTCTTCACTCTTGCACAAGAATCCTAACTGAGAGATGCTGAGCACTCGAGACTTAGGAGGCTTGTGGCTAGTAGATGGGAAGGGTATGGCTTATAGAGCTTGTAGGAGAGAAGAGAAGAGAAGATTGAGTGATTCAAAATGAGAGAATTCATGCCCTATTTATACTGATTTTTGAGGCAGAATTCGGCCAGAATTCGGGTAGGAGAATTCAAAAAATTGGCCGTTGGACAGCTAGCAACCAGCTAACCCTAAAATTAGGGTTCCTGATTTCTAGGGGACAGAGTTCGGCCCGAACTCTGTGTGGAGGCAGAGTTCGGCCCGAACTCTGTCTCCAGAGCACAGAGTGATTCTAAGTGGGACTTGTGGGCAATTTTGTTTTGGTGGAGCTTGGGATTTTGGGTAGGCTTGTAGACCAAGTTCCAAGAGCTCAGCATAACTCAGAGTACATACTTCTAGACTCAATGAAATGTAAAAGTACAGACTCGAAAATATACTGAGAGTTGGAAACTGAGCTGTCGTTTGTCCCGAACTGAAAGCAGACGTCGTGTGTCGTATTGAATTTATACAGATATTATTTAGTCAATGTAGTCAATATTTGGTTGACTGTGACTTTGTGTCAACAATCTCCCCCATATTGATAATTGACAAAATAATATATGTATATTTCAATATTCATACCTTGACACAGTTGATTACAACATAGCTCCCCCATAACTGATGCAGAGCTAGAATCGGATAGCTCCCCCGTAATCAGTGAACGGTTCCGAGCTAGAAGTAGTAGCTCTCCCCCGTAAACAGTGCATATACCCTGTAACCTGATAGATAACATATTCCCAGAACGAGCACAGATATACACAGATGAATGCATAGAACCTGCATAGAACCTGTAATAGTTTCCCAAAACAAGCCAGCACAAAAATATACATATATTTCTCCCCCTTTTGGCAGTTAGCAATATAAATAAGCAATGAATAGTAATGCAACCACACCAAGAGAAAAAAATAGTATAATACTAGACAAGAGAGTGCATTGGCATAAAAGAAACTACGAGAAATAGCATAAAATGATATCCACCAACCAGAATGTCAAACACATCATCAGGGTTCTAAGATAAAAATCCAGTACATAAATCCATAACTAAATAACTAAAAACATAAAGCAACTAAGACCATCAGCAGTGGTAGCAGCATAACAAGCCAGTCTCCATCACGGAGCACCAGAAGGTCCTGGAACATCTGAAGGACCAGGGAAAGGGCCAACGAAAAGGTCCTGGAACATCTGAAGATCCACAAAAGTATCATCTGGATCCATATACTGCATGACCCACGGATCGTCTAGACGATGACCTGAGCGATGTGGATCCCGCTTAATAGGCACATGCAAATCAGGATGACGAGCAAGCGAATACCGCATATCATGCAGAGAGTTTCCAAGGGCACTAATCTGCAGAATGGTACGGTAATCCTGCTGCGTCCAGCGATCATCCTCAATAGCAAAACGATCGCGAAGCATAGTCTGAAGCGAATCCAGGTTGGCAGGAGGTGCAGTCTGACCGAGCGGAGGGGCGTCAGGCTCCTCATCAGCAGACAACTCAGTAGTAGCAACAGGCTGAAGGCGTCGTACCTTAGATAGAAAGGTAGGTGCCGGCAGGAACGGACAAGCATCAAGTGGTATACGAAAAGCACGAAAGATCATAGGAAGATACAGAGGATAAACCAAAGCTCGTGGTTTCCTCCTACAGCGAATCATCCAGTCCATCATAGTACGTGGAAGATTGAAATGAATTCCAAAGTGAAGATGATAAAGAGCAGAAATGTCAAGATAAGTGATTTCATCAGGGGAACCGATCTTGGGTAGAATGGTATTAGAGATGATCCAATGAAGATCAGAAAAATATGGGTTGAGATATTTCGTCATGAGCTTTCGAGGACGTGTGTATGGAATGCACAAATCGTCCTTGAAGCTTTCAAGTGAAAGTCCGTTGGGAAAACGGAACGAGCGAGCATCAACAAGCCTTTCCCAAGAACTTGGCTCAAGAAGATCAAGATATTCGGCTAGTTCAAAGTCATCAAACGAGATATCGATACCAGCAACTCGTGAATAAATACGAAGGTCATCAAAGGTTAAGTTGCATTTGAACATTTGAACGGCATGACGATAAATAGCAGAAGATGTAGTGACTAGTTCATCAATATAGAGGTCATGGAATAAAGAATCATATTGAGAGAATATAGAAAAATTGATAGGATGTCCTGTGAATACCTGACGATTCCGAAAGTTACTAAACCAGTTGTTTGATGCATCAAGTGAGACAAAAAGTCTATTGTCATAAGTGGAAGGATGTTGAGGACGAGGTGGATTGAACAAAGGGTGAGGTGGTTGAAGTTGTTCAATGATTTGTTCAATTGATGGAGGAGAATCCGAAGAGGAAATACTCTCAACTCGAATCCTCTTCCCACGATTGAACAAGCAAGGAGCCATTAAAAGATTTTTAAAAAAAATGGTACCTCAAACAGGTAAAGAACAATGGAGGAGAATGGAGAGGAGACACCTTTTTCTTGATTTGAGAAGCAATGAGGCACTCTAGATCAAAAACTAGGGTTAGGGTTTCAAGGAAAGAGTGTGTATAGGTAAGAAAAGGTGGTAATAGTGAAGGAGAGAGAAAGAATCCCGACATAAAGTAGGGTTTTGTCTTTGGTCGGGTGAAATATTGACCATTGGATTAGAATAGATCCAACGGCAGAGCCAGATCCCGACCCTGGAACCAAGGGACCGAACTCGGCCCGAACTCGGATAGGAGCAGAGTTCGGCCTGAGTTCTGGATCATTGGTCCAGAACAGAACAAAGGCTAAAATGAAAACAAAAGTTGAAGAATAACAAGAAATGATAACAAAGATTTAAGAGTTAAACAAAAGAAAGTTGAGGACACCAAAGAGAATAGAATAGATAGAGAAGGAGAGGTACACAGAAAACAGAATGAACTTTTTAGAAAATATCAATTAGGCAATATTAAATCGAAACGAGCCATATAATAAATAAAGATATATATTGTGGTTCAATAGTCCAAATTTGCCATGGGTTAGCTGCAGGGGCCGGATCCCAGCTAGCGGTAGTCCTGAGGACTAGTGCACCGTGTCGCTTAGGCTTTTACGTCTTGTTGTCAGAAGGACCCTTTCGGCTTGTACCCATACCAAATTTTTCGTAAAAGAATCACAATATACTCGATATTTACGCAGGTGAGTTTCAATTTATGACTGCTTCATCTAAGATTCCAAGTTCACGACAAAGAAAATTGAAACGCTCTTCGGATAGTGGCTTAGTAAAGAAATCTGCCAGCTGATGACCAGTGTCAATAAAGTCTAAGTTAATCGTGCCATTTTGCTGATGATCACGCAAAAAGTGGTGTCTGATCTCAATGTGTTTAGTGCGTGAGTGGCATACAGGGTTCTTAGTCAAATTGATGGCACTAGTATTGTCACAGAATATAGGAATATGCATGAAAGATAACTTATAGTCTTCCAGGGTTTGCTTCATCCACAGAATTTGTGCACAACAACGCCCAGCTGCTATGTATTCAGCTTCTGTTGTGGATAGTGCAACAGAGTTCTGTTTCTTGCTAAACCAGGAGACTAAAGCTTTTCCTAATAAATGACACGTGCCGCTCGTACTTTTACGATCGACCTTGCATCCAGCGAAGTCAGCATCAGAGTAACCAATAAGATCAAATGATGTTGACTTGGGATACCATAGGCCTACTGTAACCGTACCCTTAAGGTATCTAAAGATACGCTTAACTGCGGTCATGTGTGATTCTTTAGGATTAGCTTGATATCTAGCACATAGGCAAACACTGAACATGATATCGGGACGACTAGCAGTTAAATAAAGTAAGCTGTCTATCATACCTCGATACTTACGTTGATCAACAGGTTTACCGCTCTCATCTGGTTCGAGTTTGGTTGAAGTGGCCATTGGCGTGCTGATTGGTTTGATGTTGTCAAGATCGAACTTTTTCAGCATGTCCTTGGTGTACTTTGATTGGTAGATGAAAGTTCCATTAGCCAGTTATTTTACTTGCAGACCAAGAAAGTAGTTGAGCTCTTCCATCATGCTCATCTCAAATTTCGTCTGCATACACTTGGCAAATTCTTGACAAAGAGTTTCATCAGTAGACCCAAAAATAATATCATCAACATAAATCTGAATTAATAGAATGGTGTCTTTGAAAGATTTGATAAACAGTGTAGTGTCAATTTTCCCTTTAGAAAAACCTTTCTCAAGCAAGAAGCTGCTTAGCCTTTCATACCAAGCTCTGGGGGCTTGTTTAAGGCCATAAAGCGCTTTCTTTAGCTTGAACACGTGGTCGGGAAATTTGTGATTTTCAAAGCCAGGGGGTTGTTTGACATAAACTTCCTCCTTAATAAAGCCATTCAAGAAAGCACTTTTAACATCCATTTGAAATAATTCAAAGTTCTGATGATTGGCAAAAGCACAAAGCATCCGAATGGATTCTAGTCTAGCAACAGGAGCATATGTCTCATCGTAGTCGATACCTTCCTCTTGGTTGTATCCTTGAGCTACTAGACGAGCTTTGTTACGTGTGACTGAACCATCTTCACTTACTTTGTTTCTAAACACCCATTTGGTACCAATTGTTGAGTGATTAGCCGGTTTAGGAACTAGTTCCCATACTTGGTTTCTCTCAAATTGGTTGAGTTCTTCTTGCATAGCAGAGATCCAAAATTCATCAGTAAAAGCTTCAAAAATGTTTTTAGGCTCTACTTGTGAAATGAAGGCAGTGCTAGCAACAGAGTCTCTTAATGATGATCTAGTAGTAACTCCACGTGAAACTTCACCTATGACTAAATTTTCTAGATGAGAAGGTTTGAAAGAGAATTTTTTAGGCAAACCCTCCAGAGAATTAGTTTCGGTTGAAGTATTCATTGGAGTAGAAGTTGATGGCTCAATGTCATCATTAAGAGTAATTGCTGTACTGTTGTCTTCATCAAAAGTCACATTTGTTGACTCTTCCACAATAAGTGAGCGTTTATTGAAAACTCTATATCCCTTACTCTTGGCGGCATAACCAAGAAAGATACCATCGTCAGCTTTGGCATCAAATTTGCCTAAGTTGTCTTTGGTGTTAAGGATAAAACATCTGCAGCCAAAAACTCTAAAATAAGAAACATTTGGGGTTCTCCCAAACCAAAGCTCATAGGGTATTTTCTTCGAAATGGGACGAATAAGCACCCTATTCAAAATGTGGCATGCTGTACTTACAGCCTCTGCCCAAAAATATTTCGGAAGAGAAAATTTATTCAACATGACTCTAGCCATATCGCCAAGAGTCCTATTCTTCCGCTCCACAACACCATTTTGTTGAGGAGTTCTAGGACAAGAAAATTCATGATCAAAACCATTTGCATTACAAAAACTTTCAAAATCTGAATTTACGAATTCGCCTCCATGATCACTTCGGATTCGAGTAATCATGTAGCCTTTTTCGTTTTGAACTTTATTTACAAAAACTTTGAAAACAGAGATAGCGTCGCTCTTATTAGCGAAAAAGAAAACCCAAGTAAATCTCGAAAAATTATCAACAATAACAAAAGCATAAAGTTTGCCACCAAGGCTAGCTATTCTACTAGGACCAAATAAATCCATATGAAGTAATTGCAAGGGTCTAGTAGTACTTACAGAGTTGATGGAATGAAATGAGGATTTAATTGCCTTGTTTAGTTCACATTCGGCACATACCGTGTCCTTTTTGAATGTGATGTCAGGCAATCCTCTCACTAGCTTCTTGGTAGAAAGCCTAGATATAGCATCCATGTTAGCATGACCGAGACGCTGGTGCCAAAGTAGTCGTTCGTCTTTGTGGGCATATAAACATCTACCTGCATGGTTAGTATTTATAGAGAGATAGAAAATATAGATATTGTCCTCTCTTTTCCCTTCAAAAGCAATGTCTCCTGTTGACCTATCATAGATATAGCAACAGTTTTGTCCAAAGTTAATATCATATCCATGATCAGCAAGATGGCTAATGCTGAGCAGGTTATGCTTTAACTCGGTCACTAGGCAGACATCCTTTATAACAGGAGAAGGAGGATGACCAATGATACCGTTACCTATTATGTGCCCTTTGAGATTGTTACCGAAGGATACGTATCCTTCTCTTTTCATCGATAGTGATGCAAAAAGATTTGTATCTCCCGTCATATGTCGCGAGCATCCACTATCGAGAATCCACTTACTCTCAGTTGAGGAGGGAAGGTCCACCTACATCAAGAGTAGATGTGACCTTTGGTACCCATTTTCTTGAGGGTCCTGAAAAGTTAGTTTTTGGAAACCAAGCATATATTTTCTTGTCTACCAATCTTCTAACTCTACACTGTGGTGAGATGTGTCCATGTATTCCACAGTAAGTACAGATAGCATTTTTATTTATACTGGGAGCATGAGAATGATATCTATAAGCAACAGGATGAGGATGATATGGAGAGTTAGCATGGTAATGAGGACTATGCATAGAGTGAGTGGCATGATGATGATGTCTGCGTGGCATAGCATGATGATATTGACTGTGAGGAGTGGCATGCTAAGATTGTCTATATGGCATAGTGTGATGCTGTGGCATGATATGATGATTTTGCTTATGTGGCATAACATGATGATTTTGTCTACGTGGCATGGCATGTTGATGTGGTATGGTATGATGACTTTGTCTATGTGTAGAGTGATATTGGTTGTGTCTTTGTGCAGTATAATGAGTATGAGGAATATTCTTACGTGCACGTGGTTTGTGAAAGTTTGTGTATATAAATGCATGGTTATGTGCTGCATGAGAATGACGTGGTTGACTAGTATGAGTGGTGTTGTGCCCATGTGATTGGGTTTGAGGTTGAACAACCTGTTTACCCAATTTGGTTTCTAATCTTTTAGACATAGCTTGCAGTTCATCAATCTTGATATTTAAGCCATAAATCTTAGTCATGGAAATCTTGTGTCTACTCTTTTCTTCAGCAAGCAACGTGTTGAGAGTAGTGATTTCTTGAGTTTGTTGCTCAATGCGTGCTTCAGCATCATGTAAGCTTAATTTAAGCTTGGATACTTCATCAGTGTCATTTGTGGGTGATGTGTTTCTAACATTATCAAGAAGTAAAGAAATTCTTTATATCTCATCTTCTAGACTTTTGATTTTGTCCTTGGCATGCTTGTATTTACCGATAACCTTTTTGTGATCATCAAGTAAATTGGTGAAAGCATCGCCAAGTTCATCAAAAGAGAAGTCATCTAAAGTTTCGTTTGATACCTTGGTGGAATTTGCCATGAGGCACACATTTGCTTTGTCTTGAGGAGAGTTCTTTTCTTCCTCGGAGTCACTTGCTTCGCTTTCATGCCAAATGCTTGTGTTGGCATACCTTTTTGATGAGTTCTTCTTGTAGGGCTTTTCATACCGGTTGCTTTTCTTTAAGAGCGGACAGTCTCTTCTGACGTGTCCAGTCTTTTTGCAACCATAGCAGGTTGGCTCTTCTTCATCGTCTTCTTGTGGTTCCTTCTTTCTTTGATTGAAGCGAAGGAATTTCTTGAAGTTACGTACCATGAGAGCTTGGTCTTCATCATCTGAGATATCGTCTTCAGTCTCATCGTGATCAACCTTTCGTCGATGAACTTTGAGTGCGATCTCCCTGGTCTTCGGAGCAGGCTCTTCGAAGTCCTTGAGGTCAAGCTCGTGAGTCATGAGCTTGCCCATCAACGTCTCCATAGACATACTTGTGAGATCATTTCCTTCTATGATGGCTGTCACCTTAGGGTTCCAAATCTTTGGTAGCCCTCTGAGTAGCTTGCGGATCTTCTCATGGTTTGAGTACTGCTTACCAAGCGAGGATAACGGGTTGATGATGTCGAGGAATCTTGTAAACATTTGAGTGATCGTCTCATTTGGCTTCATCTTGAAGGCTTCGTACTCTTGAGTGAGACGGCTTATCTTTGATTCCTTGACTTGAGTGGTTCCTTCATGCGTCACTTCCAGAAGTCTCCATACTTCATGAGCAGTGGTGCATGTAGAGACCCTGTTAAACTCGTTCCTGTCTATAGCACAGAATAAAGCATTAATAGCCCTAGCATCTAGACTTGCCTGTTTCTTCTCCTCGACAGAATATTTGTCGTGTGGTTTCTCAGTGAGGTGACCATCGACAACTATTCTGGCGGGCTTTTTGTAACCGTCAGTTACGACAGTCCACAGGTCAAAGTCTAGAGACTTCAGATAAAAACTCATCCTTGTTTTCCAATATGTGTAGTTAGTCTCATCAAATAGGGGAGGCCTATGAGTGGACTGACCTTCACCATGATTGGAGATCAAGGATTGTGTGGTTGCCATGGATCAGCTCTTAGGATGTTAGTCCTTATAAAGAGAACAGAGCTCTGATACCAATTGAAGAACAGTTTGGCAACTCTAGAGGGGGGTGAATAGAGTATATATATATATAATGACCAATTAAAAAATTACTCTTTCACGAACAATGAATAATCAGAGTAAAATGCGGAATGTAAATGAAAGACAAGAGAGCATATGCAAACACAGCAATTTTAACCTGGTTTTCCTCGTGGAGGACTAGTCCAGGCCTGAGAACTCTAGCTCAGGATTAAATCTACTATTTGTGAAATAGTAGCTTACAACCCGTGCCTTTACTTCAGAAGAGCACGTCAACTTCTTACAGAGAATCGCAGTGGCGATTGCTTGGAATTGTCCAAGCGATTTCTTCACTCTTGCACAAGAATCCTAACTGAGAGATGCTGAGCACTCGAGACTTAGGAGGCTTGTGGCTAGTAGATGGGAAGGGTATGGCTTATAGAGCTTGTAGGAAAGAAGAGAAGAGAAGATTGAGTGATTCAAAATGAGAGAATTTATGCCCTATTTATACTGATTTTTGAGGCAGAATTCGGCCAGAATTCGGGTAAGAGAATTCAAAAAATTGGCCGTTGGACAGCTAGCAACCAGCTAACCCTAAAATTAGGGTTCCTGATTTCTAGGGGACAGAGTTCGGCCTGAACTCTGTGTGGAGGCAGAGTTCGGCCCGAACTCTGTCTCCAGAGCACAGAGTGATTCTAAGTGGGACTTGTGGGCAATTTTGTTTTGGTGGAGCTTGGGATTTTGGGTAGGCTTGTAGACCAAGTTCCAAGAGCTCAGCATAACTCAGAGTACATACTTCTAGACTCAATGAAATGTAAAAGTACAGACTCGAAAATATACTGAGAGTCGGAAACTGAGCTGTTGTTTGTCCCGAACTGAAAGCAGACGTCGTGTGTCGTATTGAATTTATACAGATATTATTTAGTCAATGTAGTCAATATTTGGTTGACTGTGACTTTGTGTCAATAATTGACTCAACATGACTCAAGTGTGTTTAGTTGTGTTCATCCTAGAAAATGGGTCCAAATAGTCATGTCCAGTCCAATTAGGTCCACAAATCAAAGGTCCAAAAAATAAGCTAGTCAACTAATAAATGTAACAATCACATTTAGTTAATAAAAAAATATCCATTATATAAATAATGTAAAAATGACAAAAATACCCCTATTCTGGAAATATGGTAGTGACAATCTTACCCCCTTAGAAAAAATTTATCCTCAAAATTTAAGTTGGTTGCACTCTTCTCTAGGTCAAGCCCCCAACAATCATCGTCCAAGAAAGTCCTATCTAAAATCATAAAATTCATTTGAAAGAAAACAAACATACATGGTTATGGTCATACTAGTTATGATATTTCAATCCCTATCATGGGTTCTAGTATGAAAATCATCACTGAAGTTATAAGGTACTAAGAAATCAACAGATCATGGAGCGAGAAAGGAAGAAAAGAATATAACAAGAAAATATGCTAACCCATCACATGTAGCATCGGCCTCCTCGACCATCAACGCAAAAGCCCTGCCCTACTTGGGTATCTCCCTTTCCTGGTGCGGGGCATGATGTTGTGCCACAGGTGGCCTAACTCCATCTTCTTGTCCTTGATCTGGACACTAGCCAGGACGATGAAGGGTTAAGAGACAATCCCTTACTAGATGCTCCGTTGATCCACAATGCAAGCACGCTTCCAGCCTCTTCCTGCACACCTCCTAAGTATGGCTTGACCTCCGATAGTAGGTACATATAGGAACTGGCTGAAACTGTCTCTGAGGCTGCTCTTGTTCCTGATGTATTGGGGCTTGTATCGGTGTATAAAACTGTTGAACCTGAGCCCTAGCGGGAGCTTGGAACTGCTGTTGCGATGGCTGGAATGATTGATACAAAAATTGGGGATGCTTCGCCGTTCCTGTACTATTACCAGGATCACCCATGCTGTTACTGCCTCTCTTGGGCATGAGGCCCAAATCCTCCTCGACAATCTGGATATCCATCAGAATATCCTTGAAGATCGTCGTGTGACGCCTAGATGTACGCTATCTAACCTCACTGTTCAGGCCTCTCTTGAACTTCCTGGCCCGATCCCCTGGCTCCTGAACTATGATCTTTGTGAATCGGCTCAAACGAAAAACTCAGCAGCATACTCATCTACTGATAGTCTCCCCTGAACCAATCCATGAAATTGGCTCTCTAATGCACTCAAAGCCACATCCAAAAAGTACTTCTCCTTGAAAAGCTCCCTGAAGACCTCTTAAGTCAACCATGGCATTGCAAGCCTAGGCTCTGTACGATACCACGTGAGGGTGATATCGAACAGCTGGCTAGCGGCCGCCTCCGCTTGTAGTCTCTCTGGGATCTGTGCCAAATGTAAGATCCGCTCAATATCCTCCAGCCAATCATTGGCATAGAGGATCACCTCCATCCCCTTGAACTCCCGAGGGGACATCTTTTTTAAGTCTAATACAATACCAGCCTTGCCTACTGATGCTGGAATATATCATCCTAAGGAGGAGCGGTAGCCACATTCTCCACTGCAGCCAGTGCCAGTTGATGGGCACTATCAATGCTTTGGCACAACACATCAGCCTGTCGTTGTTGTGCCTCAGCCTGGGCCCTATATGTGCCTCCATCATCTACTATAATAGTGCAAACATTTGCACTGTGTTAGATGATAGTGGAGGTGGTGGAGGAATGAACCTCGGTTGAACTGAAATGGTCCTCTGAACCAGTGGAGGAACGACCCCATGAGCTGCTGGCACTCCTACATGGATGAAACAAACAGTAGGAGCAACTCCCAGAGGTACAGTTCCTGCAGCTAGGAAAGGAGGTTGTGAAGTAGCAGACCTCTCCTTCGCTATGGCAGTTCCAGAGCGTTGTGATCTGGTCATCAGCATCCTGAAAATAGTTCGACAAAAGAAATCAATATGGCAGAAGATGAGATATTATCAGGGAAGGACAATTAAATTCGAAGAATAATTGCAAAGAAGGATTGAAATGATAATCAAAAGGTTGGAAGTTTCCTAATTGTGATTGAATAACTCTTAATATAGCCTACAATGTATATCCTAGTAGCAGGCTCGTAATAGCACTCTAAGTCGAGCACCTCTACAAAATCGTACTATTTGTGACCTGAACCTGCATAGGCCACCGTAAAAATGTGTCACGATCCGTACCCTATTTAGGGGTACGTGGACCAGCCTACGCCGCAGTGTCGACGGTAGAACGTTGTATAGGTCGTCTATAATATCTTATCATCTAACAATATGAAATATAAATTTGTCATCTCCATACGGAGGAATAATATGACATAAGAAGTATATAACTCAATCACAAGTTCCATAGGAAGATAAAGCACGATATTTGGATAGATGATAATGAAGATAAAATTGAATAGCAACAGAAGTCATAACACAAAAAGTCGATAAGTCTAAGTCAAAATAATACATATCCTGAATAAATATAACATTCCCAAATATGACAAACTGGAGACAAATCCAGAAAACCTAGCTACTAGAAAAAATTACTACTAGAGGTGCACCCTCGACGAGCACCGGCTCCAAGGAAAATCTCCTGGGCATGGTCATTAGTCCTCTAAATACTCTAAAAAAAAATGTTATCCAGCCAGGATTGGAGCGAAGTACAAACAATAACAGTAGTTTCATTTAATTGACAAAAACTATAAGCCAGTGATAAAGAAGATGCTATATACGATAAAGAATAAACTGAGGGGCTAAAATTAATAAAAGAAAACAGACAATATCAATAATAAAATATAATGTGTGCGAGCTAGTAATGGAAGAGGAAATACCACACCAGGGATTGAGCAATATAACCGATGGACTGAATAGAAAACTATAATATGCCATGTGTTTTAAAATACTAAATAGATATGTGATCGGCTTAGGAGATTCAATAATTTACACTAAGAAAAAGTTAGCTCAACCATACGTGAAGTGCATGATTAGCTAGTAGCCGATGATTTACACTACTTGTTGATAGCTCTTGATCACATATCTAACTAGTATTTCTTCCGCCCCGACTGATACGATGGATCCAACCATGACACGTTACTAGCCAATGTATCCAATATTATCCAATATTCCAGTGTCATCCAATAATATCCAATGTTATCCAATACCAATAAAAACAGTATCCGATACCATAATAATGAGTTAAGGTAACATCTCATAACTGAAGATTCAATGACAATACCAATCCATGTACCATTGTGTCAAGAATCAAAAGTATCATTTTTAAATACTTGAATTATATTAGTTATTAAATAATGAAAACTATCAGAGAATGTACTCGCCTGCGGTCTTGAGCATTAAATGTGAATTAAGGACCAAAGTGGAGTCACAAAGACCTATATAAGAGATATACATGTTAATTTAGTGTTTAAGTGTGTTTAACATGGATATCTAGTGTGTGATATGCAGTCTAAGTTAATACTAGGTCAAACTAGGCTCCCGGGATCAAACTAGGTCAATTTGGGTCAAATCGAGTCAATCTAGGTTAAGTTAACATATTTAAATATATATACAATGATTGGATTGCCCTTTATTTGGTCTTTATCCTAACTATAAGTAATACCCTATTCATATACATGGTATATGATAACATTACCTACCCTTGTATATAGGTAAGTCTATTTACCCTAACATGTGGGTAAATCTCATCACCTATACATGGGTTCACCTATACTAGGTAAACCCTAACCTATACAATACTTTACCATTACGTAGATATGTTATCACCTACCTAGGTAATCCGATTACCTATACTTGCAATTATATAACATGAGCTTAGGTGTGTAGAACCCTAGAGTGGGGGTGAATAGGGAAATAAAATAAACTAAACACAAGAAGTTATATTACTGAAATAAAAAGAGAGAGAGTGAGAAAATCAAACACGCGATGTATCATGGTCTCCTCCCTAGAGGCAATCCAGTCCCGGAACTCTCTCCGGCTTAAATCCACTATTGAGTAAATAGTACATACGAGTTTGGATCCGAAGAACTCGCCAACTTCAACACGAGTTTGGATCCAAAGAACTCGCCAACTTCTTACATACGAGTTTTCTTACGAAGGCTCGCCAACTTCAAAAAGGAAAGGAAGAGAACTGTTGATCTTCTAACACTTGAAGATCGAAAGTACAACTCTTGAATACTCTAGCACTTTTGGATTGGATGACAATTAAAAGCTTCGGTAGAGTAGTAATGGTGGAGCTCTTGGTTGTTGAAAAATTTATAGCTTGAGTGGATGGCCTTCAAGAGAGAGAAAGAATCCATTTATATAGAAAATCAAGATTAGGTAGCATTTAGTGCTCCTAAATATAACCCAGACGGCATACCATCGGTATGGACCGGCATACTGTCGGTATTCCGTTTGGAACAGTAAAGGTAATAATTATATCCGTTGGGGAGCATTTAATGCTAGCATTTAATGCTAGCATTTAATGCTAGCATTTAATGCTAGTATTTGTCCATTCAAAAATCAAATCAGATAAACTGGTATACCGTCGGTATGCAGCGGTATGTCGTCGGTATACCAATGTTCGTCACAGAACATTTTGTGGCTAACAAAACGGTATACCGTCGGTATACTGTTGTATGCCGTCGGTATGCCAAAGTTCGTCACATAACATTTTTGTGGCTAACAAAATGGTATACCGTCGGTGTACTGCTGTATACCGTCGGTATTCCGATATTCATCACAGAACATTTTGTGGTTCACAAAACGGTATACCGTAGGATACCGTCGGTACGCCGATGTTTATCACAGAACATTCTTGTGGCTCAAAAACGGTATACCGTCGGTATACCGTCGGTATGCCGTTCTTTAGGCATTGATTTTTGACAGAAAAAATAGAAGAGCTTTATGATTTGTCATCCAACCTTTGGTGTTTATACAGAAAGACCTAGACCTTGTACAGACTCGAAATCTTGAATTTGTTGAGAGCTGTCTTCAAGGAGCGCTGGTCTTTTCTTCAGTTTTTTAGGAACTTCCATAAGGCTTTGATGATTCGGTTTGAATGGACAGAACTTATTTGAGTAGAGCTTTGAAAGGATATCTTATAGCTGAAATACAGAGAAAAACTAGACTACGAAGATGTTGTTAATGTTATCAAAATAAATTGTGCCAACAATCTCCTCCATTTTGATAATTGACAAAATAGAGAGATAGCATCTTCAGGGAGTGACTCCCCCGTAGGTAGACAACTCCCCCTCAATACGTTTTCTCTCCCTTTGTCACTTAATCAAAGATGGAAAATAAAAAAATTGTAGCGAAGAATAGTGAACGCAATATGATGGATAAAAGTAAGCATATATTAGATATTGAAAGAGGGTACATGCTTCAGACTACATTTAAAAAAATAGATAAAACTCTCCTTCACGAGAGTGAGCAAGACATAGCAAAACATAAGAAACAATCCCCGTAGGACCACATACAACATAAAAACAAACTACTGGTCCCCGAAGGACCTCAAAGGACACACACTAAAGCGACACCAAATTATTCTACCACCATTAACAGGAGTCCGCAACTACTCATCCGTTGGATCGTCGTTCTCCCCACCCTGAGCACCGTGAAATGCACCGAAAGGATCTACGCCGTCCGGGTACATGAGTCCGTAGGCGTTGGGGTCCGAGAAGCGGAAACCTTGGTAATGTGGATCCTGAAGGTTAAGATCCAGATAGGCATTCCGGTCCTGAAGGGTCCGCTGGATGAAGTAAGCCTGGTCATGGAAGCAGCTCTGGATAAGATTCCCAAGGCTGCGGGTGTTGGCCCTCATCTGCTCCTTCGCCTAAGCCATGCGCATGTCAAAGTGCTACTGGGTCAGTGGCATGTAACGTCTAAACGGAGGAGGCGCAGAAGATGGCGCAGCATGAGAAGCGGCCGACATGTCATGGGAGGAAGACGCACGAGACGCTGAAGCACCAAGGGTAGAACGGGAAACAGCAAGAAAGGAGGGTACGCCGTCCGACTGGCAGAGAGAGAGATCCACGTTCTTCGTCTCCAGGATAAGGGCGATGAAGGTGCCATAATTGAGGGATTGCTTCCCAGCGGGCAGGACAGAGAAAAAAGCATTAAGAAGAGTCTTGGGAAACGACCAAGTCTTCTTGGAGTAGAGGTAGTACATGCAGACGAGTGTGTCATTGGTGATCGTATCGTAGTTGTGGGCCTTAGGGTAGAGGGTGTGGCAGATAATTCGATGGAGCTCGTAGTAGAAGGGCTCCAACTGCTTGGAAAGGGCCAGAATGGCCGGAGGATTGGGTCCCTTGCAAATGATGCCATAGAACTCGTCAAAGGAGACTTCGACAGAAGGATAGAGACCGGCCAAGGTCGGCAGAGCATCTCCTTTGTTAGGGACTTCAAGAATCTTGGCAATATCGCAAGCCGTCAGACGAAAGTGGCGATCATTTACCATAGACTCGATGGCATTATTTTGGAGATCGGAAATTAGATTGCAGTAGAATAGACACACCGCTGCCGGATAGACGGGCACCGAACGCCACAGAAGAGATGAGAGGTCGGTCGTCTCAAAGAGGGAGAGATGGCCGGAGAAAAGATTCCCGTTAATGGCCTTGCCCTTGAAGACATTGTGGTTAGCAAAATGTTGGAACCAAGCGTCGGCAGCTAGGACGGAGGTGAAAATTTTTAGATAATAGCCATGTGGAAGAGGCACGGGAGTGAACGGGTTCACAGCGGTGGAGTGTTTTCCATAAATAAATTCCTTTATTTATTATGTATCTGGGAAAATTACAACTGTGGGAATCTGATCTAGAAGACGATCACTTTATCTCTTGGACTATACGAAGAAGAAAAGCTCTCAAAATTTTGACAGTAGATAACTATGTATCTGTCCAATGAATGAGAAAAAGAACTCTATTTATAGAGTCAAAAATAATAACTGAAAAGATAACTGTCTTCACAGCCTGTGCTTAGTTGAAAATCACGCAGGATTTAACATACGCAAGGTTGTGAGCAGTTACTGGACGTGGCCTGTAACTGTTGGACACATGGCAATCATGCATGAGTCATGTGCAAGTTACAGGACACGCAGGCGAGAGATCAGTGGCATGGCTGCCACGTACTCCAATTTGATGAAATCCACGCAGACTTGTTGAAGACGAAATCCACGCAGACTCGGGGTAGAAAGCTTCAAAATCCACGCAAACTTGGGGCAAGAAACTTCAGAATCCACGCAGACTTTGATGAAGAAAACTTCAGAATCCACGCAGACTTGAGGAAGAAAACTTCAGAATCCACGCAGATTTGAGTGAAAACTCAAAATACACGCAGACTTGGGATAGAACTGCCAGCTGTCTTGATTCAGCGTGCCTCGATTGACACAAAATCTCTGGCAGTGATTGCTTTTGTCAGTCACATTAAATGACAAGAAGCTCTTTTGGTACGCCAACTTGACGAAGGTTGAGTCTTGTTGAAGAAGATTTCGAAAATCACGCAATAGACGGCTGTGATCTCTCGAATTCTGTGGATACGTGGCATACGAAGAGACATTCTTTGACTGTCGTACTGTCAGTCATAATTACTCTCTGATAAATGATGAGCTGTCTCCCCAGCGTGATTTGTAAATATTGTCCTGATCAACTGAGCGTGACTTTTGACTCTGTCCTGATCAACTCAGTGTGACTGTCATTTTTAAAGGCCTACAAAACCCCCTTCAAAGTTTTCGAAAATTGAAAAGACTTCAAAATTTTCGAAATACTTTGAAAATAAGATGATAAAATGGAATCAGTCACGCTGAGATGACTTTAAATTTTTCGGAAGTCGGAAAGACTTCGAAGTTCTTTGAGAATATCCAAATAAACTTATTAAATGTCATGATGACTCTTCATTTTTCGAGACTAATTACATCCAGTTTATGGTGGAATATGAACCGCCGGCGAGCTCTGTTATATAAACAGGGAGAGGATTCATTTAATCTTCATCTTACGTCAACATGACACCAAAAGAGAAAGCTGAGGAAGAAGCACGCAAGTTGGGCTTTTGTTCCCATGGTGACCCTACTTTTGGGGTGAAGAGCCAGAGCCCCTTCTCTTCGAACTCAAAGATGATCTCTTGCAACTAGCCAAGAATTTTTTGAGCTATTTTGGCTTAGATGGCTCATTCTCTTCTGATGGACGCAGCCTCATAGAGCAGCATAAAATGTTGAAGGCTCTGTTACACCGCATGGGGGTCAAAAGCATAGAAGAACTAGGCATTAAGCTCAGTCGCTCCGGAAAATAGAGCCTGTCTTTTGTGCTTTTGTTGCACTCTTTTTGTTTTGTCTTTTGTAAGGCCATCAGTGCCTGTCTTGAAGAATGAAGTACAACTTCTATATTTAATCTGCGTGCATTAATGAAGAATATTAATTAGCACCCTTTGACTATTTCCAATGTTGCTCTGTCTTCCAAAGCACACGTAACACTCATTCCACGGTTTACGAGCGCTATTTATACGGATCTTTTCCAAGAATAGACTTGTACTTTGCCCTTTAAATAGATAGAAGAGTTTCACAGATACTCATCTCCCATTCCTCTTCTTCTTTTCTGAAAATGAAATTTTTGGGAGATTTCACTCTCAAACAGGAAAGTAATGTTTTCTAATGTTCGACTTCTGCGCACTGTATCAAACATGAGTTTGCCAATCCTTAGCACCAAACTTGAAGGTAAGTCAGTGTAATACGTGTATTATTTTTGCTGTTGAAGATAGGCTTTCTGTTTCTTGTTTCTGATTTGAACAATACACGCCTGTTTCTGTTTGATAAATGCACGCTGAATGGTTTCTGTTGATCTAATCTTTTTCTTCTTAATACTTTCTGTAGAAACTTGGCTGAAAATTTTCTTCAGAACTGGCATTGGGGATGTAGATGCTGTGAAGAATATCCTGCTGACATCTACATCAGGGAGCTCATACACTTTTGACGCGTAAATCAGACAACTCAGAACTCTTCGTGGGATAGAAGGGTCTTCCTCAGATGGTAGGAAGAGCCTTTATACACGAGAGTTGGATGGTGGAGTCAACTCTACCCCGAGAAATCGGGTAGTAGAGTTCCTTTTACGGGAGAACTAGGAATTGCATCCCAAGGTTTGGATACATTCCTGTCTTCCTTGAGAGGTTACCTCTAATCCACAAGTTGTATTGGCAGCACCACGACTTCGGGCTGCCATACTCTGTGGTTCTCCTCTCGTCTGAGAGAGAAGACCAGAGTTTGATTCCTGCTGATCTGGTCGTGACTGGGACCCAGACAGTCAGGAACTGCCACCAACAACGAACCTGACGGAGAAGGTCCGACGGAGAAGATCCAAAGAAGAAGATAGATCTCTATTAGGTTATTGTTGTGGTGTAGAATGAAAATCCAAGATCTGTAATAGATTTCTATTATGATTTGTAAGAAAGTCTAAGAAAATGTAATAGACTTTTTGTGGTAAAATGAGAATGGAAATGATAATTCTTCTATGCTCAAAGATTTGTATTTGTGGATGAATTGTGGACATAATAGATAATGAAATCTTCTTTTCTGTTTTAGAGTATATGATATTATCAGAGGTATTATGGACGTGATAATATATAGGAACTCAAAAGGAAATAGATTGATTTCTATGCAGAGGTCAAAAATGACAAATGAGCAAGTAGATTCGGAATTGATTCAGAGGTTATGAAAACGTGATCAATAACGAATCCCCACTTAATAAATTGATAGAAGATCATGAACGGACGAATAAATGAACCGTCAAGTATTAATGAATGTGTGAATCGTCGGATGAACGCAATTAATGGATGGATGAACCGTCGGATGAACGTGACGTTTCATTATTTGTAGAACTTCTGCCTATAAATATAGCAGAAATCTGACAAGAACGAACACTTCTTCTTTCAAACATAAAAATGTCGTCTGAAGAAGCATCCAAGAAAATTGGAATTGCCTCAAAAGTTCAGAAAGGCACTGAAGAATACCCTACTGATCCAGTTCAATCGAAGAAGACGGAAGCAGGCGAAGGTTCGTCTGCACCCAAGCCACAAAGGGACATTCTGGATTTCCTGCTCGAACCAGGAAAGACTGAAGAAGAAGAAGCCATGAGGATGGCCGTTTGTAAGTTCCTCGTGGGTTCTAGCAAGGAGGTTCTCGACTCTTTTGCTGATCACGTCTTCGAGAAGGACGGCAGTGGCCCACATCCAAATGTAGAAAAGGATGATAGTGATCTTCTTTAATATCATGTATCATCATTCATGATAAAAATAAAATAAAAATTTTATTTTTAAACATGAAACTGTCTGATGATTACAAGCATTTACATTTATACATAGTACTTTTTAAGGAATTTGCCATTAATAGGCATCAAAACTTTTCGACCATCCAATTCTGAGAGTTGATAAGCTCCATTTGAGAAAACTTTGCTCACAATATAGGGTCCTTCCCACTTTGCGTCAAATTTGCCCTTGCTCATATGAGTCATAGTCATAGGACGTCTGACTATTAGAACAAGTTCTCCTTTTTGATACGCCCAAATTCTGACTTTCTTATTAAAAGCTCTTGAAATTCTAGCTTGATATAATTCAATATTCTGTTGAGCAGATAATCGCTTTTCATCCAGAGCTTCTAATTCTTGAAGTCGAAGATATCATTATTTTCTGCAGTGAGTTCATTAGCGATTGCTATCCTTAAAGAAGGAATTTGAATCTCTAATGGAAGAACAGCTTCGCAACCATACACCAGAGAGAAGGGTGTACATTTAGTAGCATTACAAACTGTAGTGCGATAAGCCCACAAACATTCACCGAGCTTCTCACTCCAATTACGTTTGTTAGTAGAGACAAACTTCTTTAGGAGTTTGATGATGGTCTTGTTGAAAGCTTCTGCTAATCCGTTAGCTGCCGGATTATATGCGGTAGAAGCCACATTGTTGATCCGGTGATCGTCACAGAATCGAGTAAACTTCTGACTGACGAACTGTGGTCCGTTATCATGAATAATGCGTCGAGGAACACCAAATCTGTAGATGACGTGGTGCTTAATAAAGCAAATGACATTGGACGTCTTAACTTCAGACAAAGGAATGGCTTCGGCCCATTTGGAGAAGTAATCGGTTATTGCAAGAATAAACCGATGACCCTTGGATGACGGCGGATTGATCGGACCAATAATGTCCATGCCCCAAGCTTCGAAGGGCCATGATGCTGCCGTCGGATGTAGAAATTTCGAAGGTTGATGAATAAAATCCGCATGGATTTGACAAGCTTTACACTTCTTTGCATATTCGATGGCGTCTGATACCATAGTAGGCCAATAATAACCCATACGTCGAATACGGTCTTAAAGTTTTGGTCCAGGCTGATGTGCTCCACAAATTCTATCATGTGCTTCACGAATAATTTGTTGAGCCTCATCACCGGCAACACATCGGAGAAGTAAACCATCATAGGCTCGACGATATAAGGTCTTTGTTGTATGATTATAATAGAATCGGAATGATCGTCGTCTGATAGATGCTGCTTCACTCAGATCATCCGAAAGAATATCATACAATACAAAATCTAAGAAAGGAAGTCTCCAATCCATATCCGTATTTTGATTCTCGGCCGAATGACTGAAGATGAATTCCATGCTGGAATCAGATGAAGATGATAAAGATTTACGACTAAATCCAAATCCTCTTGTTGTGTTGACGTCATGAGATGTTGATTTTTCAATGTCAACTAGGGTCAGGTTATTTTCAAGATGAAATAATTCTCGATTGCGAACAATAATCATTTGTTATCGTCTAATTGGGATAGCCAACACCGCTGCAAGATTAGCTAGAGCATCAGCTTCTGTGTTACATGCTTGTCTAACATGTTCAATGAAGAATTCTTCAAACGAAGAAACCATAATTATAGCTGATCTATGATAAGGAACCAGATCTTGATGGCGGACTTCATAAGTACCCCTTATCTGATTGACAATGAGTTTAGAGTCTCCGTACGCCTCCAAATGTTGAATATTTAGATGTTTAGCGAGTTGAAGACCAATGAGTAATACATTGTACTCAGCTACATTGTTTGAACACGGCTGATCGAGAGAATAAGCTCTTTGGATAGCAAGACCTTCTGGCGATACAAGAACGATTCCAACTCCAGCGACAATATCACCATTAGGACTTATCCTTGAAGCTCCATCAAAGAATAGACGCCAAGTAGGATCTTCTTCAGCAATTTGGTTTGAATCTAGGACTTCATCTGGAATTTCGTCATAGAGTTTTGAATCTTCTAGAATTGAATGAGCAGCCAGAAAATCAGCTAAAGCTTGTCCTTTGACTGACTTCTGAGGAATATAATATATGTCATACTGAGCAAGTAGGATTCCCCAGTTAGCTAATCGAGAATTCAAAACACTGGATTTCTTCATCATGATCCTTATAGGATTGATCCTGGAGATGACATGAATAGTCTGGCCAATGATATAATGTCGTGTCTTTTGAACAGCGAACATCAAGGCTAGACATTCTTTTTCGACCGGTGAATATCGAGGTTCAGCTCCGGTCATAGTACGACTGAGATAGTAGATGGCTTGTTCATGACCATTTTGATTCTTTTGAGCGAGTAATGCACCCAATGAATGACTCATTGCTCGAGTATATAGGAGAAATAGAATTCCTAAAACGGGAGGTACCAATACTGGAGGGCTCATCAGATATTATTTTATATCATCGAATGCTTTCTGACATTCATCATTCCAGACAAAAGAAATACCTTTCTTCATAAGTTTCTTGAATGGTCTGCAGCGTCCTGATAAATTAGAGATGAATCTCCTGATATAAGCGATCCTTCCTTGAAATCCTCGTAGCTCTTTTAAGGTGCGTGGAGGACGCATCTCTTGGATGGCTTTGATCTTCTCGGGATCCACGTGTATACCTTTAGAGGTAATGACGAAGCCGAGAAATTTACCACTAGAGACGCCTAAGAAGGACTTAGTAGGGTTCATCTTTAATTGATGCTTACGCATTAGATCAAATATAGTCTTCAAATCTTGGATATGATCCTCCTTTTGTCGACTTTTGACTGCAATATCATCAACATAGCATTCGACTGTTTTCCGCAAATGTTCACGGAATATAGTGCTCATAGCTCGTTGATAAGTTGCTCCTGCATTCTTGAGACCGAATGGCATAACTGTATAACAATATGTACCGATCGGCGTTCTGAAAGAAGTGTGCTTCTCGTTATTTGGAAACATTTTAATCTGATTGTATCCAGAATACCCGTCCATGAATGACATTCGCTCAAATCCACAGGTATTATCAATCATTACATCATTGATTGGTAGAGAATTTGTCTTTAGGGCATGCCGCATTGAGATCGCAGAAGTCTATGCATACTCTGACCTTGCCAGTCTTTTTAAGGACAGGAACTATGTTAGCCACCCAATCGGGATGTTGTTCCTCTCTAATAAACCCGGAGGTTATGAGTTTATTGACTTCAACTTCAATTGCATCCATAATATATGGACAAAATCGTCGCTGTTGTTGTTTGACCGGTTTAGCATTCGGCAAGATATTGAGCTTGTGAGTTGCAATTTGTGGATCAAGTCCTGGCATATCTTTATAACTCCAAGCGAAGACATCGATGTAGTCACGAATGAGTTTGATCATGTCTTGCTTATCAGGTTTAGAAAGACTTTCACTGATGAATATTGGTTTGGGAGATCCCTCTTCACCAACATCTATTTGAACAAGTTTGTCTTCAGTCGGAGGTTCTTTTTGCTCGAAACGGAACTCCCATTGATTATCTAATCTTTGGGCCCATTGTTCTGATTTAGGTGAGATTTCAAACTCTTTTTCGTCTTCATCACTTTCTTCAAAATGGTCAATGGAAACCATGTTGGAAGACAGAAGGTTGCAGTGGAAGTCACCGATACTCGTATCGGAATCCCAAGAGGTGGTACTAGAAGAATCAGATCTCTTATCTTCGTCAGACTCGGGATCTTCATGGATAATATTGATAAAAGGAGTAGGGGCTATATAGCCCAGTCCGCATTTCGTCTTTCCATATTTCAGAGGAGGAATACGAACATGCATTTTTCTTCCCTTTCTACTATTGAGGCCAGTCCTGAAGTCATAGCCCATATTTTTGATGATGTCTTTAGATTGCTGACTATAACGACGTGGTTGTAATCTTCCAGTATCATCATTTTTGTCTTCATCTTCAAAATCAGAAGGACTTTGGGGCCCTTTATAGAAGAATATTGGAATGTCTCCTGGCTTTCTGCTGGGAACTAGAAAGCATGAAGATTGTACAGGTTCTAGGGATACATCTGTATGAACAGTCTGTACAACCCCTATGGTTATTACGTTCAAGTCATCTAACAAATGTAAATAACTATGAACATAATTACACACATCAGCATACTGCAAAGATGGAGACTTTTTATTAAATGTAAAAGCAGCAGTATTTACATTGGGAGAAGGCTGAGCCTTAGAGATTTTAGCTAAGTCAATGACTAAAGGGGGAGAAGAAGAACGAGAAGAAGCGTTGTTTCGATTAAGATCGATAACAAATGGCTCAGAAGAGGTGAGCTCCCTTGAAGTTTGAGATGGAAGAATAATCTGCCCTCCAACTGGAATTAGCAGAGTATCCTGTTTCATATGTGGAGATGCAGGAATTACAGTACGCCCACTGACAGAAATAATCATTGTGTCTTGAGCAAACGACTGAGGTAACGGAGAAATCCGTCCACTCACCGGAATGATGAAAGAACCTTCTTCAGAGAGTTTGGGAGATTGTTGCTGAATAGTTCGACCTTTAACAGGAATTATTAAGGTTTCACTTTGTGAATCCTCTTTCTCCATAGCTTGTATAACCCTTGTATACTCTTCTTTGTACATTCGGGAATCATTGAAATAAGCTTCAACCCCATGGAAGGGATTTATATCAGCAACTTCTTTTCGTACTCTTCCATTGCTATCAATTTATTTAAAACATTGATGAAGAGTAGAAGGCACCACATTATTTTTATAAAGAAAGGGCCTCCCCAGAAGAAGATTATAGGATCCCACGATCTCGATCACATAGAAAGTGACTTTGGATCTGAAATCGCCTATCTGAAGCTTCAGATGAATCTTTTCCAAAGGCTCGCTTCGGCTTTGATTGAATCCCAGGATAGTAGTAACCGTCTTAGAGAGCTTGTGAAGAGGGATTTTTAATTCATCCAACAGTCTCTTCGGTATTATGCTTATAGCAGACCCTGGATCAATGAGGATACGATCTATCTTCATCGTATCGATATAACCAGTGTAGTAGAGAGGCCGATCATGTCGATTATCCTCCAATAGCATGTCGTCTTGTGTAAAGGTGATATTTGGGATAATCTCCAATACACTGTTGTAATGTAAGCAAGTGGCAGGTTCTGCATCTGGCTTCTTCAATTGTGCAAGACAAGAGTCAGCTTGTAGAAGTGCTTCACTTAATGTCTCCCGAGTCTCTTTGGAAAGACGTAGAAGTTCAAAGAGGGACATTCTAGCTGGAGTATTAGCAAGCTGAGCTAAAATGTCGAAATTATAAGGCTTCTGAAGTCCAAGAGGAGAGGACTTCTTGATTGGCTTATCAAACCGAGCCTGTTGTTTGCCTTTCTCCAGAGCTGTAGGCTTGGGAGGAACAAGTTCAGTGGATGATTCTTCTTCAGGAGGAACATTAGAAGCATATTTATTAGCTGGAGGGATATCAAGAGGATCCTCAGGATTCTTGGAATAATCCTTTAGATAAGGTTTCCCCATTCGAGTAGCACTAACAAGTGCTTCTTCTTTCTCTTTTGGCTCTGTGTCAGGAATAGATCCAAGAGAAGTCATATGACATGACTTAATCTTTCCAGCCTTCTTGGACTTTCGAGAAGTAGTGTTTTGAGGAGAAGGCGATTCAAAATCTGCCACTAGATTAGGATGGATCCACATAATTTCTCCAGTTTCCAAAGTGATTGGCACTAATCCTTCAGACTGTGGAGGAGGAAGATTCACTATGTCAAGAGTTGCCTTGGGAATAGGAACGATCCCACTTTCAAGGAGTTGAGGAGGGAAATCTCCGAATTGCATAGAGACAACGTTGGAGGTGACGGTCTTCTCTTTTGGTGTAAGAGAGATAGCTCCAGATTTAATCATTTCTTGGATCTTTCCTTTCAATACATAACATGTACGAATTGTATGACCCAGCATTCTGTGATATGGGCAGTATTTGGGATGATCTGTTTTACCAGCTTCATCAGGTTTCTTGATCTCAGGTAATTGTATCTTATTACCTTTCAGCAGACATTCAAAGATACCAAGGACATCGTCGTCATCGAAAGAGAATTCTTCTTTGGGGCGAGGTGTTCTTGGTTGTCGAGTTGTAGGAGAAGTTTGAACAGTTGATGCATCTTTGCTCTGAAGATTAACTTCAAGAGTTTCTTTTCCCTTGCGAGCATTATTTTTATTGTTAGTACCTTGACCTGTTTCTTTAGGAGTCATCTGCACTCCTAAACCTTTGAAGGTTTCAGCACTAATTTCTGCGGCTTTGGCACTAACTATGAAAGAAGGCCTGTCTTGGAATTGAGTGGATCCTGTCCACATGCTGATGATTGGCAACAAGTTTGATTTGCATGTGTCGATGGTGACAGCATCAGGAGTTCCAAGAGGCATCTTCAGAGCTTCTCTTCGAAACCGTTCAATGTACTCTTCTGTAGTTTTATTATTTTTCTGCTTGATTCTAATAAGAGCAGACATAGTCATGTCATTGAGCCCTTCATAGAACCGTTCAAGAAACATCTGTTTGAAACCGGAAAATGAGGTAATGCTCCCATCTGGGAGACTTCTATACCATTCATAAGCCGTTCCCTTGAGACATCCAACAAACACCCGAGTAAGGAGGGCGTCGCTTGGTTGCAGCTGATCAGTCATCACTTCAAAGTGATTAATGAACTGACTTAGAGAAGTGGTTCCATCATAGAATGAGATAGTGGGAGGCTTGCATTTAGGAGGATACGATACTTGCTTCCATTCTATCGGATAAGGTTGTTTGATGCCTAACCTTTGTAAACCATCTTTCTATTTGAATGCCTCGAATTGAGTTTTGAGATTCCTCAATTCTTCATTAACAACTCCAGAAGATTGTGGAGTTGTAACTTGTAGAGAATAGTTGGGAGGAGGAACAGCATTGTAAGCACTACCCCCATCTCCAGAGAGAATAGGGTTTGGTTGAGCTGGTCCAGGAGTATTGGATTGTACTGCTGGAGGAACTTATACTGGACTCATATCAGTGTCAGTTGGTATGGCATCTGGTACAGTCTGTCGATTTTGTATCTATGTTGCCATGAGTTCATACATCGACTTCATAGTATCAGCCATAGACTTCATTTGTTGTTCCAAAGAAGCAATTCTTTGATCTTGAGGAGTCAAGGAAGAAGAAGGTTCATCAGTATTCCCATCAACCATATAAGTCGTGACTGTACGAGGAATTATTGATGAACTGGTAGATGTTGTTTGTTCTGAATCATTGCTTTGTGCATCAAAGTCAATTATAGGAGAACTACCCCCAGTAGAAAGAGGTGGGAAGTTAGATTCTCCAAAGAATTCAGAATCATCTTCAGAGATCAAATTTCTTTGACTAGAGGCCAGGACTCTTGCTCTGGTATTTCTATATACTCCATCTGGACTATCAACTCTACCCCCAGCATTCCGAGAGGTCATATTGACAGAAGCAAACAAAGGCTCATCTTCATCAGGCATAGGTTCACACTGAATCCGATTGAAGACAGATTGTCATTTTGTTTGACAACTGCATTGTATTGTGACTCTTGGCTGGAAGTCACATTCATGATCAACATGATCATGTGCCATTGATTGACATCTGCATTGAATTATGACTCTTGGAGAGAAGTCACATTCAGCATGGTCCATTGACACAGAATCACTTCTTCTCTTCTGTTGAAGATATTCTCGTAAATCTGTTTGTGAAGATTGAGGAGTATATTTCCTGTTCTTGGGTCTTGATGGCTCTTGATTATATAGAGAATGATTAATATGAGCCACATAGTTTCTTGCATATTCTGCATCTGGATCTCTTATCCTTGTTTCCAACTGGTATAGTTTTTTAACACCAGAAGTGTTAATTTTTGTTCTTAGATCAGTTGGAGGTAACACATTGGTTTTGGAAACATGGAGTTTTCCTTCCATTGATTTGGATATTTGCAGAGAAGGAAGAGTTGAACCACCCCCTTGATTAGGAGTTGGTAACAGACCTTTTCTAGACAAATTCTGTGCCCAATTCGAAGAAGTCATAGAAAAAAACATTAAGGAATGTTTCTTCTTAGACTCATTCAAGTTTTGAGACATAGAATGTCCAGAAGGAAGAGTAGTCAAAAGACCATCTCCTTTTCTTTGACTAACAAAATTGTCAGTCAAAGCTGTTCCTGAAGTAAAAACTACAGGAGCAGAAGAAACAACTAAAGAGTTATTTCTTTTCGAAGGAACTTTGTGTGGAAGACCACCCCCAGTTCTGGTAGAACTTGGCAAAGAAGAAGAGATAGCTAAAGAGCTATTCTTCTTAGATGAAATACACGCTGAAACAGGCTTGGTTAAAGAACCAGTGCTGTTGGCGTGACTTTTGACTTTGGAAATACACGCTGGAACAGGTTTGGCTAAGGAGCCAGTATTGTTAGCGTGATTGTTGATTTTAGAATTACACACTGGAACAGACTTGGCTAAGGAACCAGTGTTGTCAGCGTGACTTTTGAGGTTGAAATTGCACGCTGGAACAGATTTGGCTAAGGAGCCAGTACTGTCAGCGTGACTTTCAACTTTGGAGACATACACTGGAACAGATTTGGCTAAGAAGCCAGTACTGTTAGCGTGATCTTTGATTGCTGTCATCTTCGAGTGCACAAGAGTGTGCGTGCTTGCAGTAGAGTTTTTGCCAGTGTTAGGAGCAGACACTGTGGCAGAGACTTCACCATTGGCTGCCAACTGATTCTTAGGGACATAGACAGAGTGTCCCTTCAACTTGGCAGTGATGATGGAGGCTGTAGTGGGCTTACCACTCTTAGCCCGCTGCATTTCTTCATAGGCGAGTTAATCGAATTGGATCGTCATCAACTTCTTCGTCGAGCCGATTGACGAAGTATCGTATTGAGTTGTTGCCATCTCAGAAGAGGAGATGGTTTTTCCCAGCAGAGTCACCAATTTGTTTTCCATAAATAAATTCCTTTATTTATTGTGTATCTGGGAAAATTACAACTGTGGGAATCTGATCTAGAAGACGATCACTTTATCCCTTGGACTATGCGAAGAAGAAAAGCTCTCAAAATTTTGACAGTAGATAACTATGTATCTGTCCAATGAATGAGAAAAAGAACTCTATTTATAGAGTCAAAAATAATAACTGAAAAGATAACTGTCTTTACAGCCTGTGCTTAGTTGAAAATCACGCAGGATTTAACATACGCAAGGTTGTGAGCAGTTACTGGACGTGGCCTGTAACTGTTGGACACATGGCAATCATGCATGAGTCGTGTGCAAGTTACAGGACACGCAGGCGAGAGATCAGTGGCATGGCTGCCACGTACTCTAATTTGATGAAATCCATGCAGACTTGTTGAAGACGAAATCCACGCAGACTCGGGGTAGAAAGCTTCAAAATCCACACAAACTTGGGGCAAGAAGCTTCAGAATCCACGCAGACTTTGATGAAGAAAACTTCAGAATCCATGCAGACTTGAGGAAGAAAACTTCAGAATCCACGCAGATTTGAGTGAAAACTCAAAATACACGCAGACTTGGGATAGAACTGCCAGCTGTCTTGATTCAGCGTGCCTCGACTGACACAAAATCTCTGGTAGTGATTGCTTTTGTCAGTCACATTAAATGACAAGAAGCTCTTTTGGTACGCCAACTTGATGAAGGTTGAGTCTTGTTGAAGAAGATTTCGAAAATCACGCAATAGACGGCTGTGATCTCTCGAATTCTGTGCATACGTGGCATACGAAGAGACATTCTTCGACTGTCGTACTGTCAGTCATAATTACTCTATGACAAATGATGAGTTATCTCCCCAGCGTGATTTGTAAATATTGTCCTGATCAACTGAGCGTGACTTTTGACTCTGTCCTGATCAACTCAGCGTGACTGTCATTTTTAAAGGCCTACATGGAGGAGGAGCGAGGACGTTTGTGAGTGGCCATGGGTTGATGAAGAAAAATGATGGAGAAGTGATGAAGAATGAAGAGGAGAAAAAAGAAGAAAGTTGGGTTTTTAAAGGAAGAAGGGGAATTGGAAAGGGTTGGGAGAGTTTTAAAAATATAAGTGAATTGATGAAAAAAGTAAATGGAGGAAAGTTTTGAAAAGGGTGATGATGAAAGTAATTAATGAAAGGAGGTGAAGGGTTGGGATGGGATGGGAAGTTATGAGGGATATGATGTGATTTGATGGGTAGTTAATAAAATAGGGTAAAAAAGAGAGTAGAAGATTTGGTGGGGTCCGAGGCAGATGTGACAGTCAGTGTCCGCGTCGAATGGCATGCCGTCGGTATACCGGCGTATGCCGGCGGTATGTCGATTTTATGTACAAAGGATAATTCTGAACACAAATCGGTATACCGTCGGTATGCCGCCGTATGCCGACGGTGTACCGTTGGAGGGGAGCTAAGAGTCAAAATGAATGATGCCTAATTTTTGGCAGAGAAAAACGAAACGATCCTCCGGGAGTGGTTTGGTGAAAATGTCAACCAATTGATAAGTAGTGTCAATGAAATCAAGGCGGATATCCCCATTTTTGTTGATGGTCACGAAGAAAATGGTGTCTAATCTCAATGTGCTTCATGCGGGAGTGATAAATCAAATTTTTTGTGAGATTTATCGAGCTAGTATTATAGTATTATCACATTTAATAGAAGTGCAAGTAGAAGAAATACCATAGTTTACAAGTGTTTGTGACATCCAAAGAATTTGTGCACAACAGCATCCGATCGCTATATACTCGGCCTCAGTAGTAGAAAGAGCAACAGAGTTTTATTTCTTACTAAACCATGATACCAAGGATTTTCCAAGGAATTGACATGTGCCGCTAGTACTTTTTCGGTCAATTTTGCACCGACAAAATCTGCATCCGAGAAGCCGTGAAGCTCAAAGGATGAAGATTTCGGATACCAAATTTCCATATTATTGGTGCCTTTGAGATATCGAAAAATATGCTTTACAACACATAAGTGCGACTCATTTGGATTTGCTTGGTATCGTGCACAAAGACATACACTAAACTTGATATCAGGTCAGCTAGCAGTTAGATAGAGTAAGCTACCGATCATACCTCGATACTTACGAATGTCGACCGAAGTACCATATTCATCATTATCAAGTTTTGTCGTTGTTGCCATTGGAGTCCTCATTGATTTGGATGAGTCAAGTTCGAAGCGTTGAGGAGATCCTTTGTGTATTTGGCTTGATTGATGAAGGTTCCTTTGGGTCCTTGTTTGATTTGTAAGCCCAAAAAGAATGATAGTTTGCCTATCATGCTCATTTCAAATTCATCCTGCATTACTTTAGCAAATTCTACACAAAGTGCATTGTTAGTATAACCAAATATAATGTCATCGACATAAATTTGTACTAATAAAAGTGCCATTAAGGGATTTGATAAACAGTGTGGTGTCGACTTTGCCCTTAGAAAAATTGTGAGAAATAAGGAAGGAACTAAGGCGCTCATACCAAGCACGAGGAGCTTGTTTGAGGCAATAAAGGGCTTTGTGTAGTTTGAAGACGTGATGAGGAAATTGAAAATCTTCAAAGCCAGAAGGTTTTCTTAACATAAACTTCCTCTTTAATAATGCCATTAAGAAAAGCACTTTTAACATCCATTTGAAAAAGTTTGAAATCATTAAAGCATACAAAAGCACATAGCATGCGAATGGATTCAAGACGAGCAACCGGAGCATAGGTTTTATCGTAGTCAATGCCTTCCTCTTGGTTATAGTCTTGAGCAACCAATCGGGCTTTGTTACGAGTCACTAACCCATCTTCATTAAGCTTAGTGCGAAACACCCATTTAGTTCCAATAATGGGGTGGTTGTTAGGTTTAGGGACACGTTTCAAAACCTTGTTTTGCTCAAATTGATTTAGCTCTTCTTGCATCGCTATCATCCAAAATTCATCATGAAAAGCATCATTATTATTTTTAGGCTCTATTTGAGAAATAAAAGCCACGTTTGCACAAAGATCACGAGTGGAGGATCCAGTACTTACACGGGATGAAGGATCACCATGATAAGTTCCTTAAGATGATTAGGGACAAATCTCCATTCCTTTGGACGATCGGTGGAGAATCTTTTGTTGGAGGGGTCACAATTTTATTGATAGATGAAGAAGGACGAGGATCTCCAATAGAAGAGTTCTCCAAACCAAAAGAGATGTCATTAATATCATCGGATGAGGAGGATGTAGAAGAGTTAAGTTCATCAAAAGAGACATTAATTGACTCTACGACAACGAGACTTCTTTTATTAAAGACACAAAAACTTTTACTATGTATTGAGTAGCCAAGGGAAATACCTTCATAAGCTTTTTCTTCAAACTTGCCTAGGTTGTACTTGGTATTCAAAATAAAACATTTGCATCCAAAAACTTTAAAATACTCAATAGAGGGAATTTTGTCAAACCAAAGCTCATAAGGAGTCTTTTTAGAAATAGGTATAATCAAGACCCTATTTATAACATGACATGCCGTGTTTACGGCTTCCGCCCAAAAGTATTGGAGGAGCTTATATTGGTTTAACATAACCCGGACCATATCGCCAAGGGTTCTATTCTTTCTCTCCACAACACCATTTTGTTGAGGAGTTCGTGGGCAAGCAAAATCATGACCAAAACTATTCTTTTCACAAAACCTTTTAAAATCGGCATTGTCAAATTCTCCTCCATGATCACTTCTAATCTTGTTAATAGAAATGTCTTTCTCATTTTGAACACGTTTACAAAATGCAATAAATTCACGAAAAGTATCACGTTTACTAGCAAGAAAAATGACACAAGTAAATCTCGAAAAATTATCAACCAAAACAAAAGCATAAAATTTGCCTCCAAGACTAGCTACTCTACTAGGACCAAATAAATCCATATGAATAAGTTGAAGTGGTCTAGTGGTACTCAAAGAGTTGATGGATTTGAAGGATGGCTTGGTCAACTTACTTTTCTCACATTCTTCACATACCATATCCTTTTTGAAGGAGTGTAGAAGCATGAAAATTTTTTAGCAAATGAAGTCCCATGCGTCCAAGCCAGTGAAGCTCCATGTGTCCATTCAGTGAAGCTCCATGCGCCCAGTTAGTGGAACTCTATACGCCCAGCCAGTGAAGCTCCATGCGCCCAGCCAGTGAAGTTTCATGCGCCTAAGACTAGCCCCTCCAAAAGGAGGACGCATAGCATGAAACATGGCTATGTGCCCAAACCTGACTCAGTCAAAGCCATGATCAAAATGTGCACCAAAGCGTACGGCCACATCAGTCTCCATGAGAAATCGTACACCGAAGCATGAGGCCACATCAATACCATAATCAACCCACGATCTCGTAGCCTGTATGCGCCTACATCCTATGCGCCCATATAAAAAACTGTATATTTCCTCATGTAGGCACATAAGATCATCCCACCTCAAGAACGACTATAAAAGGGGGCCTCATCCCTTTTCAAAAACACAGAACGGAGAGCATTTTTAAGAGCCAAATTGTTGTACTTCTTGTCAGTGAGTCGAGAGTTAGCAATTATCTTAGGTTTTCTTCCACTTTTGTAATCGGAGTGTCAACGGAGTAAAGGAGCAACTGCCGCTCGATCTCCATTGTCCTATTCCCCATAATTCTCTTTTGTACTCGGGGATCCTCAGCGCAGAATCTCTCATGCGTACTCGATTTATGGTCCCTTGTGCCAATAAAGAAAAGACAGTTTTTTCTTCTTTTTTGTGTGTGTCCATAAAAATGGCGACTCTGCTGGGGATTACCTTTTCCTCTGACGAGAAGGTGGTGACACAATCCGATACCGACAAAGTGGGAAGCACTCAGAAGATGCTGATCGTAAAGTTTGATCAGCAGGCGTTCGAAGAGATGCTCTTGAGGGATGGCTCTACTCCCTCAAAATCAGCAAAGCCAAACAAGTCTCACAAGACTTGGCTTCCGAAGGCTCGTTGTACATATCCTGCTAGTGTCATAGCAGATATGCAACTGGAGGACTCTGTCACATGGGCGCATGACTCTGCTACAGAAGTTCCCCAAATGGAGAAGGCTCACACCATTCCAGGCTCCGCTAGCCCAGTGACTTCTTCCCTGCACAACCAACAATAGGGTGTTCAACACCTGAGACTTGGCAAAGGAAAATACTACGATGCCAAGAATCAGGGTGTGCGGCACTCTGGCCAAACCCGGCGAGGCTCACAAACGAAGGAGGCAAAACTGGAAGAAAACAGCACTGCTCCACCAAGCAAGCGCCCAAGGGAGTGTTTGGGCGCATAGCCCCAACCAGAACACTTGTCTTCAGCAGGTTGGGCATCCAAAGCCATGCGCCCAAGGCTATGCGCCTAGGCTCTCTGGATCCATACTCCAATTCTCAGGGCGCCTCCGACAAGCCTAAGGAGAACTTCTCATTTGACGAAGACGATGTCATTACCATCTTTCACATATTGACGAAGGGTAATAAGCTGACATTGCCTCCACCACGACGTCCTGCAGAGGCGAGCCAACTCAATGATCCCAAGTACTGTCTCTATCATCAGTACGTGCATCACTCCACTAAGGACTGCATCGTCCTGAAGAAAAAGATACAACAGCCTATCGACAGCCAAGTGATCAACCTCGAAACTGAAGATAAGGTCATATCTTTTAACATGATCTCTCTTCAGTTTGGTGACTTTTCTCCCACAGAAGTCCCAGACGGCGTGATCCCGATTCCCAAGGCAATAATGGAAGTCGTCAACCTAACGCCAACTCGCAACTCAACATTGGTCCCGCTCACGACTAAACGTGGTGAGATCATGTGGGTCCATCCGGACCTTGTGCAAGAAGTGACGCAGGGGGTAGTACCTCCCAAAGCAAAAAGGGGCAAGAAGTACAAGTCATGCTATATGGTATCCTTTCCCATCTACGAGGTTCTATCTGGCGAGACGCGTTCGGGGAAGACTTATCTTCGGACGTACGATCCCGCACAAGAAGAAGCAGTACCTCCTCAAGCTCTTGCTGCCCCCACAAGCTCAGAAGCCGACCCGTCTAAACCTTCAACTACGGACAAAGCCAAGCAGAAGGAGACGCAGTTTGCCAAGTCTCTGAAGGCGCCAGCTCCCGAAGGCATGGATCGGCCCAACAACTTTGACATACTGGCTCAGCTAGCCAATACACCTGCCAGGTTGTCATTGTTCGATCTATTGCGACTCTTCAAAGAAATACGGAAGGCCTTAAGTGAGGTATTACTACATGCCGACTCTTACATCGCCAAAGTCAAGGCCCCCGCTGAAGATCCTGTCTCCTGTCTCCACTGCCACAGTACCATGGAAGTGGTGCCCAACATCACCTTCTTATAGAAGGACATGCTACTCAAAAATAATCGTCATGATAGACCCATGTACTATACAGGATATATTAGGGCGATCAAGGTGGACCGCATTCACATCGATCCAGGATCCTCAACATCATTCCTAGAAGTCTGTTTCAAATTCTGGGAATTCCTCTGCACAAACTATCTACAACCAACAAATCTATTATGGCTTTCAATGCTGGTCGAAGCCATCCGCTGGGCAAGATCCGTCTCAAATACCAGAATGGTGATCTTCGAACGGAGGTTTCCTGCTACGTGATCGATGCCAATGTATCCTACAACTTCTTGTTGGGACGTCCATGGATACACGAGAACATGATCTTTCCTTTCACACTTCACCAGTGCTTCAAATACGTAAACAGCGACGGTGTCGTGAAGACGGAGTTTGTCGATGTCGATCCTTTTAAGGGCATCGAAGCTTACTATGGAGATTCGGTACTTTACCAATCTCAGCCCCCCAAGGACGATGGCAATGAAGCTGACAATGAAGCTGAAGCAAGTCCATCCTCCAATGATGGTCCCCTGATTATCCGAGTCAAAGGAAGTACTACTCCAAAAAGTACTCCGAAGCCTCTCACAATTTAGGTAAAAAAGAAGAACCCTGACAAGGTCAAACCATTTTGCAATTATTTAAATAATTTTTAAATAATTTTTAAATAATTTTTAAATAATTTTTAAATGGTTTTTAAAACTTAAAATATTATTTTGTAATTATTTAAATTGTTTTTATAGCAGTTTGCAATATAATCAAATATTTTAAAACAAATTGCAATATTTGGTTTGTTTGTGCAAATTTATTTTTGCACAGAACACTGCGGGGTGAGTTTTGCAAATTGGGAATTTGTAAAACTGTAAGGCGGTGGGCTGTTTTGCCAATTGCCTTTTTATGAGGATTTTTCTGCAAAACCTACCCTCGTCGTTGGCTGGCCATTGGCCGAACGACGACAGGCCACCGACCTAACCGAAACCCTAATTCCTATTTTCTATATGAAAACCCCAAATTGGTCTCAATTTCTAGCCTATAAAACCCTCCAGTCGAAACCCTAACCCTATCTACTACCCCGACCACCCTAGCCACCGCCCTAGGCTCATCTTCCCCGACGAGCTCGCCTGAACCCTAGATCTTGGTTTCCGATCGATTTAACCGTCGTCGTCACCTCCGACCACCACCAATCGATTCGCCACGATGAGACGAACCTCGATCCATTTTTTTTCCGACGACCCCAACGCCTCCTCCGCCGTACAGCAGCCCCGACAGCCGCCATTTACCGGACACGTGTGGGTCACTCCTTCCGCGGGTCGAATCGTGTCTCGTGTACACGTGTATGAAGTCGCCAAGTATCGAGGAGTCCAGTGATGTGCATGGCACGTGAGATTCGTGTCGTGCGTGTCGTTCTGGCTTCGGACACGAGACACGGTGTCAGATTCGACCGCTCGTGTCCCTAACTGTACGGACACGAGTGTTATAACTTGGGTTAACGGGTTTAATTTGGTTTATTAGGTTTTAAACCCATTTGTTAATGGGGTTGGGTTCGGGTTTACTGTTCATATTGGGTCGGGTTTGGCCCATTAGCCTATTGGGCTGGGTATATATATATTAGGGGTGAGCAAATACCGACCGATACCGAAAAAACCGACCGAATACCGATTAAAAATATTACGAAAAATCGAACCAAAATTATGTACCGATACCGAATTGCCGAACCGACTAAGTTACGGTATAATAGTAATGGTAACGGTTTGAGTGTAATACCATACCGAAAGTACCGATCCGAACCGATTCACACACAAACACACACACACACACACACACACATATATATACACACACACACACACACATTTTTTAATGTTGTTCATGATTAATTTTACACTACTCATTTTTATTTTTATCTTTATTTTGGTTGGTTTTCTAGAACTTGGAATGGATTTTAGTGGACTTGAATTTATGTTAAGAATGCTAAGAATTGAGTTTTTGATCTTTTGAGCTTATGTTTTTATGTTCTCATAGAATTTTGAAGTGAATTTTGGTTACTTAAACTTATACTAAAGATTAAACTTAGTGACCGCGTTTGATATTTTAAGCTCATTTTTAGGTGTTTGCGACTTGTTACATATTGTTCAAATAATTTTTATTAATTGTTTGGTTGGTAGAGACTTAGCTTTAAAATTAATGCTTCCAAAAAAGTAAAAAAATATATTATAGGTTAAGAGGTTCTATAATATTAAGTGTGTTAATTAATCAAATATTAATTGGTAAAATATCGATACGGAACAAAAATCGACCGAATACCGATTTAACCGAAAAAAAACGATTCTAAATGGTACGATATTGGTATTGATTTTTCAAATACCGATTTAAAAAAAATAACAAAAAAATCGACCAAATACCGACCGATTATACCGACGCTCACCCCTAATATATATAAAAAATATAATATATATATATATATATATATATATATATATATATATATATATATATATATATATATATATATATATATATATATATATTATATATTATATTATTTAAAATATATAAATATATATATATATATTTTTTAAAATATATAAAATATATTATATATATATATATATATATATATATATGTATATGTATATAATATATTATACTGTTATATATATTTTATATATACTGTTTATATATATATATATATATATATATATATATATATATATATATATATATATATATATAGGAAAATTCTACCATACATCCACCCTTTTGGGATGTATCGATACATCCAAAATATGGACCGTTGGATGTTCATCCAACGGTCCAGATTAAATTCAGATTAAATAATGCAGGATACATCATATAATGCTGATTTAGACTTTTGACCTGTTGGTAACTTGCTTTAGCAGGTCATTCTTCACTTTAATTTTTTCAATGAACACCCTAAATTAACTCATATTTACTCTCTCAAAAGTCCATCCAATTTAATCTGAACCTTAATTTTTGGTTACAGGCCATGGTAGTGGTGGTGGTGGTGGTTGTGGTGGAAAGAGAAACGGAGGTGAAAAAGGAAATAAGAATCGGTTTGGATCGCGTCGAACGTCGTCGAGCCCTCCTAGAACAACGAGGAGTACCAGCTGCGCTGAGAAGAATCGGTCCGCTTCGCGTCGGACGTCGTCGAGACCTCCTCGAACAAGGAGAAGTACCAGCGGTGCCGCTCTAATTTTACTGCCCATGCCATTGTCAGAAATTTTATTTTTCATTTAACAATTTAATATTTTGTTAATAAAGCTACATGTCATGGTGGTAGTGGTGAACTGAGGAAACCTGCTTCTGGTCGGGCGGATTATTTTTTTACTTTTCTAATGATAATATTTTCGAAGAGAATATTTTTTTTGGACGGAGAATGGCCATTCTCTTTGCTTTTAACACGGAGAATGGCCATTCTCTTTACTTTTAATACGGCGAATGGACGGAGAATAGTACATTTAGGACGGAGAATGGTACATTTAGGACGGAGAATACGGCGAATGGCCATTCTCTTTGCTTTTAATACGGCGAATGGACGGTGAATACGGCGAATGGACGGAGAATGGCCATTCTCTTTGCTTTTAACACGGAGAATGGTACATTTAGGATGGAGAATGGACGGAGAATACGGCGAATGGCCATTCTCTTTGCTTTTAATACGGCAAATGGACGGTGAATACGGCGAATGGACAGAGAATGGCCATTCTCTTTGCTTTTAACACGGAGAATGGCCATTCTCTTTGCTTTTAATACGGCGAATGGACGGAGAATGGTATATTTAGGACGGAGAATGGTACATTTAGGAAGCCGACAAAAGCTCGTTCTCTCAAATCTTTTTTTTGTGTAAATTAAATCCAAGGAGGACACAATCCCTAATTTTAGTTATTGCTTAGCAGAGTCTGCTTAGTTGTTGTAAAATTATGGTGTTGCTTCTGTGACACTTTTATCTTTAATCTCATGTTTTCTATGAATTTGTGTTCTGTTTGATTTTGATTTAGTAATCTTTTCGTAATTAGTTTTTTTTCATCTAAAAATTTAATATTTTTGTTATAAACCTACAGGCCATGGTGGTGGTGGTGGTGGAGAAACGGAGATGAAGAAAAAAAGAAAAAAAGTTCCGGTTCGCGGCGGACTTCGTCGAGTTCTTCAATTATACGGAATTAAACCTCTTATAGAGTTCCTTAATTGAAGTTGATCATGATAACCTTTTATATTTTTCAAACGGCTAGTAAAATCTTCCTCGAGCCCTCCTCAATCAAACGGCTAGTAGATTCTTCCTCGAGCCCTCCTCAATCAAACGGCTAGTAGATTGTTTGCTAGTCTCGAAATTTATTTGTCTTTCCATCTTCCTTACTTTTTGTACTTCTCTCTTGCTATATATACAATAGTTTTCTTGTTTCATAGTACTATTATTCATTCTTAAATACATAGAATAGTTTTCTGAAATACAATAGTTTTCTTATTCTCAAGATGTCTACTCGTGTGGTGGAAAATGTAGAAGACGTAGAAGATTGGTTGCCAGCTCCAAATAAAACCTTCATTCCGCGTATGTTGTGCAAGATTGAAGAACATCTGTCGACGATTTCAGCTGATGTTGTAAAGATCAATTCTAAGCTTTGTTCATTAGAAATTGAACAAATGAATTTATCTTGGCATTTTGAGAAGATTGAAGAATCTTCAACTTTGAAGAAGGCATCTTCATCTGGAGCATTTAATAATGTGAAGGTGGTTTTCGTTGAATCTTCTTCCGATGAGGAGGACGTGGAGCTACAGTCTCGTAGTAAAGCATTGGACCGAATGCTCGCATTGTCCCCTACAGAAGAAACTGACTTTAGCAGTTCTTCTAAAAGAATGCGTGGAAATTTACATCCGGTCATACCATCGAAAAGTTTAACAAGGGGTTCAACCTCGAAGCCTAGCAATTGTACTAGTGGTTCTTCGAGTTATTACGACTATATTTTTGCCGATGATAGACCTGACGAGTAAGTAATATGATTTTTGATTTAATTCCAACCATTTTTTTCTCCTAATTTATTTGTTTCTTTTCTTAGAGAAATAATATCATCTTGCAACAAAAACTATGTGTCTCGGTTTGAGATGAAGACCTTAGCTCCTTTAACGAAAATTAGCAATGGGGTATGTATAGAGAGTATATTTCTTCTTAGATGCCATCTATGTTTACTTTGATTCCATCGCTTACATTTTTAATGATTTATTCAGATTGTAGGCATTGTCTCTGCTCTTCTCACCACGGAGGAACGGAAAAGAACCTCCAATAAAGCTAATGTATGGTTTTTACCAATAAAGATATCGGTGAGTGAGCATTTTATTCTTCAATGCATATGCATTAACAATTTTCTCGTTTGTTTGTCCTTCGTAATATATTATTTGATGTGTATGTAGAAAGAAACGTTACCTCCATCCGACAAAAAGCTTCATCAAATATGGAAGAAGTACAAATATTTTCAAGATTACATGGGATCTTTAAGCACTTGTAACGAGGTATTAATGTATTTCTGTTTAAATATTAATCCTAATTTTCTAAAAATTTACTAATTTGTTTTACCTAATTAATCCTGATTCAGATATACATACCCAATCATTTGGACGGATACTATACTCTTGCAAGAGTTCTAGTTAAAAAAAGGACTGTTGAAATTTGGGACTCACTTGCATCTAAAGATGATCTGATTCAAAACAAATAGTCATAAAAGAAATAGTAAGCTCATATTCATCAATTTTTATGAATTGGGTACAAGATACGCGGTATACTAATACATATTGTATTCTGGTATTGTAGCTTTCAAATTTGGATCTCTTTCTCGAAGAAGTGATTTTGAAGTTGAGAGATGCTAGGTTCAGCTTTTCTACTTTTACAATAAAACGTTCTTCTTATGTTCTCCGCCAAGGCAATTCTGTTGATTGTGAAATTTTTGTAATTGCATTCATGAAAGACCGATGTAGTCTAGACTACTGTTCTCGCAATGTAAGTCTGAAAATATGTCGTCAAAAACTTACACTTTTTAGAGCTATGCAGTTTGTTGCGGGAATGGAAAGACGCAAAGCTGCTGAATGGATTACAACTTCAAAGCACAATGAAGAGCTAAAGAAGTCCAATCTGAAATGATTGAATATAGAAGATGATGATTTTTTTTTCTTCTTCTTTTATATATAATGTATGGAAACCCCTAATGTATTATGTTCATTTGTTTTGTTGAGTTGTAATGACATTTTTGCCAAACGACTTCGATTCTTTTTGATTAAGTAGAATCATTTTTGCCCTTCAAATTAATATAATTAAGCAGAAAGGAGTCTTTTGCCCTTCCATCGAATGACATTTTTGCCCTTCTAATTAATTCAAAACACCCCCGAACCCTTTTATTACAAAAAAAAAATGTTTCAATTCTTCCTCTTCTTCCATACTCCACTCTGTACTCAAACCTAGGTCATTCTCCTCCAAAATCTTCAAACCTTCCTCCCATTCGCAATCTTCACACCATGTCGATATCAGCGGCAGAATCATCACTGGCAGCATCACCAATTAGAGAAGATGCACCAGTTACAGAAAATCTAAAAGCGATAGACGGAGAACAACCGAAACCCTATTCTAAGAAAGTTCAGCAAAAGAAAAAGGAAAAAGTTGCTAAACAAAAAGAAGTGCAAGAAGAACTGCAAACAGAAGGTATAACTTTGATTTTATGTTCACAAATTCTGTATATATTACAAGGAAAATGACATTCTCCGTCATAAAATGCATTTGAATGTTAAATTCTATTCGCCGTCCGTCTAACTTGAAACGGAGAATAACATTCCCAGTGTTAAAACACATTAGAATGTTCATTCTCTGTTTTATTTTAAACGGAGAATGACACTCTCTGTGTCATTTGAAACGGAGAATAATATTCTCCGTGTTAGTTTACACGGAGAATGTCGTTCCCAGTGTTAAAACCCATAAGAATGGCCATTGTCCGACCTAATTTTTTGTTTTTTTTTCGTTTTGTAGAAAAAAATTTGTCAGAAATAAGGATTCAAGGCTTTTCCATTCTACCTTCAAGCCAATGATAAATCTTATGGAGGAGGTCAATCAAGATGTTGGCCGTTTACCTGAGCCAGTTATTGGTTCCTTGAAGGATACCAGTTTCTGGAATTTTGCCGAGATTTTCTACCAAAATAGAGTCCACGTCTCCGAAGTGGCCAAGGTAACGGAAGGGCTTGAGAATTTAATTACAAGTTACACAGAAGAAGAAGATGGAATCGGGTGCTTTTAATTGAGCACCACTGTTAAAATTGCTCCAAGCGTCGACGATATGGTAGTCATATTCGGTCTACCGCTGAATGAAGAAAGCGATGATGATGTTTCTTATAGAAGATTGATAAAGGAAAAACAACAGCAGCCCACACCACCAGCATTATTGAGCCTGTGTAGAGATCACTTCACAAGATTGTTGGCTAATACTAAGGACAAACACTCAGAAGTCACGAATAAGGAAGTGAGAGACAAGTTCTTTGAATTGTTACAACGGCTTTGTGGCGGAGATAACGCTGTTAATCCAGATGATTTGCCAAGCTAATAATCTTCCACTTGTGCCAAACAGTATTCTTCACAAAGTCAGGCGGTTCAAATTTGCCTTACAGATTCTTGGCCTTGGTAGACAGTGTGGACGTCATCAACAGTATATGCTGGCCAAGGTTAATGCTAGCATATGTAATGGATAGCATAAAGAGGAGTAGAAGCAAAACTGAACAGGGCGATTACTTGATGGCTTTCCACAAATTGGAAGGTTGCACAATATACTTCCTATATTGGTTTGCAGAACATAGTAAATTTGTGGAAAGGAAGTTTGCCTCAATTCCTGATTACCCAAGATTTTTCACATGGAATGGGTACGAAATCTCAAACTTCCTCAAGGCCGAATATCACAACAAAATGAGATCGAAGATGATATTGGAAGATCTGGTTATACCTGTTGGGGAAGAAGAAGGACAAAAAGAATATGAGCCACTTATAGAAAAAGTTGAAAAAGAGGGAGAGAAAGAACACCAAGAAGCAGGTGGGGATAATTTTGATGAACAACGGATACCACAGCATCATGAAATGGGCGCTGTGATGGACGCCCAACCTTGAGAATGCCATACTCAAAGAAAAGCTAAAAAAGCTCGAGGCAGAAGAAGCGCAACAACGTACAGTCAACGTTGTGATGGAGGGCTCTGTGCATGAACTGGAGGACTTGAGAAAGCAGAATTATGTTCTTATTGCAAAGGTACATGCACAAGGTAAAATCTTTTATATTTCAAATTTCTATTCTCTGTATTATATTACACGGAGAATGTCATTCTCCGTGTTAGATTCACATCATATATTTCATTGTTGTTTGTTTTATTTCAGAGCGAACAACCGAGCAACTCAGAGAAACAAATAAAAGGCTCGTTGAGGAGAAAATGGAGCTTCAAAATAAAGTTGAATCGTTCAATATTGAAGCCACTGAAAAGGATGGGAAAATCGTTAATCTCGAAGCCATGGTTGTAGCATTACAGCGTCAGGAGATTGAAGCAGCTGCTGAACTTGCTGCTCCAAAAGAAGCCAAAAGAAGAGGAAGATCGGGGGAAAAGAGGTTCAGAAAATCATCAGCGCCATTAGGCGTTGAAGATGTTACTCCCTTGGAAAAGAATACAGTTGGAGAGGCTAATAAAAAGCGGAAGATTAATGCCGCTCCGAAATCCCGAGGAGATGCCAAAATGGCTGAATTAAAGAAGAACCATGTCATACTAAGGGAATGCGATGAACTCTTACTTTGGAAAGATACGGATGAAGAGCTAAAGAAGCAATACATCGACATCGTAATTCCCAAAAAGAAGTGTCCAGAGTATGTATCAAAACCCTTTTTTCTTTTTCTTTTTCTAGAATTTTTTCACAATTATGTAATGAGAATCTATCTTTATTAATTTAATCTAAACTAAATTTATGTGCAGTGATATTGTATACTCATTTTCGTCGAAAGAGAATAAAAATGGAGTCACAGTCGAGCTGTCGACAATAGACCTGCAAGACATACTCAACTATGAAGACATGGAGGCTGGCATACTGAACCTAATAATAAGGAAGCTGAGAGAAATTCAAGGCATTAAAAGAAGGTGTCCCCGTCAAGTTCAAAGGACGTGCCATTGATCCAGAAGCAAAAGCCGGTGCCACAATCACATAAGTGGTCTGCATTCATGATGGCCCACACATTGGTAAGAATTCAAACAGAAAAATCCATATTCATGTGTACCCCGATGAAAAAATGACAGAAAAAAATTACTCATGATATTGTGTTTTATTTTTGGGAAACAGACCATCGTTGAACGTGCCAATGAACCGGAAGCAAAAGTCGGCGCCCTTCAAGACATCCAAACAGATATAGTAGACTTCGTCATGGGTTTGGAGGACAACATAGAGTTGATATTCATCCCACTCTTTAATTCATCCATCAAACACTATACTCTACTCACATTCAACTTTATCTTCTACGACTGGACACACTACAACTCCTTGAGGCAAAACACGTACAAAAAGTGCAAGGTGGATGCAGAATTAATGAAGAACACCTTAGAGCCTATCGTCAGGAGAAAAGTTGATAGGATGAGGGAGAGATGCCCGACGAAGATGGGGTATGAAAGCAAAGTGCTGAATTGTTCTCCAAATTGCCCACAACAATGGGCACCCAACTGCCACTTGTACACGGCGTATTATATGAATATGTTGACGACTATTCCCTTCGAAATACCGGAAGGAAATGACGATGAAACTCACCAGAAGATTACAATGATGAGATTGGTATAGGCTAAGAAGTTGCTTAAAAGCAAAAATGTAACACGAACCAGGCAATGACATTGTAAAACAATAATGTAATTATGTAATTGGGCAAGGAACTTATGTCTTTTATAAGCTCTGCTTTTATAATAAAATTATTTTTGAATTACATTTACATTGTCAAAACCACGAAAAGTTTGAGGATTCTATTCTCCGTTTATCTTGAAACGGAGAATAACTTTCCCGTTTAAATTAAATCGTTTGAGGATTCTATTCACCGTTTATTTTGGAACGGATAAAAACATTCACCGTCTGTCTTGAAATGGAGAATAACATTCCTAGTGGTAAAACACATTAAAATATTCATTCTCCTTTTTTTAAAACGGAGAATGACGTTCTCCGTGTCTTTTGAAATGAAGAATGTTATTCTCCGTTTAGTTTGAAAAGGAGAATGAAGATGAGCTTGATGAGAATATGACGAGGTTGGTATGGGCTAAGAAGACTACAATGATGAGGTTGGTATGGACTAAGAATTTTCTTTCAAAAGAACTTCTGTCTTTTATAATGTCTGCTCTGCTCTGTCTTTTATAATAAAATCATTTTTGAGTTACATTTACATTATGAAAACCACGAAAAGTTTGATTTTTATTTACATATGAAAGTCTGAACTACTACATAAAATCCTACTATCAAAAAAAAAGTTGAATGTGAGCTGCGTGCGGGCATCGCAGAGCAATAGAACTCCTTGAGGCAAAGGAATTCCTTGAGGCAAATCACTTCATCGTGCATCGTCAGAGCAATGGAACTCCCTGAACAAAGGAACTCCGTGCATAGTCAGAGCAATAGAACTCCATGAACAAAGGAACTCCATGCATAGTCAGAGCGAATCAAAGTGTGAGCGCTTCGACAGAGTGTGGGTTGGCAATCAACCCAAACCCTGCGGCTCTTCCAGTAACCAACATGAAAGAATCTTGCCAAGGTGGGGGATCGGTAGAGTGCATCTCCAGGATGAAGAAGGATGCCTTTGCAAGGTGCTCTGCCTCAAGAAATTCCTTTGCAAGGTCCTTTGCTCTCAAGGAATTCCTTTGCTTCTATTTTTGTGCCTCAAGGAATTCATCTTGCTCTTGCTCTGATGATGCACGTTGAAATGATTTGTCTCAATGAGTCATCCAAAGGTTCTCATGCTCTGACGAAACACGATGAAGTAATTTGCCTCAAGGAATTCCTTTGCCTCAAGGAGTTCCATTGCTCTGATGATGCACAATGAAGTGAATTCAGTTCATCGTGCATCGTCAAAGCAATGGAACTCCTTAAGGCAAAAGAATTTCTTGAGTCAAATTACTTCATCATGTATCATCATAGCATAGAAACCGTTGGATGACACCTTGAGGCAAATCACTTCATCGTGCATCGTCCGAGCAAAGGAACTCACTGAGGCAAAGGAATTCCTTGAGGCAGAGCACCGTGCAATGGCATCCTTCTTCATCATGGAGATGCACTCTACCGATCCCCCACCTTGGAAAGACTCTTTCCTTGAGGCAAAGGACCTGTAAAGGAATTCACTTCATATTGCATTCTTTCGAGCAATGGAACGCCCTGAGGAAAAGGAATTCCTTGAGGAAAATCACTTCGTCGTGCATCGTCGGACCAATAGAACACGTCGAACAAAGGAACTCCTTGCGGCAAAGAAATACCATGCATAGTCCGAGCGAATTAACGTACGGGCGCTTCGATAGAGCGTGGAACAATAATAAATCCAAACCCAGGCACATCTCACTCTTCTGAAGGACTTCACCACCGTTCATCGTCGGACCAATGGAACACGTCGAACAAAGGAACTCCTTGCGGCAAAGGAACACCGTGCATAGTCCGAGCAAATCAACGTGCGGGCGCTTCGACAGAGCGTAGGTTGGCAATAAATCCAAACCCAGGCACATCTCATTCTTCTGAAGGACTTCACCACCAAAGCTTCTTCGAACGAGGAGATCGACAACCAAGAGGAAAGCGTCTTGCCAAGGCGGGGGATCGGGAGAGTCCATATCCACAAGAAAAGCTAAGTGAGACGAGAACAAACTCTCCCTACACTACTGCCATTTATAGGCATGGAACAACTCGGACTCATGCGCCAAGTGGCAGCCACTTCGAATTCAATTCAATTAATTTTCATTAATACCAATGCATCTGCCCCTTCTCAAGTAAAGCTAAGTAAGACTAGAACAAACTCTCCCAACTACTGCCATTTATATGCCATTAATACCAATGAATCTGTACCTTCGAATTCTGCCAACTTTGATGAGGGGTTTTTTCCCTACTGTAACAAAGTTTTTTTCTAATGAGAGAAACTTTGATACAGTAGAGGGTATCAAAGTTTTGATACCCCCTATGTATGACATGTGGGCCATCTCAAAATTTATGTGTATATATATGTTTACACGTTTTACAAAGCAGGAGGGGCCCACATGTCATACATAGAGGGTATCAAAACTTTGATATCCCCTACTGTATCAAAGTTTTTTCCAATGAGAGAAACTTTGATACAGTAGGGGGTATCAAAGTTTTGATACCCCCTATGTATGACATGTGGGCCATCTCAAAATTTATGTGTATATATATATATATTTACACGTTTTACAATGCAGGGGGCCCACATGTCATACATAGGGGGTATCAAAACTTTGATATCCCATACTGTATCAAAGTTTTTTTCCTCAATTTTACTTAACTTTAAATGAGAGAAACTTTGATACAGTAGGGGGTATCAAAGTTTTGATACCCCCTAGGTATGACATGTTGGCCCTCTCAAAATTTATATATATATATATATATATATATATATATATATATATATATATATATATATATATATATATATATATATATATATATATATATATATATATATATATATATATATATATTTTATATATATATATATGTGTGTGTGTGTGTGTGTGTGTGTACACATTTTATAAAGCAGGAAGGGCCCGCATGTCATACATAGGGGGTATCAAAACTTTGATACCCCCTACTGTATCAAAGTTTTTTCCCTTTTAAATGGGCCCCATACATAACTTACAAAAAAAGTATAAATAAAACAAAATTTTGTTATAGTCAAGATTTGAACCAATGACCTCTTAAATACAAGACTAGCATTGTAACCACGACACCACAATAGCATTCTCCGTACTTTATTAAACGGAGAATAGCATTCTCCGTTTGAATTATATGGAGAATAGCATTCCCAGTGTTAAAAACACATTAGAATGTTCATTCTCCGTTTTAAATTGAAACGGAGAATGATATTCTCCGTTTTATTTGTAACGGAGAATTATATTCTCCGTTTTGAACTGCACGGAGAATGTCGTTCCCAGTATTAAAACGATTGAGGATTCTATTCGTCGTTTAATTTGGAACGGAGAACGGCATTCTTCATTTAATTTGAAACGGAGAATAAGATTCCCAGTGTTAAAAATATATTAGAATGTTCATTCTCCGTTTTAATTTGAAATGGAGAATGATATTCACCGTGTCATTTGAAACGGAGAATGATATTCTCCGTTTTGAACTGCACGGAGAACATATTTTCTCCATTTTTGATATTCTCCGTTTTGAACTTGGAATTTGATATTCTCCATTTTTATCTAATTGTCTTCTCAAACTTTTGCATTGGAGAACTTATTTTTTTATCTAATTGTCTCGTGTGAATGACATCTTGCCACATAAGAAAGACATTGTCTTAAGTCAACGACGTTTCATTTTATTCCATTTGCTCTTTGTCGCTATTTCGCTTTCGTACTTTACAATTACGAAAATTGTGACCCAATTTTTTACAAACTCTACAAATTCTAGGCTTCGGGATAGGCTGACTTTCTGTAGGCTGGCTTGATTTCCCTTGAGAAGGCCTTCCTTTTGTTGCTACCGGATTTGGCTCTTTTAAAGTTTCATGCACTCCATGAACTACATCAGCTACCATTTGTTCTTCTTCACCAATATCGGTCACCATTTCTTTCAACTCCATCAGAACAGACGACATCAACTCCGTTCCCCTCTCTTGAATTTTGCTTGATTTTTTTACAATAGTATGTAAACGGATTAACTTGTTCATTAATACCACCATACCTTCTGCTCTCAATACTGTCTAGGTGGATGAATCTTCTTTCTGAGCCAGGTCCGGAGAGATATCTCTCTTTGCAATCCTTGAGCCAATAAGATTTTATCAAGTTCTTTGGAATATCTCCAATTTGCAATCTCTTCATTGCTGAAAAAATATGCCTACAAGGAATCCCCTTGGTCTCCATCCACAAGTATTCACAATTTATGATGTTGTCGGCCGGATCAAATGTAACCTTCCGGTTGACACTGTTTGGCGACATATACTTTTGGACAGTGCAAACTTCTGCCTCTCTTATGATGTGATGATGGAGAACAGTATATGCATCAGAACGTGTGATTTCCTTCCTTACCTCTATAAACACCGTTTTAGTGTAAATTGCGGCAAATCTACCTTCTATTACGGCCATGCTAGTTTGATTCACAACTGGTGTTGAGCGTTTATCAGTGACATGCTTACTCATCTGGCCGTAACGTAAGGCCGCCAAACCGTAGTCACAATTTTGAAGGGCCTTCCATAGTGGCAGCTTCTTATTCAAAAACCTTTTCAGAAATGCGTTCATAGATTCACATCTATTTGTTGCAGTAGAACCGCCAAAATAATTTCCACGTAGGAATGTGTACGTCCATCGCTCCCTCGTTCTTTACAATGCAGTAGTCCACTCATTGTTCTCTATATTATAATCTGTTAGCATCTCCTGCCAACGATTTTCAAATTCTTCGACTGAATAGTACCTGTTTAGAAAACATGGACAGTAACTAAAGTTGTGATATTGTAACAACAACATACTTCAAAGTAAAGTAGCAAGTGTGCGACGTACCTTTTAATCAGAAGACTCAGTTTATTGTGAAAACCCTCTCGGTGTACATGTTTGGCAATATTGTTTAGGATATGCCATGAGCACGTTCGATAAACTACGCTAGGCATTAAATCCTCAATTGCTTTATTCATGGATCTGCAACCATCCGTGAGAACTGTCACTGGTAATTTGCCATTCATACACTCTAGGAATTTTTCTAGAACCCAAGAATATGTTTTTGCAGTCTCATTATGGATCATTGCAAACCCAAACACACAAGTCATCGCATGATTGTTTGTACCCACTAGAACCACCAACGGCATTTGACTTCTATTTGTTTTATATGTAGAATCGAATGCTAGTGAATCTCCAAATAATTCGTAATAGAATCGACATACACCGTCAGCCCAAAAGAGATGGGTCAATCTGGAATCTTCATCTACCTTGTACGCGTAGAAGAAATCTGGGTCACTGCCCTTCTTAGATTGAAGAAATGTAAGTGTTGTCGTAGCATCAACATCTTCTAGTGCTCTACTATCTTGAGCTAGAGCGTTGTATAAATCCTTTCTCGTCCATCCAACCTTATCCCAGCCACCTTTCTTCTGGACAATTAAATTCCATATCTGTCCAGTCCCCATCCCTGATTGCTTCATAAGCTTAATTTCTTCCAACTCTGCGGGTGATATCGTACGATGGGATCTCAAAAAACTGTTTCATAATCATTCGCTAGGATATGGTTGTGATGTACATGAAATTTTTTGACGAACCACATCTTTGTTTTATCGGTGTACCCAATACGAAAAATTGCTTTACAACCACTTCTGCTTTCACTTCTTGGCTCACGAACCCTGTTAGGAGCTTCCTTGTACTTTTTGTGTCTGAATCCCGCATTCGAACAACACCAACTATGGACCATCACCATCCCAGATTTGTTTTTCTTTACCTCGTTCTTTCTAATACTGAAACCATATGCTTTTGAATATATCCGGTAGAATGTCTCTGCTTCTTCAATAGAGTTGAACTGTAGGCCAACAATATCTTCTTCTAAGAGATGTTTTGGATCTTTGTTAATGTTGGCAGACTGCAATATTTTTTTTATCGTCGCTGCATCGAAATCCAATGGAGATTTACCGTCATCCCTAAGAACAGAATAAAACAAAATAAATATGAGAAATAAATGTAAAAATATAATGCATTTCTTAAATCCATTAGAAAGGGTGATGCGAAATAACATTTTATTGTTTGTGTTGATGTCGTCGTCGTCGTCGTTATGATGCATTCTTCCATTGTTTTCTTCATCTTGTTCTTTACTGTCTCCTAAGTTAACATCTTCCAAACTTTGCTCATCATCCAAATCATCTGACAGTCCTCTTGAAAGGAACTTTCTTCATCGACTAAATCTTCCACACGACGATCACTTTCTCCATGTGATGTCGACATTGAAGAAAATAGAGTGTGTTAGAAACCAGCAGAAGAAACGAAGGACAAGAAACAATACAAGAAGAAAGAGTAATGCTATATTCGTACCTCCAAATTGTCCCTCTAATATATAGCCCTCCCATCTGATGTGGCATGTTAAATAATAGTGTGTGTCATCTGACATGACTGATGACATGGCAAATTTTAATCAAAAAGTTAACTACCCAATTTTTTCCATAATAATTTATCGTTAATATCAATGTTAATTTAATGTTAATATTAATTTATGTTAATATTAATGTTAATGTTAATGTTAATATTAATATTAATATTATTGTTAATGTTAACGATAATATTAATGTTAATGTTAATGTTAATGTTAATGTTAACATTAACTTTAATGTTAATTTTTATTTTTAGTTTTATTTTAAAAGAAAAATTTTGCCACATCAGCTGCCAGATCAACATATCACGTCAGCTGCCACGTAAGGATGGACAATTTGAAAGTGCAATTTGGAGGTACAAAAAGCATTATTCAGGAAGAAACAACTTCCAGCAAGGCAACAACACAACCTTTTCGTCTTCCTTGTAACTCCGCCACGTGGCCCTCTTTTGATGTTTCAGGAAAAATCTTGAGTGATTCTAGGAGCAAGCATAATTTTATGGAAACAACTTCCAACAACACAACTTTCTCGTCTTCTGGGTACATGTATTATTAAATTGTGTAGCTAATAACGCATAAGGAAGCATGCAACAACATTCTCCACGTGGCCCTCTTCTGTAGGATAACGCATGTAGGAGCATTTAATGCTACGAAATCCTATTGTCTTGTTATGTGTTGTGTATCCTATGTGGCATGAGGCAGAAGACAATATCTTGCATAGGCGGCTATATTCACAAAAGACAATAAGTTTAAAAAGTCATCTCCAATGCAAAAAAGTATTGAGAAGACAATACAAAGTAATTTTTTACAACTTCCAAGACAACTTTTACTCTTCTAATGATATGGTATCAGTGTTTATTATTAAATTGTGTAGGATAATGCATGCAGAGCATTTAATGCTATGGGATCTGTTGTGTAAGAAACACAACCTGTGAGAGAGAACCCGAGAGAGAGAGAGAGAGAAAGAGAGAGTATGGGAGATGGGATAAAGAGGAAGGATCGAGCTCGACTAGATTTTAAACTTAAAATTCAATTTTTGGTTTTCATTACTAATAACTAGTTCGCACGTACGAGTTTAGACGAACACTAACCGAGCCCCGAGCAACGTGACATCAGCTAGCTAGATTTCTAATACAGTGGCATTCCTGTTAATTTAAAATTTACAATATTATTGAAACTAATATTAATACTAAAATTTAAAATAGTTTTTGATTTAACATTTACTTCAAACTAGTTAAAGTTAAAGTTGCATTCTTTTTTATTTAAAATATAATTGGAACTACAATTAATATTAACATTCGCTTGTCCCGTAGTTTAAGTCGTATTTCACTGCTTCTTGCTTAAGTCTATGCACCCAAAGAACTTGATTGTTCAAGTCGAACGTGTGTACATCACGTTCCCCCGATGCAAGGCTTGATGTAGCCTTTGCTTGTCAAGTCGTTGCACGAACACATTATAAAAGAGTTTTGTTGGGCTATCGAAGTATAGCAAGCACCATCCCGTGTCATGTGCATTTGTTAAGCAGTAAAAGGGTGTGAAGGCCACTGGCAATGTCAAGCTATCACGGACTATAGCTGGGTTAGACGACGACCCTTTTGCGGCAGGCCGAATCTGTCCCTTGCCTAGGAATTGATTGGTTGAAGGAGCAATACACAAGAATAGACTGCCATATTGGCAAGATTATTTTTGGTATTCCCGGTGAGGCAGAGTTTTTATTTTCCGGTGAGACAGAGTTTTCACCATCGACTTGATTCCAGGGCCGGCACCAGGATCGGAGAGATAGTGTTCATAGACGACATCTTAGTGTTCGTAGACGACATCTTAGTCTATAGCTGTAGTGCCCCGTCCCTACATCGTGTCCCGTACTCCGTCCACGGGGTGCGCGAGAAAGGAACACTGTCGCTATCGATTCGGTCAGGACCGATAGGTCGGGATCGATTGACTCAATCAAACGGAAATGGTTGAATTAAGATCCATTCTTTCGCCTGAAGTAAACTTAAGGTGAGTGGCTGACCCTCCTCTTCTCGACCCCCTTCCTAGGCAAATCGATAATGTTGTTGCGAATGAAAGGATAAATACAAGGGCACAAACACGGAAAAGGGATTGAGTTTTCAAAGATAATGTAGGCTATGTCTTAATAACTAAAAAATATGTCTTCGCACGGTTATGGACAACTTGTCGACAAGGCGGTAGTTTTCTTGATCAGCAACCGGGGCCACGGGACCGTTTCGGCCTAGGAGGAAACAGGGTATAGTCGTGCATAAGGTTTCAGCACAGGTTAAGCGGGGACTTGCATCGGAGCTAGTTACTTGCGTTGAAAGGACCCCGATTAACAAAGCTATACGTCCAGGATGGCTTGTGATGCCAGTGACATTGAAGAGGGACGAGGCGAAGGAGGTCAGCCACTCGCCTTAGACTTACTTCAAGCGAGCAACTGGTTGGCTGCGCTGACATAGCCTACGCGATCACCTGCAACCCGCTGAATATGGGACTTGGTTCCAGAGAAGCCATTCCATAACGTGGAATGGATCTTAATTCAACCATTTCCGATCGATCGACCCGGTCGATTCCGACCTATCGGTCCCAACCGAATCGGTAGCAACATTGTTCCTTTCTCGTACACCCTATCACGATCCGCACCCGGAGTAAGGGCATGAGTGCGTGACAGCATCCCAGCCTACAAAGCAGAAATGACGTAGAATATTGTCTAGTTCTACTATCTAACAACAATTATAATATCAAAACCTGTCGAGAACGGTAACTCCGAATGGAGGACAAGCAATAACAATATAATATACTTAATAAGCTATGATATTGTTGCGACCGTCCAGTGTTGGTATTTATGTATGGTATTTATGGTGCACATCATCTTAATTCAACCGAGTAGTTCAAAGGAGGGAATTATGTATGGTATTTATGGTGCACATCATTAGGATGGGTTGCGACCGTCCAGTGTTGTGATAAGATATGATATCAGTAAGTTTGGGATCCTTCGGATATTGGACTAGCAACCCGTATCGAAGCGATCATAGTCTTACACATAAGGATGCCAAAGATGTATTACGGTGCGAAACACCGTGACCTTCATATAGATAGGGCCGGCGGGCTGAGATTAGCGCTGGGTGGAGGCGTAGGGCCTGCCCTTATGCATATGTTTAAATTTACGGTTGCTTGGTTGAGTGAAATGATATGATTTCTTATGTAAAGTTCTAACCTTGCAGGCTAGGCGAAATGGGACATAGATGAGCACGATCACTATGTTTATGTTAAGATTATGTCTAACTGTATCTGTCGCAGGGACACGATAGTGGACAAGTTCAGGATATGTTCGGCTCGAGGCGGGGCTCGGCTTGGACGTGCCGAGGCATGTAGTCCTTAGCGTTCAAGAGGAGCTATCGCATTGGCGTTCGGACTTGCGATATGGACATGTTCAGCCGAAGACTACTTGTTGGCTATAAAGAGGCATAATGTATGGAATAATGTACTCCTTTGTGAGCTAAAGAGATCATGAGCGTTGTAGCCAATTGGCATGTTAAGTTGGGCTATTCATAGCCATTGTAACCTTCAGTTCATTATCAATAAAAGAGATTCTTGTTGTATACTACATTTTTCTTCCGCTGCTTATGTTATCAATTTGAGCTATAAACACTATTGTGAATCTGTTGTCTTACCTTGCACGAGCGCAACTCCAGGCTCGTGCGGCATCATGCTCTAGCGAGGACGATAATTCGGGTGAAAACTTGATAATGATGAAGACGGTAACTCGGTCGACAATCGTAAGTATCGAGGTATGATCGGGAAAATTTAACAGTAGCAATAATATTAAATCTACATTGGCTTTTTAGTTAATTTAAAATTTACAATATAATTAAAACTAATATTACAAAATGCTATTTGCTCCCAAAACATTTGGGTGATACCATCTTCCATTATGTGGCATATGACATGGTTGCTAACATGACAGCTGACATGGCAAAATTTAACAATAAAATTAATATTAAAATTAACATTAATAGTAAATAAATAATTTAATATTAAATTAACATTAATTAATATTAATATTAACATTAATATTAATATTAACATTAACATTAGCATTCTCATTAACATTAACATTAATATTAATATTGACATTAACATTAACATTAAAAATTTTGGGTAATTAATTTTTGGAGTTAAAATTTGCCATGTCAGCTGTTATGTCATCTGCCACGTTAGATGCCACATAATGGGAGATGGCATCACCCAAATATGTTGGGAGCCCAAACGACTAATTGCTAATATTAATACAGTAGCATTACCGTTATTTCTCAATAGATTCGTGCCTTGTTCGGTCACACCCCTCCACGAGCGGGTTATACCCCCTAAATAAGGGGTTAAATAGCCTTTTCCAAAGAAGAGAACCCATCCGACTAGAGAGAAACAAAGGAGAGAAGAAGAACAGTCGTAATGGAGAGGAGCAAGATCAACCGCAGCGGATGGGACGTCATCCCTACCGAGATTCTCTCGATGATACTGGTACTGTCGGGGATGCCGGCGGACGAGGTAATATGCAACGTGGCCCCAGTTTGCCGTTCATGGTGGAAGGCGCTCAACGGTCCCTTGGACTATTGGTCTAACGTCGACTTGGTACAGTGGTGCCGGAGGACCCAGCAAACCGCTGAGATTAGTTTGATCATAATGAAGCTCGTAGCTCGCAGTAGGGGATATCTAGGGTCCTTCTCCGCGTACAAGCTCGACGAAGCAGCCTTCTGTTTTACATGTTTAAGGTCAATACAAAATTTTATTTGGTCTTATTCTAATACTTTATTTTTTCTATTACAAAATTTTACGTATACTTTTGTTAATTTCTATTGATGTTTACCCATTTTTATAATACAGTGGAAAATTTCTAAGGGTGCTGTGCATTCCAAAGTACGATGTGAGTGATGAAACTTTCGTGAAACACTTGGGGTTTCTTCCGGTGCTGGAAGAACTCGACATTAGCTACTGCCTCTATATCACGTCGACTGAAATATTTTTCGTCGAAAAGTATTGCCACCGTCTGGTCAATCTGAGTAGGAACATGCCCCCTCCAGATTTCATGCTCAGGAACAGATTCGTGCTGGACACGGAAAACGAGATGGAGGGAAAGGCCGTGGCTGATTCGATGCCGCGTCTCGAGCACCTACATATGGGATTCGGCATGTTCAATGGAGACACGCTGCGATCTATCATATGCAACTGCAAGGGTCTTCGCGTGCTCGACATACGTGGGTGCTTCAACGTGCACTTCGACGACGAACTCTAGAAAATTTGTTATTTAATACAGACGTTTAAAAAACCCTTTGATGATGTAATCCCAGTCCTAGGAGAACCTGGATGCGAGATGTATAATGATTTAGATACCATCAATCATTCCTGGGGTGAATGGTGAAAACATTAACATGCATGCATGCATGCATTTTTTTTATATTTTTCACTAGTCTACATACAAGATATTTTTTATGAGTTCGATTCTCCATTTTGACAATTTTACTTTTGTCAATAATTATTTACATGATTAATTTTTTTATAAATAAAATAGACTGTGATATAATGATGCCTAAGACGGCTCACTTATAAGATTTTGACATTTTCCAACACAGATTTTACCATTAATACAACATCTCAGTGTAATCATATCCAAGAGATTTCGACATTTCCCAACACAGATTTTACCTTATTCAAAATGAATTCTGGCGGTACAAATTCTACTCATATTAGTGGTATCAATGCCAATTCACCATAATTAATGGTGATCGATACGAAAATATTGGTTTCTTTTTCACAACCCTTTAAAATCTATTTATACAGCCAAACAGCCAAACTAATTCATCTTCACCAGCTTTCAAAACCAATTTATATAGATTCAAAATAAAACTAAACAGCCAAACTATTTAAAATTCATAACCCTACAGAACAGTCTCAAATGTACCATTCTCCGTCCTATATGTACCATTTCCGTCTTATATGTACCATTCTCCGTCCTACATGTATCATTCTTCGTCCTACCTCCGTCCTAAATGTACCATTCTCCGTCCTAAATGTACCATTCTTCGTTATATATGTACCATTCTCCGTCCTACATGTATCATTCTTCATTCTATATTTACCATTCTCCGTCCTAAATGTACCATTCGCCGTCATAAATGTACCATTCTCCGTCCTAAATGTACCATTCTCCGTGTTAGAGGAATGGAGAATGGCCATTAATAGTCCCAAAAATTATTCCATACTAAGTTAAAAGCATATAATAGCACCCAAAAAATGTTAACAATAGAAAAATTCTACAGAATCCAAACACCAGACTCGAACCTAGGCCTTCCATGTAAAAGCCAAACAGCACAACCAACTAATCTTGGAATAAGACATCAATAATGCTAAGTCTACTACCAAATGCTTACAACACTCTTACAACTTTCACCCATTGCTGACATGTGGGCCATGGCCCACATGTCAGCAATGGGTGAAGGTTGTAAGAGTGTTGTAAGCATTTGGTTGTAACTACAGTATTATATCCCCAACTTCCAATAAGGAATAAAAAGAGTCGGTTAGGAACGTGTATATACATAGGGGTCCCCATTCATCTGAGTAGGTTGCATATTAACATGGCTCCAAAAAGATCATCTGGTTGGGAACCATTGCCAGAGTCTTCTTCCAGTCGTCGCCGAGCCTCTGCACATGGAGCACCCTCTGCGCCGCCTCCGGTCTATGACTGGCTGGCAGCGGCTGCGGACTTCCTGACCTCCTGCGGGTTGTCACTGGAGGTCATCGCTCGACCTCTTCATCCGGCGCCCAACTTTGACCTGTTGTCGATCACTCCGGAGGAACGGGATTCTCTAGAGAAGAGGGAAGCGTTTCGCCGCCTGTGCCATAGGGCGGGTGTGCGCACCCTGCAGGACTTTGTGGAGATCCTCCGTGAGGCCAGTGAGGGGTAGACCTCTTATTTTTCTGTTTTTTCTTTTTTTTGATTTTTACAGTTTTTTGTCCTCCTCTTGTATACTTCGTCGGAGAATGTTCCGACGACGAAGCTGGGATTTAATGAAATATAATATTTGTTAACTCAATTTGGTTTCGGCTACAATCAAACTTTTACAACCTTCTTACAACTTACACCCATTTGCTAACTATAGCATTGCTCTTTATATTTTTTTTCAATTAACAAATCTTGTTACGTCAAATCCATATATCAGCGACGATATCCCCATCAATGACTTGTTACGTCATAGAATTGATTATGTTGGCAGCGTCAATCTTGCCGTCAAATCCTTCTTAAATATGATTACAAAGTAAAATAGAGGACAACTTTGAGTGTTTCAATTTTACTCTTTTCAAGTACATAGTCTTCTTATTTTCAAAAATTTAATCAAATATTCGAAAAATGGAAATATTGAGATTAAACTTCACATTCTTAATTATGTTGTCAAATTTTTTTAAATAAACATGTTTCCACCACGTTTTTTCTGCCAAATTTTTCAATAATTTATACGGAACACGTGGATATATACTAGTAATAATAGTAATAAATTTAATTTTGGAAAGTAGTTTTTAAAATTAGGGTCTCAAAATCGTAAAGGTTTATGTAGTGATTTCACATGGATATATACTAGTAATAATAGTAATAAATTTAATTTTGGAAAGTAGTTTTTTAAATTTAATAGTAATAAATTCGACCGTCTTATACTAGTAATAAAAGTAATAAATTTAACTTAAGACTCAAAACTATTCTAATTTTTTTTTCCGCTTCCCAAGGTCATATAAGACGGTCGAATTTTCTCTCTTCTTCTCTCAAACCCTCTTCCTTCTCCCAAACCCTCTCCCAAACCCTCTTTTAATCAAAATGCCGCCGAAGAAACAACGACCGTCGCCGAAGGGGAAGAATCCACAAAGGGATGCGATACAGGCCCGAAGGACAGAACTTACAAGGGCGGCAAAAACCAAGATTATGGTCGCTAGGGCAGAGGCCGAAAGGGCAGCGGCAGAAGCAGCGGCGGCGGCAGCGACGATGAACACGGAGGCGGCAGCCAAGCCACGTGCAAAAAAGGCTAAAAAAAACTCATTGCTCGACAAAGACCAGAAAATCTATGTTCGATACAGAGTCGTCGGAAGACTCAACTTATGAAGATCGAAGGCGTACTAAAGCGAAGGCTAAGGTGGCAACGGATACAGAGTCATCAGCGTACTCTGAGGATTTTGAATCCTCATCAGAAGAGGAAAATGAAGAGGAAGAGCAATCATCAAATAAGTCCCAGGCTGGAGAGGAGGTAAAAAAATTTAAAGACTCTAAATCTAAGAAGATTTACATTAAATATTTCAAGAAAAAGGCTGTTATGCATGAAAGATCAATTAAGATGGATGATGTCGAAGACGAAGCTTTCCTGGATATATTGAAATTCTATCAATTGGAGAAACTGAATAAATTCTGTCTTGAGAAAATCTTCCAAACAATAGTAAGAGAATTTTACTCAAATCTTTCGGCTGAAATTAAAGAAAAAGAAGAGGATCAACAACTGGTGTTTCTGAGAGGGAAACTGATTAGGGTAAATGCTGCTATCATCAACGAATTTATGGATTTGATCCAGTTCATGAGTTTGATATGAAAGATATTGATAATGTTTCCATGACGGATGCAATTCATGAGATTACAGGTGTTTCAATGGGTGCCAAGACCCCTCAAAATGTATACAAAGATCAATTAAAAACTTTGTATAAATTGTTGTATGCCTACGTATCTCAAACACTCAACCCTACTGGATATGAGTTTTCCATCCATCCCGAGAGAGTAAAATTTCTTTATTATATGGGGAAGAAAAAAAGGATGGATATACGTTCCTACATGTTCAGTAGAATGATGCATCTCGTGGGAAAACAAACTGCAAGGACAGCTCTCCCTTTCGGAGGATTTGCATGCTCGATGGCTAATAAACATTCTGTCCCAAGCTTAGCAGGGGATGTTTATATTAAAAACAAAGACCCCATGAGAAAACTAACATTCATTCGAATGTTTGGAAAACGGGCAGCAGCTGCAAGCAAACCATCAACATCTGGAAAACCATCAACTTATGGAATCAAAAACACTAAAGACAGGGTTGATGATCTATACAATTTTGTTGCTGCAAACTTTGAGAATGTCTTCAAAGAGATGAAGACTATATCCGACAACCAGAAATTGTTTCTGGATAAGATTAACCAGATAGAGGTTGAATTTGCTGACCAAGAATAAGATTTTCCTTCCCTCGTGAAGAAGGTAAATAGGGCTAGCCCAAACTCTTATGTAAAAATACACACTGTACACATTGACACTTTAATGCTAGCCATCACTTTGATACTTCTATTTATGTTTCTGGATGTTATTTCTACATATACAGTGAGTCCATACTGACTATAATTTTTCTTAATCTGTCCCTCAAGGTGTAGGTGAAAGATATTTTAAGAAAGAAGAAGAAGATGGAGATGGCTTTGAAGATTCATCTTTTGAGTTTTGAATCTTTTATTTCAATTTGGAAGTAATATTTGACTTGTAATATGGTTCTGAATATTTGTTGGTCATGGCGGTCAAACTAAATTTTGTGTTTGAAATATTGTAAGACTAAACTTTTCGCTTGTACTAAGTGCATAGTTCGTAATTTGTTTTGAAAATGTAATATGGTCTTGAATTTAGAGTAGGTTCGATATTTATTTGGATTATTATATTGTGAATTATGCAGGCTCTATGTTGAATTACGAACGTGGATTAGGCAGATTACTGTAACGTAAATTATGCAGTTTATTGGACTTGAAATGAAGTATACATAATTTGATTATAATTTTTTGGTTGAAACATTTATTGATTGGCAGTTGGCCTTCACAGATGATATTGATATTTTGGTGTATTCTTTTGATTTGCAGATGCCCATCACAGATTTCATGAGTCCTGGGTGCATTCCTAGGGTTTACAGGTGGCCTCATTATGGATGCATTCCTGGGATCACTAAAACTTTATTTGATTGTAATGTGTTTTGCTTTCTGTAAAAAAAATTATTACATCGATGCCATCAATATGAATTCGATGCCAGTGCATGTTCATCCCTTGTTATTGCTAAAGCAAAATTGTAATCCTGCCTGTTTATCCCTTGTTATTGCTGATGCATAATTTTAATCCTGTCTGTTCATCCTTTGTTATTGCCATCGGTACATCGTTGCCATCAGTATGAAGTCGATGCCAGTGTAATGCATAATGTAAGGTAAGAAAAACTCTCTTTGATAGTAGGTTAATTATATTCAAACACTTGCAAGAAATTTTGTGCAGCCATACAGTGGAAGCCTGATAAAATAATATTCAGATTTTCTTAAAAATGATATAATATTAAATGAATATACTATGGTAAATGATATTAAAAATGCTGTAAATATTTGGTGAAAAAAATATGAGATACTTGAACATTTCCAGTCCTAAATGTACCATACTTTGTTAAAAGCACAGAGAGTGTCCATTATCCGTTTTCAAAGAACGGAGAATGGCCATTCTCCATGTTAAAGGAACGGAGAATGGCCATTCTCCTTGAGAATGGCCATTCTCCGTGTTAAAAGCAAAGAGAACGGCTATTCTCCGCCCATTCGCCGTGTTAAAAGCAAAGAGAATGGCCATTCTCCGTCCATTCGTCGTGTTAAAAGCAAAGAGAATGGCCATTCACCGTCCAAAAAAAATATTCTCTTCGAAAATATTATCATTAGAAAAGTAAAATATATTTCATCCGATCAATACAGATTTTTTTTAAATATGTGAGCAGATGATCCGCCCGACCTTAGATTCAGAAGCAGGTTTCCTCAGTTCACCACCACCACCATGACATGTAGCTTTATTAACAAAATATTAAATTATTAGATGAAAAAAAGGATTTCTGACAATGGCATGGATAGTAAAATTAGAGCGGCGCCGCTGGTACTTCTTCTTGCTCGAGGAGGTTTCGACGACGTCCGACGCGAACCGGACCGATTCTTCTCGGCGCAGCTGGTACTCCTCGTTGTTCTAGGAGGGCTCGACGACGTTCGACGCGATCCGGACCGATTCTTATTTTCTTCTTCATCTCCGTTTCTCTTTCCACCACAACCACCAACACCACCACCACGACGGCTGTAACCAAAAAAACAAAATATTAAATTGGATGGATGAAAGAGATAGTAAATATGAGTTAATTTAGGGTGTTCATTGAAAAAATTAAAGTGAAGAATGACCTGCAAGAGCAAGTTACCAACAGGTCAAAAGTCTAAATCAGCATTAAATGATGTTTCTACACTATTATTCAATCCGAACCATTGTATCAAGATCCAACGGTCCAAATTTCGGATGTATCGATACATCCTTTTCTAGGGGATGTATGGTAGAACGACCCATATATATATATATATATATATATATATATATATATATATATATAATATATATATATAAAAATATATATACATATAATATATATATATATATATATATATATATATATATATATATATATATATATATATATATATATATATATTTGTATATTTTTTGTATATATATATATATATATATATATATTTGTATATTTTGTATATATATATATATATATATATATATATATATATATATATATATATATATATACAAAATATACAAAAAAAATATACAAATATATATATATATATATATATATATATATATATATATATATATATATATATTTGTATATTTTGTATATATATATATATATATATATATATATATATATATATATATATATATATATATATATATATATATATATACAAAATATACAAAAAAAATATACAAATATATATATATATATATATATATATATATATATATATATATATATATATATATATATATATATATATATATATATATATATATATATATATATATGTAACGCCCTAGTCCCAAATACTTGAGACTAGATACGTATCATACCAGCTGTATACATACAAGTAAATATACGGCTCGTATGTATACATAAGTTGTAAATGTAGAAAGCCACGACACTAAATCTCATCCACAAAGATAATAATGATATAAAAGCAACTTTGAGTTTGTCATGTATACAATCGTTGGGCAGAGACAAATCTACTACCAACCAATTTAAATAGTAAAGAAATATACAAAGAAAGTAAATCGATCGAGCGAAGCAAATGACGATCCAAAAGCAACATCTCGACGGAATAGAGCGAAGTCATGGCCTTAGTTAGAGCACCTGCAGAAATCATATGAAAGCACACCTGGAGAGATCACCAGGTCCTCAGAGGGACGTAACAAGACACATAATATCATGCCATAAACTAAATAGTAAGTGCTCAATAGAAAATACATGAGTAAAGATTCCTAACCATACTATGTGGAATGCACTTTAGAAGACAACGTTCTACGCAGGAGCTTAGGTGTTCAGCATAGATGGAGAGAGAGTGGTAGTAGGTAGCGCTCATAAGAGACACTATCAACCATGGGCAGAAAGTAGCTCTCATACGAGAACTATCGGCCCCGGGGCAGTAAGTAGCGCTCATACGAGACACTATCGGCCCAAATCTATGTGTGTACTGAACATGTAGCCCCTACACTAATAACTGTCTCCTCCCTCCCCATGATACTATACATGTGTCGACTCCACGACACTGTTTAATCCTTAATAACTGCCAAGTCTTCTACACAATCTATTAGCAGTTATATCCTAACGCACGGCATGTACGCACTGATGTACGGTCAATACGCAAGTTCGAAGCTATATGCGACTCACAACTCATACACAACCCGTGGCACATCGTGACAGTTTATGAGATGCCCTAAACCTATGGTAGTCCCTTAACTCTAAGCCAATTGCATAAAGTATAATAATTTGCATCTATATATAGTTTTGAAAGAACAACATTTTATTTGCTAAAAATAAGAAAAAGCTTGCATGAGTTTGAGCAATAAATTTAAACAGTAAAGGCAAGGTGTCTTGCCTGGTGTGGCGCGATGATCAAGATGTCATGTTCTGTCCAATAGCCGAGGTCCATGCGAACATGGCCTAAATTTGCAAAAAAATAGAAACGTGTGAGTAGTCGTGGTCAATGACGATAATGAAAGGGAGTTTGGGAGTAAACGAATAATTACACTATTTTTAGAAAGTGATATTTGTAATACTTTAGAAACCATATTTGCTAGTAAAATAATTTTGGTAACTATTTGAAAGATAGAGAAAATTTTAGTTAGGCTAAAATTGCAAGTTTGTATAAATACCTTTAGGATAGAAATTACCTTTTATAAATAAAAATATAGATCGCTTAGGCCAACCTTGTCGAACATATATTTTGTTAAATACTTGAAAATCTAAAATCTTCTTATGGTAAAACTCTAATTTTGTCAAAATAATATTTTGAGTTTGAAATCTATATTTTTATTAATCAAATACGCTTAGGTAATTCATACTCGAAAGTGCCGAAAATAATTTAATTAGAAAAATAATACTTTAATATTTTAATCCAAGGCTTTACTTAATATATGACACGAATAATATATTAGGCTTTTGAAATTAGCTAGATAATAATTGTATGCCTTTTAAAATAATACTGCAATAATAAATTTTTTAAAACAATAAATAATTATAATGATAATAAAAATTCTAATAGAAATAATAATAATAATAATAATAATAATAATAATAGTAATAATAATAATAATAATAATAATAATAATAATAATAAGAAATAAACTAATCAACTGATAACAATAATAATAATAATAATTAATGATGATAATAAGAATAATAATATTAATATTAATGATGTGGATAGCTCTCACAACTTCTTTTCCAATTCAATTACAGTGAGAGAGAGAGAGAAAGAGGAGCGAAGAGAGAGGGAGGAGGAGAGAGAGGGAGAGGGGAGAGTCTTACCAGAGGCGTCGCCAGCGACGAAGCGCGGTGGAGGAGGCGCGATCTGGGGCGGCGCTTGGCGGGAAGTCGAGCGGGGTGGTGTGCGGGCGGCCGCTGGCCGATCTGAGCGGTGGTCCACCGGTGGGGATCGGTGGCAGTACGGGGATTTCGCGGAGGAGGAGGCGGCGCTCGACCTGAGGCTGTGCGCGACGGGTCATGGCGACCGGAGGAGGTGCGGCACTGGGGGTTTCGCAGAGGAGTCTCGGCGAAAGGTGGTGGCACGAAGCCGGTGGCGGAGGTCAGAGGTTTACGCGCGGAGGGGGCGGCAAGCGGAAGAGGAAGTGGGTCCAGCGGCGGTCGGTGAGGCGATGTACGACTGCGGACACGGGAGGCATGCGCCAACGGCGGCTCTTGATGGATGGAGCTCGGCCGCGCTGGGCTGGGGGCGCGTATGCCAGGGCGAAGCTGGGGCTGAGGGGGAGATAGACGAAGAGGGGTTACCGGTCTTCGGCAAAGAAAGGCAGCGACTGTAGCGGCGCACCTGGGACGCGGCGGAGAGATCTCACGCGGCCTGGCGGTTGTCGACGGCAGCGTGGCCTCTGACTTGGGTCTGGCTGGACTCGGCGGAGGTGGAGCGAAGCTCGGCGGCGCTCAGGTGAGGATTCTCCACTTAGGATGATGGTGGTGGTTTTGGGTCGCCGGCGATGGGCGCCGGTGATGGTGGTGGTTGTGTTTGGTGGAGGTGGATGGGATTGCCGGATCTGCGATAGGATCGGATTGGTGTCGGTCGGTTGATGGGTCGGGGCCGGAGTGCAGGAGGCGGTGACGAGACGATGTTGGGAATGATGATGGCGATGGCGGAGACGGGGCTTCGGGTTTGACGGAGATACTGGTGGCGGTTGTGGCTGTAATGGTTGATCGCAGGGTGCGACAGGAGGCCGGAATAGAGTTAGGACGTTGGCGACAGTGAATCGGTGATAGGTTCTGGTTCTGGTGTAGGGATGTCCGTCGTGGGGGTGACGGCAGGACGGTGGTGAGGCAGGTTGCTGCGGTTGGTGGCGTGGATGGTGTCCTACGCAATACGGGAACATGATTGCGTCCGGCATGTCGGATACGGGGGAAACTTTGTATTTGTAGTAGAAGAATATAGTAGATGGAAAGGAGGACACGGTACGGACACGATGCACGATGTCTTGGTTGTGATAGAAAATTTGTGGAATAATTTGTGGATGAGTACCTCTCCTTATATAGGAGGTGGGAATTTCCAGTTGGATAAGAATTAGGTTTTGTTTAAACCCAATTAGACAATTCAATTTAAATCAATAATCAAATCCAAATTCAAATTAAATTCCAATTTAAAACTAGATAATCTAAACTCAATTTAAGTATAAATTCTATCCTTTAACTATTTAAATTAAATCCATAAAATCAAATCGAGATTTAAAATGGCCACAATAAATTTCAAATATATTTTCCAAAAATACCAATAATAATAATTTTGAAAATAATTAATATTTTTAAATATCTTTTCGAATAATAAAATATTAATAACAATAAGTTCGAAAATGAAATAAATTTATATGCCTCGTATAAAATGAATATTTGTATAAAATCTCATTTTTTTAAATTACTATTAAACTTCCATGATGTAAAATAAAGTTTTTTGGAAATTCCACATGTGACGCATTTTACAACTTTATGTAATCAAAAATATTTCTTATTTGAAAAATCAAGATATTTTTACAAAAATATGTATCTCACACATATTCGCACTCGACGAGACATATGAAAATGCGAACTCGTACGCGACGTCCCATACGACAATTTCGTGTGCGACGTATAATACGATTATACGACGTACAAATACATAAAAATTTTAAATACCAAATTTATATAAAAAATTTAAAGTAGAAATTTAGGGGGTTTACATCCTACCCAACTTACAAGAATTTCATTCTCGAAATTAAGAATAAGTAGGGGGTGAGAAGGTATGAGGGTAAGGCAACACAAATCATTGGGCGAGGCAGCGAAACGACAAATATGCTTTAGAAAAAAATCGTGATTTCGATAACGACGAAATAATTCATGTAACACCCAGTTTTCCAGATGAGGGTAATTTTGAAATTTTGTAATTATAATTATTATTTATTGATATTTATTTTACATTATGATTTTTGATGATTTTTAATCATTTTTAAACTATTTAAAAACTGTTTTAAGTCATGACTTATGATTTTGATGTGCTGCCAGTGAAACCCTAGTGACTGCATGACCTATAGCCTAACCATGTCATTAGGATGATTTAATTATCATTTTTAGCCTAGGGGTAATTTGGTCATTTTGGCTTATTTGAATTTTAGTTAATTTAATGAATTGGTGAATTCTAGTTTGACTTTAACTTGTTGAGACCTAGTGGACTAGCCTAGAACCTAACCCTAGCTATGGTAACCCGAGTCTAACTTAGGTTAACCTACTTTTAGTCATTAGAAACTAATTTTGGATTAGGAGGATTAGTTTAAGTGAATTTAAGTCATGGCTTGTGGTTTCATGAAATGACTTATGGCTTAATGATTTGATTGATCATGACTTAAGCCCATTGGCCATTTAGTAAACCCTAACCCTAATTATTGAGCTTATAACCAGCCACATAGGGATCCCCACCCTATATAAATACTTATTCATTAGGGCTTGCCTCTCTTTATTTTATTCCAACACTTGGAGAAAGAAAAGGTATTTTTTCCATTCCAAAAATCCCCATAAATCCATTTGTATTCCTTTTTAATCCTAGTTTCTTACATTAGAACCTAATACTCTCCTATTTTCTGATTTTGGGGTTTAATCCCAGCTTTGGATCAATTTGGAGCTTTTGCCATCAAGAGGAAGAATCCCCCATTTTAAGCTTTTCCAACCTATTTGCACCTATAGGTAAAACTCCCCAAACTGATTTAAATTTCTATTTTCTTTGCATTTAGGGCTAGATCTAGGAGTCCCCTAGTTGTCCCCAAAATTTGGGTGGATTTCGTGTCCGTTTGGTGTCCGTATCGGACACGTGTCTATGTGTATTGCTAGGCGTTTGATGAAATGCTTGAATGAAATAAATATTGTTAATTTCAAAAACTAATTGAATGGAAAAATAGGTTTTTAATTGTAGATCACAAATCTACTTGATTGAGTCAAATTCTGCTGATTTTTCGTGTCCAAATTTGGATACGAACACGTGCACGAGGCCACGGTTCACTGTCCTGCTACCACGTGTCCAGTTCTCACTGGACACGACACGAGACACCACCATTTTTGGTCAGAACCTCGAGGCAGTGTCTGATACCACACATGTCAAGTTTGAGCTGCCCTCGTGTCATGTCGAGGGTGCTAGGACTCGTGTACGGGTTTTGCACTAGCTGTGCACGCACGGAGAATCCCCTCTGATACGGGGTTCGTGTCCGCGTGTAACACAACTAGGATACGTCGTGCTGTGTCTGGGGCGTAGCCCTATCCTAGGCGAACCCACAGACACGAGCACGAGACGTGTGTCCCTCTATGTCGTGAGCACGAGGCTCTGTCCTCGCCGCATGACACTGCTGTGTCAGTTCAGTGTTTTGGGTATTTATTTTATTTGGACACATTCGTATCCCGTTTGTGGATACAAATGGCATCCCCTAGACACAAGACATGGTTAACTCACTAATACACCTGTTTGTAAATTTCTATGGTTTAATTTAGGTTTTCGAATGTGAAGTTTATGTATCAGTGACTTTATGTTCAGTTAGCCTAATGCCATTAGTGTGCTAGGATGTTGGTATTAGACACAGTATTGTACCAGTGAGGAAATTTATGTCCCAGTCCCTTGTTCTTTATTTTGAGTTCAGTCCTTAGCTAATTTGGGTTGTATCAACCATTGCTTTGAGGTCAGTCCCTTGGCCTATTTTGTTCAGTCCCAGTTCCCTTGTATATGTGTTCAACCTATGGTTCCGTTCAATGACATGTTGACAGTCCATACTTCCCATTGGACAGCCCTCTATCCATGTTCAGTTCCCTTCTTATGTTTGAGCAATCCTTAGTTACTTGATGATGTGTTAGTCCCTCCTATAGTTCACATACATTCACAGAAATGTCCAACCCCAATCATTAATTTACCTGCTCCCTTTTGCCTACATGAGTACTTGGTATATATATATGCATATATAGGCAATTGATAAGTGTGTAGGTATAGATTAAAGAAATAAACCATCTAGATTGAGTTATGTAATGGCATGTGGGTATACCTTTATAATTGTATTACTTGCTCTCTATATTGATTTTCTATTTTGGTTGTGGAATAGGTTTGATATGGTAGGACTGTGACATATTGTTTGGTATAGTTCTATGAATTAGTGATTAGCCTATAAGTTGTTAGCCTATTGTAATATGTTATTAGGCTTTGTGACTTGTTTGTTAGGCTAGAGAGTTGACCAATTTGACTCCTAATTGTCCAATCTTGACTTATTGACCTAGATTAGATTAGGGGTTGACTATGGTTGACCAGTTGACTAAAAGTCAACTGATGGTCAACCTTTGACTTAGTGTAACCTAGTTTCCCCTTATTGACCTAGTTTGACCAGTGTAGTTGACTTGGGTTGACCCAGAGTTGACCAAGTTTGACTTGGGCCTAGTTTGACCTAGACAGTTGACCAGGTTTGACTTAGAGTTGATTTTGACCTAGATTGACCTAAAAATCATGTAGATTGCATCGTAGACTTCACTTATCTTACTTTAAACATATTATAACCCATATTACTCTGTTTAAGACATTTTGAATCCGATGCAGACATCTGATATTATACTACTCTTTTCAGAGTAGAAGGCGAGTACATTCTCTGATAGTTCTTCCATTTACTTGTCGTTTACTGTACTTCAGTTATAGCTAGTTCTATTTGATTCTATATTACAAACACAATTTGATATTACTGGATCTATTTCATGCGACACTCACTCATTCGTGTCTGGCCTCTATTTCTGGAACCACCCTGGAATCATTTACTGGAACCATTCGTGTACTGGCTGGACTTATACTTATTTTTGTGTCGGGTTATGGATTCACTTGTACTTGCTAGATGGGGAAATATTGGAATAGGTATGTGAACATACCCAAATACTGGAACCACTTCCTTGGAATTATATTGGAACGATAGCCATCCCACACTTGGCCGAGTGTGCGGTGTGCCGTATTACCTACAGCCGTTCACATGTCGATCCCGATATTTTAAAATACACTATTAGAGTATAGGCTGGACTCACCCTGGAATCATTGATCACATTGACTGGAACCATCTCGTACTGGATTCATCTTGTATTAGATTCGTTTTGTACTGGACTTATATTGGAGTTACACTTGTCTATATTACGGTCTGGACTTATATCATGCTACTCTAGTTCAGCTAGATATTATTTTTCAGTCTCCATTGCCATGTTTCTCTTCTTGTTTAGTACTTTCCTTTCCTTGTTCCTTAACTGTTCTCTATATCATTACCTGTATAAAACTGCCATGTTTCATCAATATAACTGCTTTATAGTTCTCTGTCATTTAATTGGGATTTCTTGATGAGTTGTACTCGTTCCTGTCCTGACTGGACCTGTTAAAAATTTTACAGATGATTGCCCCGAGTACACATACCCTACATATCACAGACCAGGAGATGGCTTAGCTACCTATGGCCCCGACACTCAGGAGTGATCGGGATTTAGTTTAGTAGACTAGCATATATTTTCATGTTGAACTTGTTATAGAAGATTTGAGACTTGTGTAGTATTTGAGATTTGTTGAGAGTTGTTATTATTTTAGTAGTTGTCTTTCTATTCTTAGTTAATTCTTCTGTGGTTATCTTATCGTGCTTAGACTTTGATTGAGTTACAATATATTATACTTGTCCTCCGTTCAGAGTTGATCATGATGAGTACATTATAATTGCGTGAGTTGCTGGTTAGATAGTAACCTAGGACAGCGCTCTACCGCCGACACTGCGGCGTAGGCTGGGCATCGTTACGTACTCGTACCCTCACAGTGGGTGCGGGTCATGATAATTCACGATTTTGGAATTGAACGAGGGTTGCTAGTCAAGGTAAAAAAAAATCATGATAGTACGATGGAAGTAGCTTAAGTGGATATTTTGGGGACTTAGGGGATAGGGCTCTTCGGAGAAGGTTGCATGGTAAGTGTCTAGGTTGAAGGCACAATTGAAAGGATGATAGGACTCATTCAAGTGATTAGGGGTCACGATAGAAGATATAGGGTCGGGGAATAGGACGAAAAGTTTTAAGACGAGGATATAACCATGGGTTGGTAATGGCTAACTACACGTGGCCATAGGTGATAGGGAAACTAAAGGGGATGTCAAGTATGAGTGTTTGTCTTTCTAATATTGGTGAAAGTCGAATAATAATAAGTTTGAAGAAGATATTATCGAATACGGATAAGTGGTTCAAAGACGATGGAAAATTTTCAAGTAGAATTGTCAAGGCAGTTGCGGATGAGACTCTAGGGCCAGGTTTAACTATGTCTCTATCCACGTTGAACAATATACAAAAAGCGAACCAAGTGCGCTATGGTTGATCAGACCATAATACGTCGGTTCTGATTAGACAATGTATTAGTGGTCGCCCACAATTAACATATGTCACGAACAAGCTCGATAAAGAGTAAGCTTGCAAAACTAGACTATAATAGCAACATAAGATAGTAAAAATATAAGCAGTATATGACGAAGGAAATTAATTAGTCCAAGATCCTTTAAAATCTAAGTCTTGCCCCAAGTTTGGGCCTATACAGTCGGCTTGGTTGACTAGATAAGTTAGGGTCCACTGAATTCTATGGTCCAAGTGAACCTATCAATGTGGTCCACAAAATGTTGGTTAGGTCGGGAGGTATTCTACCCAACTTACAAGAGTTAAACTAGTAGTGTAAAGGGGTCAATGGGTCAATCAATCAAGGTAAAGCACAAGTCAAGCATTTTAAGGAGTCAGATAGAACACAATCGCACATCGGGTGGAAAGAATTAGTCAAGGTTGAGTCTTATCCGCAGCTAAAAAATATATTATTTTTAATGGTAAAGAATTGAGTTTAGTCCTTACGACTCAAAAGTCGTATCAAGCAAATAGAGCACAAAGGGACGCGTTTTAGTAGGACACGATATATCTATGGGCTCGTCTAGGTCTTGCATATGAAATTTGTTGGATGGAAAAGTCTAGTGTTGTGCTCCAATTATCCAAGTCACGGTAAAGGACATAAAAATTTAAAATAGAAAGTGGGAGTTCATGAGGTAATGAATAACGCACAAAATTGTAGGAACGATATAGTAAAGCGTAATACTCTAGAGGGGGGGTGAATAGAGTTGGCAGCGAAATAATGCTAAATAAAAATTGTTAGCAACACAATTACAGTATATAATCACAATTGAAATAATGTAAAGGCAGAGTTCAGAAAGCAAACGCAAAGACAGCGATGTATACTGGTATCCCTCTGTTGAGGACTAATCCAGTCGGTAGAACTCTTGCTACCAGTTGAATCCACTATAGGAAAAATCGCAAGTTTTCTTACGAAGTCCTTGCAACTTCTACAACGCGAGCTTTGATACGAAGAACTCGTCCAACTTCAAATGTGAAGAGGTATTCTTCAATCAAGCCTTCTGATTACAATCTCTCAGAAACTTCTAGACCGTACCGCACTGGCAAATCGACTAGAGGATTGTAACTGGCTTGGGATCTGAAAATGAAAGCTCTAGAAAACTCTTTGGAAGGCAGAAAGCTTTTTAGATAGAGAGAAGATTGAAAGTGAATGAGTGAATTGAAATGATCGAAATCCATCTCTATTTATAGGAATTCCAAAGGGAGAACTCTGTCAGAATTAGGGCAGAATTCGGGCAGAACTCGATGAGCAAATCTCGGTCAAATCCGCAACTGCAGGAGGACCAAGTTCCAGAGAATTCAAAAATTAAACGGCCACCAGCCGAACTCTGGCCGAACTCTGGCCGAACTCTGGCCGAGTTCTGTCAGGGTTAGGTTAGGGTTTTAAAATAGATTTTTGGTGATTTTTGAAAACCTTTTTGAAAACCTTTTTGTAAACATTTTGATAGATCATTTTAAAAACATTTTGAACTATTTTGGGGATAGCCTGTTTGCCAGTACGACTCGGTGTACAACGTATTCCTAGACTCAAATAAAGTGAAAAATTATATTGCATAGGAAGTACAGACTCAAGTAGGCAAACAGATCTTCAGTCTTGAACGGAGTGAATATCCAATCTTGCTTATGTCCAAGAAGCCGAGATGTCCCAACTAGCTTCGTATATCCAGACAGAGTTTTGATCAATTATTAAAATCAGGTTGACCATATGACCAATGGGCCAACAATCTCCCCTATTTTGATAATTGACAAACTATGAATGATATAACATTAAGCTTGTTCAAAAAATATCAAAAAGTAGAAATTGTTCATAACCTGTATTTAACTCAAAAAAAATGTTAGATCATTTTTAATTTTCTCCCCCTTTGTCACTTAGCAAAATAATTGCACAAGAGAAGGCTCCCCCACATTAAATGCAGAAGACTCCCCCGCAATCAATACATAAGTAACAAATAGCGAGAAAACAAATAAAAGAAATATAGTATAAGAATTAGAGATATAGCATCACAGGCATATAAAGTTTATACAGATTATCATTACATGCATGCTATTGTCTCTAAAGAAAATTATAACAGGCATGCTATTGTTTCAAAAGAATAAAAGAAATCTCAGGCATGCTATTTCATAGGCAGTTTGTAATGAAGAAGCAGTATAAAGAGATAGTGCTAAACAAAATGCTGAAATAAACTGAGATGTCATAAATGAAACATCATAAGCATGTCCATGAAGATAAAAAAATACTGAAAGCATACTTCAAAGTACTGATAAGAACTAAAAAAATGATAAAAACTTGGAATGTCGGAGCATTTCCAAGTATACAATAGAATATCACTAATAATCAAATCAGATCTCATCATCACTATCCTCATCAATATCATCAGCAGCGTGGCCAGCATGACCGGAAGTACCAGCACCAGAAGTACCAGCGCCAGTAGGATGAGTAGGGCGCCAGCATAGAACTCACCAACGTAATCTCGAGGTGCACGATACCAGTCATAGGCGTTACCTGGCTGGAAGTAGGCATGAACAACCTCATCCTTACAGCGGTAACCCGAAAAAGTTGGATCTCGAGGGATGGAACCGGCTGAATAACCAGTCTGAGCGAACCGATGATCAGCCAAGGAGTTTGCCATCGCCTGATAACGGGTGACATCGCGGAACTCACGCTCGCGAGCCATATCCGTCATCGAGACGTGCAAAGATGATAAATGCTGATGTATGCCCTCAAAAGTCATGGCATACGGCTGATGTGGTGAAGATGGTGCAGTAGGAGGAGCAGGAGGTGGAGCTGAAGCAGTCCGGCTGCGACGAGAAAGCTGGAGTAACTTGGGCTCAGAGTCCTGAGTACAAGTCGATAGATCGATCTCGAATCGCTGAAAGATACGAGGGAGAATCATCGCGTAAGAGAGATTTCGATCTCTAGCACGACAACGTCCCATCATCTGAATAATAGTCTTAGGGGCGGAAAAAGGAATCCCCTTGATAAGATGGTACATGGCGGACAGCTCAAGCGAAGTCACATCATCCTTGGAAGTGGATTTTGGAAGAAGAGTAGAGTAGATGATGCGATATAATTCGTAGTTAAACAAGTTCAGGTTGTTAGCCTTGAACTTTCCAGAACGTACTCCGTCAGGTGCACAGAGTTCCGTTTTGAAACTCGTGAGTGTAGTGCCTTCGGGGAAATTGAATTCCGTGATATCAACTAGCGGTTCACCTTCATTGGAAATACCAAGAATCTTCGCTAGGAGGACATCATTGAACTCAATGTCTATGCCTCCAACACGTGTGCTCACGTCAAAAGTGTTAACTACGAGATTGCAATAGAACAATCTAATGGCATTAGTAGCAATTGGGAAGCACAGTTTAACAAGTAAGTGTAACCCTAATGCCTCAAATAAGTGACGATGATCAGGGAATACCGTCCATTTAACCGGAGCGCTGCTACATATGGATCGGGTGGAAAAGTCATCGTACCATAATAAAGCTTGATCGAGGGTTTGAAAGAAGAACCCATCGAAAGTGCCGTCGCTCTTTTGGACCGGCGAAAACAAAGAATCTGTGTGAGGATTCGAAGAGGACCCTTCCTCACTAGGAGTGGTCTTCTTCCTCTTAGACGGATTAAATCTAGGTGCCATTAAAATAAAAAGAACAAATTTGAAAGGTGGAGAGAGAGGGAGTTATACCTCACGAAAATTGGTTATGTTGTAGAGAAGAACAATCTCCGCACGATTCCAAAATTTGGAAGGATTTCACCAAGTAGATAGGAAGCAATGGGTTGGTGAATACCTAGGGTTTGGAGGAGTTTCGGGCGGCTGGAGCTGCTGTTTGAAAGTTTGGAAGCAATGGAAGAGAAGAAGCTCTCGGGTTCTGTATATATATATATACACAGACATCCTTAATCGAACTCGGGCCGAATTCGGTCAGAGCTCTGGCCGAATTCGCCTAGGGTTCTTTCAGGTTGATTTTTGCTACTTTTTTTTCATTGACTCGTTGCAAATATTTAATTCAAAGATTAGTTATTTTAGTCTTCAAATAACATAATTAATAATATTTTATGAATTAAATGTCATTATACAGTGACTGTCTCAGATTAGCTGTAGAAGTACTGTCCCAGCTGGCGGAGGTTCACCGGGGAACTCTTAAGTACCGCTTCGCTTCAACCGTAGTTGTGGTGACAGACAGACTCTTTATTAGCTTGTCTCTAACACAGTTTTTGCATAATGATATATAATCATAAAATAAAATCAATTAATATTATTGACGCCCAAAATTCCTAATTCTCGACATAAATAATTGAAACGATCTTCCGCTAGAGGTTTAGTGAAGATGTCAGCTAATTGATTTTCAGTATCTATGTACACAAGGTTTATATCTCCATTTTGATGATGATCTCTAAGAAAATGATGTCTAATCTCGATATGTTTAGTACGAGAATGACATACAGGATTCTTAGTCAAATTAATGGTGCTCGTGTTATCACAGAAAATGGGAATATGTGTGAAAAATAAATCAAAGTCTTCTAGGGTTTGTTTCATCCACAAAATCTGAGCGCAACAACGTCCTGCGGCGATATACTCAGCCTCTGTTGTTGATAAGGCTACAGAATTTTGCTTTTTACTAAACCAAGAGACTAGAGCCTTGCCTAAGAAATGACATGTACCGCTAGTACTTTTTCTATCAACCTTGCATCCAGCAAAATCTGCATCCGAATAACCAATAAGGTCAAAGGATTTAGTTTTGGGATACCACAAGCCGACAGAAGAAGTGCCCTTAAGGTATCGGAAGATACGCTTAACTGCGGTCAGATGTGATTCCTTTGGGTTAGCTTGAAAACGTACACACAGGCAAACACTAAACATTATATCTGGACAACTAGCAGTTAAGTAAAGTAAACTACCAATAATACCTCGATACTTACGTGTGTCGACTGGCTTGCCTTGTTCGTCAGAATCAAGCTTTGTTGAAGTTGCCATCGGAGTGCCAATAGGTTTGACATTGTCCAGATCGAACTTCTTTAGCAAATCTTTTGTGTACTTGGCTTGATTAATGAACGTCCCATTGTCGGTTTGTTTGATTTGCAATCCGAGAAAGAACTTCAGCTCTCCCATCATGCTCATCTCAAACTCATTCTGCATACACTTAGAAAATTCTTGACAACGAGATTCATCAGTTGATCCAAATATAATATCATCAACATAGATTTGAATTAAAAGCAGCTTGCCATTAAAAGATTTAATAAATAGTGTAGTATCAACCTTTTCTTTTGAAAAACCGTTGTCAAGTAGAAAAGAGCTTAGACGGTCATACCAAGCACGAGGGGCTTGTTTCAAACCATATAAGGCTTTCTTCAACTTGAAAACATGGTCAGGATTTTTGAAATCCGTGAAACCCGGAGGTTGTGCTACAAAAACTTCTTCTTTTATAAAGCCATTTACAAAAGCACTTTTTACATCCATTTGAAAAAGTTTGAAATTATGAAAACATGCAAATGCACATAACATTCGAATGGATTCTAATCTCGTAACTGGGGCATAAGTCTCATCGTAGTCGATATCCTCTTCTTGATTGTATCCTCGAGCTACGAGTCGAGCCTTGTTACGAGTTACTAAACCATCCTCATTTAGTTTGTTTCGGAATACCCAACGGGTGCCAATGACCGGATGATCAATAGGCTTGGGAACAAGTTCCCAAACTTGATTCCGTTCGAATTGGTTCAATTCCTCTTGCATGGCATCTATCCAGAAACTATCACTACATGCTTCATCAATAGATTTAGGTTATAGCTATAAAATAAATGCAACACTAGAAATAATATCTCTACTGGATGATCGAGTACTTACTCCTTTGGTAATGTCACCAATTACCAAATCTTGTGGATGATTAGCTATGAATTTTAACCTCTTCGGTACACTCTGTAGGTAGCTGGTTCCTGGATCTCCTCTAGGGGGTTCAGCTAGTGCAGAGCTTGGTTCAGGTTCAGCTGATGTTGAACTTGATGTAGGCAGATCTTCATCACTACCATCGTGAGTCGTTTGGTTCATTTCATCAAAAGTGACGTTGATTGATTCTTCGATGATCATGGTACATTTGTTGAAGACTCTGTACCCTTTGCTCTTGGCCGCATAACCTAGAAATATACCTTCATCGGCCTTTTCGTCAAACTTTCCCAAGTTGTCTTTAGTATTAAGAATAAAGCACTTACAGCCAAAAATCTTAAAGTATAAAACTGAAGGAATTCTATCAAACCATAACTCAAATGGAGTCTTCTTCGATTTGGGTCGAATTAGAACTCTATTGAGCACAAAGCAAGCTGTATTGACAGCTTCATCCCAGAAGTATTTGGGTAGGCTAAATTGATTTAACATCACTCTGGCCATTTCGGTTAGAGTTCTGTTCTTACGCTCCACAACTCCATTTTGTTGTGGAGTTCTAGGGCAGGAGAACTCGTGTATAAAACCGTGTGTGTCACAAAATTGCTCGAAATCAGCATTCTCGAATTCACCTCCATGATCGCTTCTAATTTGAGTGATCATGTAACCTTTTTCATTTTGTACTTTCTTACAAAAGGCGACAAATTCGGATAATGCGTCATTCTTGCGTGTCAAGAAATATACCCACGTGTATCTAGAAAAATCATCTACAATAACAAATGCATATAATTTACCTCCGAGGCTAGCAACTCTGCTAGGACCGAATAAATCCATGTGTAGCAATTGTAGAGGTCTAGTAGTACATACTGTGTTTACAGACTTGAATGTGGATCTTGTAGCCTTGTTCTTTTCACATTGGCTGCATACCGAATCCTTCTTGAATGTTATGTCTGGTAAACCGCGTACTATCTTCTTTGTGGATAATCTTGAAATTGTATCCATGTTTGCATGACCGAGTCTCATGTGCCATAGATGACTCTCATCACTTTTGGCCATTAAGCATCTACCTGAAATGTTAGCTTCTTCCAGCAGATAGAAAACATATATATTGTCTTCCCTGATTCCTTCAAAGATAGTACTACCAGTTGAGCTATCAACTATAGTACATTTGTCTTTGCCAAAGTTGATACCATGACCATGATCAGCTAGATGACTTATGCTGAGCAGATTATGTTTCAACTCGGTAACCAGACAGACATCTTTAATCACGGGATAGGGAGACTTACCAACATCACCGATACCAATAATATACCCTTTCAAATTATTACCGAAGGATACATAACCTTCATTCTTCTTCTTCGACAGTGTTGCAAATAGGGTAGCGTCACCGGTCATATGCCGTGAGCAACCGCTGTCGAGGATCCATTTGCTTCTAGCATGTGAAGGGTGTTCCACCTACAAAACAGTTTGCAGATGAAACCTTTGGTACCCATTTCTTGTAGGGTCCTGAATTGTTAGCTTTAGGTATCCAAGCATAAACATTTAAATCTACAAGCTTTCTCATTCTACATGCAGATGATATATGACCAATGAGGCCAAAATAATGACATTGTGCATGTCGAGTGTTGAAAGCTGAGTGGTCTGCATGGTTGGTAGGTTTGGGTTTTCTAGTATAGAAGAATACATACCTATGATCATGTTTGGGCTTAACCTTTTGGGGTAAAGGTTTTATATGGTTTGGTCTGACAGTATTTGGCTTGGGAATGTTCCGAATTCTCGGTAAGTGACACGTGTTAGGATAGGAAGCAGCAGGCTCAGGCTATTTTCCTAACCTAATTTCCAACCTTCATATAACTTAGTATAATCAGAAGTGAGTGATTCCATTCTGATTTGTGCAGATTGAAGACTTTTCTTTTCTCTAGAAAGATCTTCTCTCAATTGGTCTATAATCTTGTCTTTCTCTTCGGATGACTGTTTAGTCTCGTGTAATAAGAGCTTTATAGAGGAAAGCTCACCAGACTCACTAACATTAGCTCTAACCTCAGCTAGTAGGTTGGTAAGTCTTCCTATTTCTCCTTTGTACTCTTTGAGTACCTTCTTAGCGGTCTGATATTTACTACGCAGTTTCCTGTAGTCAAGCATCATGTCACTGAAGGCATCTCCTAATTGCTCAAAGGTGAAGTCATCATATGTTTCTACAGGTTCAGTAGGTACCTGATCGATTGCCATGAAGCAGATGTTTGCAGCATCCTCTGAATGTTCATCTTCTGAGTCGCTAGCTTCACTCTCATGCCATATGCTGGTGTTGGCATATTTCCGAGACGTTGATCTTTTCAGGTTGCCTTTTTCATACATATTGTTCTTTTTGCTCGATGATGAGTTGATGGGACAGTCCTTCTTCATATGTCCCTTCTTCTTACAGCCATAGCATACAGCATCTTCTTGATACCAGTTGTTGCTATTGTTCTCTTTGACTCTCTTCTCATGTCTCATGAATCTTTTGAACTTCCTTGCTAGGAGAGCTTGATCTTCAGCGTCAGATCCACTGCTGTCTGAGTCATCTTCAGCAGCTTTTCTGTGCTGAGCCTTGAGGGCGATAGTCTTCTCCTTTGGAGCAGGCTCTTCAAAATCTTGTAGCTCCAGTTCATGAGTGAGTAGTTTACCCATGAGTACTTCAAGTGACATTGTGGTGAGGTCGTTTCCTTCAATGATAGCTGTAGCCTTTGGAATCCAGTTCTTGGTGAGAGCTCGCAGGAGTTTGCGAATCTTTTCGTGGTTACTGTAATCTTTGCCTAAGGAGGACAAAGGGTTTACAATATCCAAGAACCTCTCGAACATTTGTGTGACTGTTTCATTTGGCTTCATTTTGAACGCCTCGTACTCTTGAGTAAATCTGCTGACTTTTGACTCCTTGACTTGAGTCGTGCCTTTATGTGTAACTTCGAGAAGCTTCTACACACCATTTGCCGTTGTGTATGTAGATACCCTGTTAAATTCTGTTCTGTCTAAGGCACAAAAAAGAGCATTAGTGGTACGTGCGTCAAGACTGGCCTTTTTTTTTCTTCCTCTGTATAACTGCTTTAGGGTTTTTCAACCAAAACTCCCTCGACATTTATACGAGGTGGCTTCTGATAGCCATCAAGAACAATAGCCCATAAGTCAAAATCAAGAGATTTCAAGAAGAAACTCATCCGTGTTTTCCAATAAGTGTAGTTAGTACCATCAAACAGTGGGGGTCTGTTTGTAGCCTGACCTTCACTTGTGAATTTCATAGTAGCCATGTGATGTGCTGTGATCTAATAAATAATGAATAAATAATAGCACTGTTACCTCGCTTTACCTGTAACACCCGCTTTGATACCAATTGTAGGAACGATATAGTAAAGCGTAATACTCTAGAGGAGGGGTGAATAGAGTTGGCAGCGGAATAATGCTAAATAAAAATTGTTAGCAACACAATCACAGTATATAATCACAATTGAAATAATGTAAAGGCAGAGTTCAGAAAGCAAACGCAAAGACAGCGATGTATACTGGTATCCCTCTGTTGAGGACTAATCCAGTCGGTAGAACTCTTGCTACCAGTTGAATCCACTATAGGAAAAACCGCAAGTTTTCTTACGAAGTCCTTGCAACTTCTACAACGCGAGCTTTGATACGAAGAACTCGTCCAACTTCAAATGTGAAGAGGTATTCTTCAATCAAGCCTTCTAATTACACTCTCTCAGAAACTTCTAGACCGTACCGTACTGGCAAATCGACTAGAGGATTGTAACTGGCTTGGGATCTGAAAATGAAAGCTCTAGAAAACTCTTTGGAAGGCAGAAAGCTTTTTAGATAGAGAGAAGATTGAAAGTGAATGAGTGAATTGAAATGATCAAAATCTATCTCTATTTATAGGAATTCCAAAGGGAGAACTCTGTCAGAATTCGGGCAGAATTCGGGCAGAACTCGATGAGCAAATCTCGGTCAAATTCGCAACTGCAGGAGGACCAAGTTCCAGAGAATTCAAAAATCAAACGGCCACCAACCGAACTCTGGCCGAACTCTGGCCGAACTCTGGCCGAGTTCTGTCAGGGTTAGGTTAGGGTTTTAAAATAGATTTTTTGTGATTTTTGAAAACCTTTTTGAAAACCTTTTTGTAAACATTTTGATAGGTCATTTTAAAAACATTTTGAACTATTTTGGGGATAGCCTATTTGCCAGTACGACTCGGTGTACAACGTATTCCTAGACTCAAATAAAGTGAAAAATTACATTGCATAGGAAGTACAGACTCAAGTAGGCAAACAGATCTTCAGTCTTGAACGGAGTGAATATCCAATCTTGCTTATGTCCAAGAAGCCGAGATGTCCCAACTAGCTTCGTATATCCAGACAGAGTTTTGATCAATTATTAAAATTAGGTTGACCATATAACCAATGGGCCAACAAAAATAAATGACCAAGTTAAAGCATGAAATAGAGATAATTCAGATTCTAGTAGATTAAGGTAAAATAAGTTAAGAATACAGTTTCTAATGATATGGTAGCCACTTAGATGGAGTATGATTAAGGAACAATCTAATCATTTCTCAAGTTTCAAATGGTTAGAAAGTCATAATAAATCTAGGTTTGAGGGAATGTCGAGTGAGTCAAGATCGAGATATCTTCACATAGTTTGGCAGATGACTTAACTACACTCGAGTACATACAACTATCATGGCAATTAATGAGGAATACTTGTATCCCATTAGGGTGACTTGCTTGCTTCTTGGTCCTCTACCAACATATGATCTAATTTCAAATTTCAAGTTCCTCCACAGTTTCGAAATAAAATCTCAAGATACTCCATCAAGTATTTAATCATAACTTAAAGTTTCATTTTCTTTAAATAAATTCCAAATAACCTTCATCATATCTAATGTGGCACAACTAAACTTTCATAATAAGCCATCACTTTTAAAATTTTCAATTCTCAAATGTACCTCGAGATAAACTCTTAGCCCGTTTCATCAATCGCAAATCATGTAACTCAAATTAAATTCCCCTTTTTTACCATAATTTAAATATCCATAATCATGGTTTTAAACTTGAAATCTAATTAACTTTATAAATCATAGATCATATGACACAATTTAAAATTTGATTTTTTTTCCTTCAAAGTCGCTTTCATATTTAAACAAAAAAATTTACCATCATTCCTTCAACTCAAAATTTAAATAAACTTATAAATCGTATGACTCAATTTAAAACCTCAAGCTCGCTCAAACTAAACTTTTGTCTTCTCTAGTTGTCTAAAAATCATAACTTATAATTTTAAACACTTTAATAAATTCGAGATAAACTTTAACATATCCAAACTGGAACTTAACCGTAAATCGTGTGTCACAATTTCAAGATGTTTCTGAAATCGGTTTCATATCCCAATAAATCATAAACTGTAATGACCCGCTCCGCCCTAGCGGAACGCCGATTCAAACGGCAAGTGCAACGACTCAAATGAGCCGTCGACCCGAAGAGTTGGCATCGACCTGATGAAGAATCGATGCAAGACTTACATTGGCCCGTCAAGATGAATCCAGACTTAGACGTTCAAAGGCGCGCTCGGAGTATCGTTCGGCCGATGCAAACATCGCTAAGGTGGGTGGCTCCGATGAACCCGTCTTTGCTTAGCCTAGACACATAACAATACGGACACTATCACGAGAATCGCTAGGCGATAACCCCGTGTATGCTAATAAATGAGTCAACGCACCTAGCTAAGGGAATAATCCCATCTTGTATGCTTGTATAGAAAATGAAAAAGAACATGGAAAATACGAGAACTCTCGTACCGCGCTCTACGCTCGTGCTAAGGCACAAGCTTACGTTCAAGTCCCTTATGCGTTCTACAATGAAACAATGAATGTTTACAACAATGAAACGGGAAGACTATCAACATAGTCGCTCCAAGTAGAGTTTAGCAACATTGAAAGGCTATGGGACCGATGGGTCGCCAAGGCGACTCCCACACGGGAAGTTGCATAATGTATAAATGAAGAATGAACGAATAAACAAGTAAATGAATGAATCAACGAAAGGATGAATACGAAATTGAATCAATGAACGAATGGACAAGTGAAAGAAAGAAATGAAGAAATGAATAAAAGATAAGAAGGAAAGGAATGGTTAGCGATAGGTGTGATGGGCACATGCAACGGGGCTCGCTACCCGCGCTGCACGGACGCCAACCTGGTCGATAACGCATTGTGGCTATGGGTTAGCCTATGACAAGTTAATACGAAATGGTCGTGGACAAACGGCACGAGCGAGGGGTGGCGAATGCTGTGACCGTAAGAAAAAAGGGATTCCGCGGCATGATCAAAGGGGGGATATGCCGGCCTAGGCAGAATCAAAATGAGGCTTACGGGCTGCCTGGGTGCGAACTTGGCCATCCAGGGGACGTAAGTGCTGCAGTATTTCAAGAGACTAGCGGGGTGTGTGCCAGTCCGCACCCTACACTAAGTTGAGAAATACAACGGCTTGGATGTCTAAAATGGCTTGTGATGCCAGCGACCGGTGCATATAGAGTTAAGTGGGCTTTGCTGGTGGCAATCCACGTGAAAGTCCTTGCATTGAAATCAAATTAGTCTAAGTTAACTGTACAAAGCACTTCTGAATAGGCTTGAATATAACACACAAAATGATCAAGAGTACTTCGAGCAAACGAGTTAGAAAACGTGCCCACGACGTGCTAGAACCCGAGGCAAGGACATGTACTGGACATTGAATGCTTGCATGAACTATGTTAAGTTATTTCATATGAATTGTTGACTAACTTGGTTTACGTTGAACAGGAAAGGCCGGACGGTAAGTATGGGTAAGTCGTGCATGTATTTCCATGCGACACTTGAATTTGGCAACACGGGATAGGTTATAACATATGCCATGAAATTGATCCTAAGGCAAGATTAGAAAGATAATGAATGATAGAGATGCACAAAAGTAAATGGAACGTGTTTGGTAATGATAGCATTGTGGGCGAGCTAGCCTCCCCACCAATGCATAACAATGTACTGATAACCCTCCAGTCTGCTTGCAGGATGCAGGAGACGCCGGCGAGTGCGGAGCTTCCATCGAACGTGCTAAGGCACGGAGCTATCTCTGGAGCCTTGGAGCGTTGCAAGGAGCTGAAGCACCCTATACAGGACATAATGTATCGGAACATCGCCATGAATCATTCCATGTTGTAAGCCACTTGGCACGCCTTTTATGTTTCAGAGAGAGAGAGCTTGAGCGATTGGTAATATCGGCCTAGCGTCGTTTGTAAACTTCTTGAAAATCAATAAAGAGTTGAATTCGTTTCAAATTTGTGTTCATTTACTTTCTGCTGCAAATGGGGACACTCTGTGCGACTCTGTGGCCTAGCTCAAATCGGCCGTTTCTGGACATAGCCTTGTACGGGCGCAACCTAGGCCCGTGCGGCATCACGTCTTAGCGAGGACGATTGCTCCTGCGGGAGCGGGGCATGACATAAACTATTTCACAATTTCTAAAATCATAAATCATAAATTTTGTTTTCTCGATCTAGCTATCCTCTTGTGTATACCACCTTGTAATAGCAAAATAAAATTCCAACTATCCTTTGAAGGCGGTAATATGTTACTACCCAACTTGGAATTAATTAATCCTTAAAATTATACTTTTTGGAAAACTATCTTTATAACTCAAATAAGACCTCAATGTACACTAATTGTCAATATAATCTTCCTAGCCATGTGTTTGACCTATGAGCATATAATAGTGTAGTCATCTTCCTAACTGTCACTAAGCACGAAAGATAAGAATTTACGGTAGAAGAGTTCAAGCAGGATGGCAACGAGAGTTCAAAACTTGAAACAAGGAAGGAGGTCAAGCTTGTGGATGAGATCCTAGACTCTAATCCTATATTGCAGGCCCGTTCGGTACAGTTATGTAACCGAAACGACAAACTCGACCTGCATGGGCCACCACAAAAACATGTAACGCCCAGTCCCAAATACTTGAGACTAGATACGTATCATACTAGCTGTATACATACAAGTAAATATACGGCTCGTATATATACATAAGCTATAAATGTAGAAAGCCACGACACTAAATCTCATCCACAAAGATAATAATGATATAAAGGCAACTTTGAGTTTGTCATGTATACAATCGTTGGACGGAGACAAATCCACTACCAACCAATTTAAATAGGAAAGAAATATACAAAGAAAGTGAATCGATCGAGCGAAGCAAATGATGATCCAAAAGCAACATCTCGACGGAATAGATCAAAAGTCATGGCCTTAGTTAGAGCACCTACAAAAATCACAAGAAAGCACACCTGGAGAGATCACCAGGTCCTCAAAGGGACGTAATAAGACACATAATATCATGCCATAAACTGAATAGTAAGAGCTCAATAGAAAATACATGAGTAAAGGTTCCTAACCATACTATGTGGAATGCACTTTAGAAAACAACGTTCTACGCAGGAGCTTAGGTGTTCAACATAGATGGAGAGAGAGTGGTAGTAGATAGCGCTCATAAGAGACACTATCGACCATGGACAGAAAGTAGCTCTCATACGAGAACTATCGGCCCCGGGGCAGTAAGTAGTGCTCATACGAGACACTATCGACCCAAATCTATGTGTGTACTGAACATGTAGCCCCTACGCTAATAACTGTCTCCTCCCTCCCCATGATGCTATACATGTGTCGACTCCACGACACTGTTTAATCCTTAATAACTGTCAAGTCTTCTATACAATCTATTAGCAGTTATATCCTAACACACGGCCTGTATGCACCGATATACGGTCGATACGCAAGTCTGAAGCTATATGCGACTCACAACTCACACACAACCCATGGCACATCGTGACAGTTTATGAGATGCTCTAAACCTATGGTAGTCCCTTAACTCTAAGCCAATTGCATAAAGTATAATAATTTGCATTTATATATAGTTTTGAAAGAAAACATTTTATTTGCTAAAAATAACAAAAAGTATGCATGATATTGAGCAAGAAATTTAAACAGTAAAGGCAAGGTGTCTTGCCTGGTGTGGTGCGATGATCAAGATGTCATATTCTGTCCAATAGCCGAGGTCCATGCGAACATGGCCTAAATTCACGAGAAAATAGAAACGTGTGAGTAGTCGTGGTCAATGACGATAATGAAATGGAGTTTGGGAGTAAACGAATAATTACACTATTTTTAGAAAGTGATATTTGTAATACTTTAGAAACCATATTTGCTAGTAAAAATAATTTTGGTAACTATTTGAAAGATAGAGAAAATTTTAGTTAGGCTAAAATTGCAAGTTTGTATAAATACCTTTAGGATAGAATTACCTTTTATAAATAAAAATATAGATCGCTTAGGCCAACCTTGTCGAACATATATTTTGTAAATACTTGAAAATCCAAAATCTTCTTATGGTAAAACTCTAATTTTGTCAAAATAATATTTTGAGTTTGAAATCTATATTTTTATTAATCAAATACTCTTAGGTAATTCATACTCGAAAGTGCCGAAAATAATTTAATTAGAAAAATAATACTTTAATATTTTAATCAAAAGCTTTACTTAAAATATGACACCAATAATATATTAGGCTTTTGAAATTAGCTAGATAATATTGTATGCCTTTTAAAATAATACCGCAAATAATAAATTTTTTTAAAACAACAAATAATTATAATGATAATAAAATTCTGATAGGAATAATAATAATAATAATAATAATGATAATAATAATAATAGTAATAATAATTAAAATTATAATAATAATAATAATAATAAACAAACTAATCAACTGATAACAATAATAATAATAATAATAATAATAATAATAATAATTAATGATGATAATAAGAATAATAATATTAATATTAATATTAATGATGGGGATAGCTCTCACAGCTTTCTTTCCAATTTAATCACAGTGAGAGAGAGAGAGAAAGAGGAGCGAAGAGAGAGGGAGGAGAGATCGGGAGAGGGGAGAGTCTTACCAGAGGGGTCGCCGGCGGCGAAGCGCGGCGGAGGAGGCGCGATCTGGGGCGGCGCTTGGCAAAAAGTCGATCGGGGTGGTGTGTGGGCGGCCGCTGGCCGATCTGAGCGGCGGTCCACCGGTGGGGATCGGCGGCGGCGCGAGGATTTTACGGAGGAGGAGGCGGCGCTCGGCTTGAGGCTGTGCACGACGGGTCATGGCAACCGGAGGAGGTACGGCAATGGGGTTTTGCGGAGGAGTCTCGACGAAAGGTGGTGGCGCGAAGCCGGTGGCAAAGGTCAGAGGGTTACGCGCGGAGGGAGCAGCAGGCGGAAGAGAAAGTGGGTCCAGCGACGGTCGGTGAGGCGATGTACGGCTACGGACACGTGCGGCATGCACCGACGGCTGCACTTGATGGATGGAGCTCGGCCGCGCTGGGCCAGGGTCGCGGAGGCCAGGGCAAAGCTGGGGCTGAGGGGGAGATAGACGAAGAGGGATTACTGGTCTTCGGTGATGGAAGGCGACGACTGTAGCGGCGCACCTGGGATGCGGCAAAGAGATCTCACGTGGCCTAGCGGTTGTCGACGACGGCGTGGCCTCTGACTCGGGTCTGGCCGGACTCGGCGGAGGTGGAGCGAAGCTCTATGGCGCTCAGGTGAGGATTCTCCACTTAGGATGATGATGGTGGTTTTGGGTCACCGACGATGGGCGCCGGTGACGGTGGTGGTTGTGTTTGGTGGAGGAGGATGGGAGTACCGGATCTGCGATAGGATCGGATTGGTGTCCGCCAGTTGATGGGTCGGGGCCGGAGTGTAATGCCTCGCTCCGTACGAGGCATTTGGTTGGCTTGTTGGATGGGATCAGAATGTTGGACCGTGACTTGTGTTAGAGATCAAGAGAGTTGAGACTGATGTAGTCTCTCTTAGCTGGCTAGACGGAATGGGTATTGGAACGTGGCTCGCTGGTGGAGCTACGCTTAGCGAGATTTGAGCAGGAAGACCCTTTTATGCAGGCAAGTGGAACTGTCCTCCTTCCTCCTTATTCCTGCATGCTTAATAAATAGAATAATGTGATGCTATGAATTGTCCCTAAATGTTCCATGTCTTAGTTGCTAAATAATAGAGATGCCTATGTTGTGAATTATTGAAATGAATAAGACATGAATATTGAACTGCTGATTGAATCACACTCGAACTGCTAATGTAACTTGATGCCTGAGAATGAATCGATAATGTCTCTTATGCTTAATCTTGATAAAATGAATGAATCACTTGAGTAATGAGATGCTACGAGAATGATACATGAGTAATGAACTGGCTATGCTATTAACACAAAGAATTGAATGAAACACTAGAATCATGTACATTCTGTATAACTGTTGCTGTTGCTTGCTTCCTTATAAGCAATGAAAGAAAGAATACTGTCCCTATGATATGAATGAAATGATGCAGGTCCTATCGGTATGAATGAAATGTTAATTGTTCCTCTTAGAAAGGAATGATATTAGAAATATTGCAATGATTGATGCAATGAGAAATGATGAGGCTTGGGATCATTGAGATCACCAAGTAAACAGGTGGAAATATTTGAAAAAGGAGATGATGAACTGTTGCCTTTTCTTATCTTATTATTGTATCATGCGACTTCGAACACGATCGGGTCGGACACGCATTCGCATGACCATAGACGTACTTGTATACAAGGATTTCCTCGAACGGTACCCGCGGCGGTGGGATCGAATCGGCCTAGGAGGAATTGGTGCTTTGGTAGCACGGTATTGGGATCCTCATTCGGGCTCGTAACCTGGTGAAGGGTACATCCCATACCCTATGAAGTCCTATATGGCACGTCGACATGGTGCACAACCACCAGTGGTCATGTAGTCAGGATGCATGCTAATGAATGTTTTGTACAGACAGAGTAAGAATATCATATTATCCTGTATTTTATGCAGGTACGAGGGAGTCGGCTATCGGTAAGAAATCACTTAATGTGATAATTAAATATACGTGTTGGTTTAACTTGCGTGCTTACATTCCAAATAAGTAAATGATGCTGTATGTAGCCTTTCAGTATGAGATCCTGCTTAACATGTTAAATTGAGTATGCTAGAAAGATGACATGCTATAATCATTGCTCAAAACACAACATACATGCTAAAGTGATGCTTGAAGTGAGAACTGTCATAACATATTTAAGATGTTAATGTTAACGATGCCTCAATGATGCCTTTTTATGATAACACCTAGTATGCCTCAATGATGCCTTTGCATGATAACACGAAGAATGCTAAAATGATGTGTCCACATGAATGCTATTAAGAATATGTTTACATGCTTCACCCTGATTATTACCCATGAACTGTAAACTGATGCTAGGTCCCAAGTTGAAAGATCATTCTAATAAATGCTTGCTTAAATGATCACTTAAAATATTGGTTTATGCGAGTGGGTTGGATTCTGCTCGCCAGTACATAGATGATGTGCTGACCCACGTTTTGTGGACAGGTGCTCGTACTTGGAATGTTCTACACACGAAGAGTGTCTTGATTGGTCCCGCGGCATCGAAGAATTGTTGGGCATACAGAAGCTCTCCTTGCACAAGATGATGTCTTCTGTTTATAAAGGGCATAATGTATGGAACATTGTAATCAGTTGTACCAGTGAGATTGTAAGCCAAGTCGGTATATCGAGTTGTAATCCATTGTATCTAAATATCAAATGTAAGTTGTATAGCATTGTTCAGTTGGTTTCCAATGTAAAGTGAGATGTGCTGTAATCATTGTACTTCAATACAAGTCTTGTACTCTTCTTCAATTATCAATAAAGAGAATAAAGTTCTACATATCTCTGTGTGGCTTCAAGTTATTCTTTTTCTCCGTTGCTATAAAGAAGTGATATACTTCTATTCAATAAGAAAGATTGCCCACATTAAATTCAATTTATCTGCTTCTGCCGCTGCGATGTGTTCCTATTTGAAGAATTATCACTGATGTACCATCTTTGCCTTGTACAAGTGCAATACCAGACTTGTACGGCATCACGCCCAAGCGAGGACGATCGATTCCAAGAGATAAAATATGTGAATAAATGACTCTATGAATCGGGGCGTGACAAATTGGTATCAGAGCACGGCTTTACGTCCTTGGTCTCTTCTTTGATTTATTTCAAATCAAAGTTGCATCGATGATTGACTAAAGTTGCTTCCGCGATCACTCAACGTTGCTTCCGTGATTAAATCAAAGATTGCTTCCGCGATTATGCTATTGTTGTCCGGTAATCATCCTTATGTTATCTGTGCTTGAAAGTTTATTGACCCTCTTGGCTGCTCACTGGATGTTCTATACAATAAGTCTATATACATTGTGATGCCCCTAAATGAATGATTGTTGTTGGTTTGGACATAAATAACCTAACAATGACTCGATGCCATAGTATGCTATATTGTGAATGTTGTTTGGAATGCGGGAATAAAAGAAAGGTGGCTATGTATGCTACGACAAGATGAGAATTGCATGTGATGTTGGAAAAGAATTGTGAATGAAATAATTGATGGATGAGTTTGACAGAACTGGTAAAGTGACTCATGTGTGTTGCTAAGTGCTTTCGAGACGCTAAGAATGTTGGCTTATACTATTGAGACCCCGAGATGTTGGCTAAGTGTTGTGATCATCATAGATCACGAATGTCTGGAATAGAATTGAGTTGGTATTGTTTAAGGATAGCTTCATTTCTGAGTGGTATATTGCCTCTACCACCTCAGAACGAGATGTATGTTGACCCTTTCCATGGGATAGCAGTGAGACTATCTGTGAGTACTGGGTAGTGCCGAGACTTAGCTGGGAGTCATGTATTATGGCTAGATGACTCGAGTGTCCCTTGACGGTGATGTTATGTTGGATAGCGAGATTGTCGAAAATTGTAATCGGTGGCATGGTTAGAAATTGTTTAGTCGAGTGCTGACTCAGACTAGTAAGACCGTTAGTATGCTATGAGTAAATGGATTTGGCTAGAGAATGTTGTGGCTTAGAATATCTGAATGTTGATTTCGATTGGTTGGATGCAAATTATTTGTGGCTAATACAATGTTGATTGCTAAGATGAAAGTTTTGGAAAAAGTTGTCGGTGACCAAAGGAATATTAGAGATTTGTGCCTTGACCCTAAGGTGTAATAGATGTTAACCCATCTAGATCACCAAAGGATATTCGTTGCTTATGCACATATATGCTCAAGAATTGAATTGTACCAGAAAAGTGACAAGTAGCAACCCTGAATTCTTGTGTTGCATAGAGGATGGTTAATTGATATATGAATTATCAGATTGAATGGAATGAACTACTCGACCCTTGAGGTAGAGAATTTTAAGAATGTCCATATAAGATTTTGACGGCTGGAAAAGGAACGAAATTTAAGAATGCCCGTAAGAGAGTTTGATGATTGAGAAACGAATGGGAACAAGAAATTTCAAACGTGTTTGATAATGTCGGTATAGGTGATTGTTGGTTGGGATATAGATTGTTGGCTTATGACTTAGTGGTGCAACCTTGTCATACAGACCGAATAGTATGATTCTATAGTTATATTAAAACTATCGGAATCGATGACCCTTGAATAGTTAACCTTGGTTATGGGTTTATGTGGGTATGAAGGAATCGGACCAGAAATTGAATCATTAGAAATTTACTTGATGGATTATTAGAACGATGAAGATCGTATGTCGGATTTGGAATTGATCGTAATGTTGATAGATCGATCTTAGTCGATTGTTGGGTAAGTCTAGAATGAGCCTCTGTGGAAATTATTTCCTTGAGGAAGACCCTGAATAGATAGACTCGACCCTAGCGACCAGTTGATGATTTACCAATTGCTGGCTTAGCCCAATTGGCGATTCATTATTCAGACTGAATTGATACCCATAGGTTTGGGTAGAGTTCCTTAGAACTGCCGGTTGCTTGTTGGCCCTAAGAAACAGAAACTAGTATAACCCTAGTAGCCGTCCACTCTAGGGGAGTCACCTGAATGATTATGTATAGCCGTCGGTATAGCTAACTATTGAGACTGGACCGAATAATAGATGGCCGTTGGCGACCCATAGAATGACCTTGTGGCATTGAACGAGAGATGGTGATGAGTATGATCTAAGAATGATAAGTTGTAAGTATATGCTCCAATATGAACCTTAGAGATGTTTGACCCTTGAGAATTATGTGCCGGCCTATAGCGGAAAATGGAATCGTGGGATGAGACTTGAATTGTATGTATCGAATAGTGAATTATTATATGAGATGGAATTGACTGCTCATGACGGAAATGTTGGATAGGTATCTATAGTCGGGTAGCTGGGTTAACCTTGACTGTTGCATGGAATTATACCCTGACTTGGATAATCGATAGTTGGTGATATCGGATTGTATCTTTTAGAAAAGATAAATTGCCTCGGTGAGAAATATTGTTGGATTTGGAAAGGAATATAATTGCATATTGTGAACTCTTGATATGATTGGCTCTAAGATTGGACCCTTGACCGAATGTTAAAATATTATGCTTGGACAGAGAGTTGTCCCTGAAAGATAGTGATTGTGACAAGTGAATAAAGTGATAAGTCAATTGAAAGGATGCTAAGTCTGATTTGGGAAAGAGAGTTATATCATGGCTGATTGAATTATACTATCATGGAAGTTGGCTGAAGTACATATGTTTTGGGGACGCCTAAAATATGTGTATGGATCCAGCCGAAGTGATAGGTTGCGACTGAGATAATATTGTTGGAAGAATTTATCGCACTAGTGCAGACTTTGGCTGAAATGCAGATGTTTTGGGGACGCCTGAAATATGTGTATGGATCCAAATGAAGTGATGTGTTGCGACCAAGATAGAATGCAAGAAAAAAAAATGGTGAATCAATGAGAAGTTGCAAGTATTTGGAAAAAGAGAAAGATGGATTGAATCGTTGATTGATTAAAATGATACTATTGGATAGCTATTTTAAAATGACCGAGTGGGCTGAAATGAATATTGAATTGAAGCTGAATGAGTAACTCATTGTGATTAAGTGAATCTAGTAGATGAGTTGCTTTCTTAAGTTTCGAGGACGAAACTTTCTCTGAGTGGTATATTATGTAATGTCCCGCTCCGTACGAGGTATTTGGTTGGCTTGTTGGATGGGATCAGAATGTTGGACCATGACTTGTGTTAGAGATCAAGAGAGTTGAGACTGATGTAGTCTCTCTTAGCTGGCTAGACGGAATGGGTATTGGAACGTGGCTCGCTGGTGGAGCTACGCTTAGCGGGATTTGAGCAGGAAGACCCTTTTATGCAGGCAAGTGGAACTGTCCTCCTTCCTCCTTATTCCTGCATGCTTAATAAATGGAATAATGTGATGCTATGAATTGTCCCTAAATGTTCCATGTCTTAGTTGCTAAATAATAGAGATGCCTATGTTGTGAATTATTGAAATGAATAAGACATGAATATTGAACTGCTGATTGAATCACACTCGAACTGCTAATGTAACTTGATGCCTGAGAATGAATCGATAATGTCTCTTATGCTTAATCTTGATGAAATGAATGAATCACTTGAGTAATGAGATGCTACGAGAATGATACATGAGTAATGAACTGGCTATGCTATTAACACAAAGAATTGAATGAAACACTAGAATCATGTACATTCTGTATAACTGTTGCTGTTGCTTGCTTCCTTATAAGCAATGAAAGAAAGAATACTGTCCCTATGATATGAATGAAATGATGCAGGTCCTATCGGTATGAATGAAATGTTAATTGTTCCTCTTAGAAAGGAATGATATTAGAAATATTGCAATGATTGATGCAATGAGAAATGATGAGGCTTGGGATCATTGAGATCACCAAGTGAACAAGTAGAAATATTAGAAAAAGGAGATGATGAACTATTGCCTTTTCTTATCTTATTATTGTATCATGCGACTTCGAACACGATCGGGTCGGACACGCATTCGCATGACCATAGACGTACTTGTATACAAGGATTTCCTCGAACGGTACCCGCGGCTGTGGGATCGAGTCGGCCTAGGAGGAATTGGTGCTTTGGTAGCACGGTATTGGGATCCTCATTCGGGCTCGCAACCTGGTGAAGGGTACATCCCATACCCTATGAAGTCCTATATGGCACGTCGACATGGTGCACAACCACCAGTGGTCATCTAGTCAGGATGCATGCTAATGAATGTTTTGTGCAGACAGAGTAAGAATATCATATTATCCTGTATTTTATGCAGGTACGAGGGAGTCGGCTATCGGTAAGAAATCACTTAATGTGATAATTCAATATACGTGTTGGTTTAACTTGCGTGCTTACGTTCCAAATAAGTAAATGATGCTGTATGTAGCCTTTCAGTATGAGATCCTGCTTAACATGTTAAATTGAGAATGCTAGAAAGATGCCATGCTATAATCATTGCTCAAAACACAACATACATGCTAAAGTGATGCTTGAAGTGAGAACTGTCATAACATGTTTAAGATGTTAATGTTAACGATGCCTCAATGATGCCTTTTTATGATAACACCTAGTATGCCTCAATGATGCCTTTGCATGATAACACGAAGAATGCTAAAATGATGTGTCCACATGAATGCTATTAAGAATATGTTTACATGCTTCACTCTGATTATTACCCATGAACTGTAAACTGATGCTAGGTCCCAAGTTGAAAGATCATTCTAATAAATGCTTGCTTAAATGATCACTTAAAATGTTGGTTTATGCGAGTGGGTTGGATTCTGCTCGCCAGTACATAGATGATGTGCTGACCCACGTTTTGTGGGCATGTGCTCGTGCTTGGAATGTTCTACACATGAAGAGTGTCTTGATTGGTCCCGCGGCATCGAAGAATTGTTGGGCATACAGAAGCTCTCCTTACACAAGATGATGTCTTCTGTTTATAAAGGGCATAATGTATGGAACATTGTAATCAGTTGTACCAGTGAGATTGTAAGCCAAGTCGGTATATCGAGTTGTAATCCATTGTATCTAAATATCAAATGTAAGTTGTATAGCATTGTTCAGTTGGTTTCCAATGTAAAGTGAGATGTGCTGTAATCATTGTACTT
>JANAVB010032219.1:2792269-2827269 GCA_029216955.1 Iris pallida | reverse complement strand
CTACTACTAATTCTCGTTCGATAGGAATTAGATTAAGGAGCTTGGAATGCCATCTAGCAATCAGAGTACGATGGGGAAAAGCGAGATTTTGACTCACTTCTGTTAAACCAAGATATTCTTGACCTTTGCTTTCATTAGCTTTCTTCCTGGGACAATAAGATTAGCCATTCCTATCTCAAATGAGTCCGGTAGGATTGTTCCTCTTCAAACAAAGGAACAAACTCTTCTTTATGATCCAACTCCCCCTTCAAAATGGTCTTGAGCTAGCTTCCTTGAAGAGGCTTGATGGGAAAAAGAGGTGAAGAAGGAGAACCTAAGGAAGGTCTCTCTCTACCTCACAAGCTCTTGGATTCCATGGCTAAGGCTGACTTTGGCGGATTTTAGGTGAGGGTGGAGGAGTAGGATGGGGTAAAAATCGTCGGATGTACGAGAGACGCCCAATAAAAGTAGTTATCTCAGATTCTTGGGAGAAGGCATATCAAGGATGGCCTTGGTCTTCTGAGGATCAACACTAATACCAACTCGACGAAGAATTCACCCGAAAAACTTCCCTACAGTGACTCCAAAAGCACACTTCGTTGGATTCATGCAAAAGGGATTTGAATAGAACAGCCTATACTGATGCAGACTGGGCTGGATCACTTGACGACAGGAAGTCTACTGCAGGGTACTATGTCTTTATTGGAGAAAATTGTAACTAGTGGAAAAGCAAGAAGCGTTGTATCCAGATCTAGTGCAAAAGTAGAATACTGAGCATAAAGAGAAGAGGACAACTGCTGCATGTGAACTAACTTGGATGAAACTCCTTATGAGTGAGATAGGAGCTACTCAAGGTGACCCATTGACTGTGCTTTGTTAGTTTCAAAGTGCCTTTCATATTGCTGCAAATCAAGTTTTCCATGAGTGAACCAAACATATTGAAGTTTTGGTTGGGACAAGGTTCTTTCTGGGAAAATCATCACACCCACATTGAAAGCAAGGAGCGGAGCTTTGTCGAACTATATACAAAAGGAGTTGGAAGTGTTTGCTTTGAGTATCTTGCTTGTTGACAAGCTGGGAGCCCTGGATCTTCATTCTCCAGCTTGAGGGGGAGTGTTGAAATAGGAAATAGAATCTATTTAGTATGTTATTATTGAATTTTTGGTAGGAAGACAAAATAGGAATCTTGTTTCTTTTACTTTTCCTAATTGGTGTATGAGCTGGATTTCCTTTTTTATTTAGGAATTCAGCTCTATATAATTGTTCTCAATGTTTCTCATGAATATATGAAAGAAAACCCTTATTTTTATCGTTGCTTTCAAAGCTACACTTGCTTCCTTCAAAAGCTAATAATAGATTCTATTATTATACACTGTAATATGACTTGTTCTCCTAGTTAGTTCTCTACCGGTTATTATTTGTTTGCTAAGCTCTTTATGAACGAAGTGAGACTCTGACGGTCGGGTAGAAGCATTCACTTTCTGTCTATTGGCCTGTTGAGGAGGTTAACGACTACAATGAGTGAGTAGCCCCCGCTAGGAGGAGAAATCAGAGCTGCTTGGTTGGCATCCCTCGTGGTTGAATTCTTGAATTCGTGCTTTCATGCCTGATTGGAGCTCATTTTCTCAACAGGAGGAGGAGGATCGAGAAGCTTGACTTACACATAATTGTTGAAGAGCGAGAGGAGGGTCTTATCATCTATCTCTCTGCTTTTAGTCGTGATCCTTAGGCTTAGACTTTTTCTCATTAAGTTTTTGTGCCGGGGAAGGATAGCAGGCAGAAAGACTGAGCTTAAGTGCGTCAAGCTCGTAGCATCTGAGAATATTGCTTACTTTCCTGAAAGCTTAGTAAGGAGATTCACACTTTGCCATTTATTGCAGTTGATTTCTCTTTTGATCTTAGTTACCGCCCCGTGGGTCTTTCAAAGCAGGCTATCTCCGACAAATCCGATGATCCCAGATCACACAAGCAAGGTACGAAGCCTTGTTCTGTAACATTGGGGCGTAGCGGATTGACTATAGGTAAAACTTTCAGGGCTAAGACGAAACCAAAAGGTTACTACAAGTGCTGTGATGAGATCTTTATTTCATTTCGGCTTAGTCAATCAAAGAGTCAGAGTCTCCTCTGTCTTAACAAAGAAAGATTTGCCAATCCTCTTAGGTTAGGAATCGATCTAGACTAGCTGCCATAAAGAGCTCAAGAGACAGTCCTGGAATACGAACCCATGCTGCAACTTTGGTGATAACATCCTCTGCCGGCTTGAAGTTAGGCTGCCACTTCCACTTCCTCACCGTGAGGTAGTGATCTGCAATTGGCCAAGGGCCACCTGTAAGAGCATAATCATAGTCTTCCTTCAGGTAGAACCTTGCCACATAATAATCATTGCCGATGTCTATCAAAGAAAATTGACCTTTGGGCGCCTATAACTGCTTCAATTTCATAGAGATATAATTGTAACCAATCGAGCGACCCAGCAACTTAATAATCAGAGCCTGCTTCCATGGCTTTCGTAATCTAGCCTTCTCTTCCCTGGTGAGCACAATCGTGGGACAAAGATCGTCCTCATCCTCTGGTATAGGAAGTTCATCATCATCAGATGCCTCTGAATCATCATCAGGGATATCCAGTGGAGCCACGGGAACCCTATTTCCCTGCCTGTTCAAGGCACCTTTGTATGAAACTTCTGCGTTGCTATTGGCTCGTCCCTTTTCAACCCATGATAACTATCATGAAATATGGAATCCTCATTCTAATCTAGGTAGTCATCCACTTCGAATCGAATAGTAAGTCAATCCGTACCCCAGACTATGGTACGTGTCGTACCTACTAATCTGTCTACATGGTTCATTGGCCGGCTTCCCCACTACTAATGATGAACCCTCGGTATTCCCATCAAGACTCCCAGCCTTTGACCATTCGGTTTGAGCCGAACATTCTTTTAAAAATGCTAACGAAGAAAAATGAGGCCTCCTCAGGGAACCAGCAGAAAGGCTCTCAAAAGTAGGTGCGTACCAAGCCAAGGGCTAGGGCTTTATCCGAACAAGGACTCCCGCGGGGTAGAAGGGAGCGAAGGAACTGAAGGGCTTACGGTTGTTACCCGATGGGAAGAAAGAATAGGCGCGTAGCGATTGAAGAACAAAAGCATTAACGGATAGGGGATAGAGTCGGCAAAGAGCTTGGCTTGGATAGGTGTTCGGAACAGTTCTTAGTAGAAGATAAGAATTTCTCAGGCTTTTTTTGACTAAGGATCTGATTCCAATAAGCGACTCGGAACTCTGTTCACGGTTAGCGGAGAATGTTCTTGCTTCTTGCCAGTTAGCTCTCATTAGCTCGAAAGGGAATGAGTGACTCGAAGGTAGAATAGAATATAGTATGACAACGGAACCATTAGCATAGATAGACGAGTTCCTGATCCCAGTAATAGGGCGAAGGTGGCGAATGGCATAACTGCTTCTTTCTCTTTTAACGGGCGGGGTAGAATCCGCTATTGTTGAAGAAGCCCAGAGTTCAAGAGATGAGGATCAAATCTCTTGTTCAGGAAGCAACGAATGTTGCAGGAATGGGAGCTGCTATTGAATCAGCGGAAGAAAGCATCAAAGCGGAGAAATAGCTATATTTCAAAAGCAATAGAGGTGCTGGAGTAAGCGGGCTTTCTTTCTCTACTGTTTAGGAAGAGATAGCTGCCATAAAGAGGGAGTAAGATTCGGCTTAAGTGAGTTCAGTGACACTTGGGTATCAATAATCAACATAAATAAAGTACGACACCGCTCTGGTCCGAAAATCTCATAAGAGAAGACAGATCGTAGCTAGAGCTAGGATTCACGGTATCCCGGTTTAAAGACTTTCCCTCTTCTTCCGCTGCGCACCAGTAAGGGACCGAAATGGAATTATGAAATTAGTGGCTAGCTTTTTTTTTACTAGCTGTTAATTCTTCTTCAGCTCCTCCGGGATCAGGGCATCCAATCACAGGCTCAAGGCCCATCTCTTCAAAACTCGAAGAAAGAACTCCGAGTGAACAAGAATCACACGAATTGCTATAGTTTTATTTCTTAGTTGCTACGCGCCTTACACCGGAAACTCCTAAATCGATGATTCGCTGTGCGCCTTCCGAAAGTGACTGCCCTAAGGCTTACTACTTATACTTAAGGGCTTCTCCCTTCTAGCCTAGCTAAGAGCTTCTTCTCGGCATCAACTCACTCCTGGTCTGGGAACAAGAGCCATCATAGCTTATCCCTCAGGTGACTCAACTGGGTCACTGAACGAACTCCCTTTCGAGTTAACTGCATCAGATATTCTCACTCGAGCAGAAACAATAGAATTAGCCGAAGATCACTTCGCTACGCGCCTTTTGAGATAAGAAGAGCTCCTATTTGAACTAACATCGGATACCTGCTTGAAGAAAACAAGAGTTGTGAACTCCTCCAACAAAGACAACTAGCCCTTCCCACGAAAGAAGGAAGGATCTTGGGATCTTTCATTCCTAGGGCTTAAAGACTCGCTTCGAACCTTTTGTCTTCGTCTTTTCTGACAATGGCAGCTAAGCTAGTTCAATAGAAGCTGGATTTCTACGTGAAAGCTCAGTTTAGCCAAGCCTTGAAAGCAGTCCAATACCAGCAGATTCAAGAGACCGTCTTCATCTGCACCGAAAAAGAGCAGAGTTATTAGCTTCTTTTTTTCCTCAAGGACAAGGACGAGAACGCCCATCTCAGAAGGCAACGCACCTTGCCTAGCCACAACATCTTTCACATGGAGAAAGAGTTAGAATCAATCTCCTCGCTGATTCAACAATCGCTATTCTTTTTCAACAGCAAGAGTCGACAAGAAAACGAGAGCGGATGAAATAGGAGCAGAGGCGTGAAAAGCTAAAGAAAAGACCTCCCTACCCTAGAGCTAGATTCAACTTCCCCCGGGCTTGACCGAGGAAAGAAAATCGAAGTCAGTGTGTTAAGTGGCATTTTCATTTCACTTCTTGGCCTGGACACTCTCTTCGTCTAAGGTCTTGGCTTGGTCACTCCATTAAGCTTTCCCATCTCACAAGGGAAGTCTATTGAATGGGGTACGAAAGATTGCTATTCAAAGCATCGTTAAGAGTTCTCCCTTCTAGGGAGTAGTCAAGATAAGATGACTCTGATCTTTTTTTTTCCTTCTATGGAGCGGGATGTGGGCTTTTTTTCAAAACCTACTGATCTTACTCAAAAAGAGTCAATGGCAGTAGACGCAGAGGAAGAAATCCTTGCTCTTCGGGCTAAGATGCTGACTTTGCCGTGGAAAGAGTAGCTCGACTCACTTCGCTCGCCTTGACCTTCCTTCTAACCTTCAAACTCGGAGATTGAAAGGTGATTGAATAGAAAGATAACTCTATGCAGCGACAGAGGCGCATAGCGTCTCTATATGTTGATAGATACCCGAGAGACTGAGTCGTTTCCTTAAGGCATGCCCTACTCAACTTCCTATTGAAAATGCCAAAGCACCAAGAGCGGCAACTCCAAGTTCTTTCATACCCTCCGCTCAGGGAAAAGAGCTAACTGCTGCGGGAGAGGCAAGAGGGGCCGTGGTGGTGGCAGAGGAGGCGCGTAGCATTTTTGCTGGTGTTGAGAGTCGCTCTGTGTCCAGTATTGGTCTTCAATCACAAGTATCCTTGTTGAATCATAAGGTCCGTCTCCATGTACCACTCCTAAAACAAAACTCTTAGTCAAAGCCTCTGTCTACCCTCTTTATTTGACTATGCATATGGATCCGGTAAACGAACAAATAGGTGGTCTTTCCGAAAATGTTAAACAAAAGTTTTCCCCTCGCATCTCGGTCACTTTTACTTTTTTATTTCGTAATCCCCAGGGTATGATACCCTTTAGCTTCACAGTGACAAGTCATTTTCTTATTACTTTGGCTCTCTCATTTTCTATTTTTATAGGCATTACGATCGTTGGATTTCAAAGACATGGGCTTCATTTTTTTAGCTTCTCATTACCCGCAGGAGTCCCACTCCCATTAGCACCTTTTTTAGTACTCCTTGAGCTAATCCCTCATTGTTTTCGTACATTAAGCTCAGGAATACGTTTATTTGCTAATATGATGGCCGGTCATAGTTCAGTAAAGATTTTAAGTGGGTCTGCTTGGACTATGCTATTTATGAATAATCTTCTTTATTTCATAGGAGATCCTGGTCCTTTATTTATAGTTCCAGCATTAACCGGTCCGGAATTAGGTGTAGCTATATCACAAGCTCATGTTTCTACGATCTCAATCTGTATTTACTTGAATGATGCTACAAATCTCCATCAAAATGAGTCATTTCATAATTGAATAAAAACTGAGGAGCCGAAGATGATAGGGGGCTACAACCTACGCTTTTGCAGCACTGAACATGGTTCCGGGTATTCAAGATATTGTGTCTGGAGAGGTAGATAGATAGGACTACGTCTTGCTCGATCAGGACCCTAGCTTTATTGCGAGCCAAAACACCCTAAAAGAATCACTAAGGAAATACCGCATGACGAATCCGACCTATGAGATGGCTTGAACTGGGCTTTCTACTAAATCAAAGAAGCCCTAGAGATTCACTAATGGACAGACCAGACCGTATAAGACTACTGGAATGGAAAGAAAGATAAGGGATTCACGGGAAGGGGAGGAAGATCTTATTTAAAGAAGCGATTCATGGATGAGGATGAACGAAGAAAGGAAAGAGCAAGACGAACGCTAGTGAGGAATTACGAAAGTCTAGTTCTAAAGGAAAGGGAAGAGACTAGTCATTTAATAATGAAAAAAAGAGAAGGGACCTTCTCTTTTACTCCCGGCACGGTCGCCTCACCCTCCCTTCTTCGTTCACCTCACTTCAATATATCTCGCCTTCACTTCAATCCAAGACTCCATGCGTGCACGTGACTCAAGTAAGGCTGTCTCGTACAAATAGGGGTAAGTCACTATTGTATAGGTGTTCTAGTAGGTATGGGTATAGGCAGTAATAGCTTTCGGTAATGGCAGTAAGGGTCTTCTAGTAGGTATAGGCATTACAGGCAGTACGGTATTGTTGGAATGAGCATTAGAGTAGGGATAGGCAGTAAAGGTGGCTCAGTAGGGTACAGCAGTACATCAATTATGGTCAGGCTTTTAGTAACTAGAACCCCTTGCTCGGCACTTTCTCTCGGTATGGATATTAATACCTAATTGTAAGAAATACATTATCTTTCTCAGGAATTTTCTTGTATGGCCCCGCGGCGCCCTTTCGTGAAAACCATTACAGGAATGCAATTTTAAAATGGAATGAGGCGAGCGAAGTGAGTTTAATAGCATTTCAAATTCAAGGTTGTTCTATTTATCACACAGCTCCACTTTCTGGATATTATGGCAGACCAACTCGAAGTGTCGAAAGCATCTATCAGGTAGGGCCAATAATTCTAGGAAATGTGATCTGGCAGATAAATGCATAGTGAGTGATTACATAAAGGATATTGTAACCACTGATTCACCCTCTAGCCTTAAAGCGTCTGCACCAAACCACCAGGAATGATGAAAGCCACGGTGGGGGTCCGGGTAGCAGAACCAGGCCAAGGAATCGAAGAACCGTCGGTTGTCCGAGAGGACATACTCCCACTTATGGTTTAGGCACTGTTAAGCCCTTACCGCGGACAAACAGATGCCGAGGTCCTAGTCATTTCATTCTCTCATTGAATCCTCCCTGATGAATATATCAAAAAATCTCACCTTCAGCAGCTGTTAGTCTCTTTTTTTCCGGGTCATATTGTAGCTTTGATTCGCCTTTCATTCCTTCCTGCCTCGAGAAAAGAAAGGCGAGCGAAGTGAGGGTGAGGTGAGGGCTGCCAATGGAGATTCAAGAGAAGCTTCTCTATAATCTGTTGGTCGATCAATGGATGAATACCCCACCGGGGAACCAGACGGAGATTCGAGATTGAAAATCTTTTCATGGGGCACTCGCATAAAAACGTCGGGCTGGCTGCTCTCGACGACGGAATGGGAATGAGATTCAGAATGAGATGCTGGGAGATGGGAGTTATAGGTGGATTGAGAGGGGAGCGGATGCGTGGGCTAGTTCAATCTTGATGCTCCTGCCTTCCCTGCTTGTAAGTTCTTCCTTGTACCAGACAATAGAGGTTGGCACCAGACAGAATTGATTGGATAGGCACGTAGCGTTGAGATATGCTCAACCCCGACGGGCTTCCCAACCCCCCTTGATTGTAGTACTTGATTCGCTCTAGCTTGAGATCCGCTACCCTACTCTGTCTAATGGACTGCCTGTACTACCTTGTCTTGTCATGCCGGCAGTTTCCTACTACAGAGATGCTACTACCAATGCTACTTCACTCACAGCTGTGCACTGATTTGCTCTCTCTTGGTCCTTGAGTTGAGATGCTACTACTTTCAGATGGTTGGCTCTGGTCGAGTCTGCGAGGCCTTCTTCTTCTTCTATTACCTTCCTAACGGTCACCGCCCCGTGGGTTCGCTCGCCTCACGCCGCGTTTTCCTCACCCTCCCTATCCTCACTTCGATTATTCAGTACTCGCCTTTCTTTCTTTTTTTTTGTTAACAATATGAAGAGAACACAGAACACATCAGGTTTGGTCTTGGAACGCCATGCTAACACCATGTTTAGCAAACCATGCTAGGATCGATCTTAAAACATCATGCCATGGGTGCGGTCACGGCTTCAAAGCCGGTTACATTCTTTCTCCGAGAAGCCAGTTATAGAGCATAGCCAAACCTCGCGAGGGAAGCGGATCGGGGACGACGTTTCAAAGCTTTCTAGAGGTTCCTATAAGGAAGTTGAAATCAATAGGATAACCCGATTCCCACGTATGGAGCCACTTTCACCTCAGTATGGCATGGTGAATTCTATTTCTAGTTGTAAAAATGGGTTGACACCTGGAAGATATAGGATGCTACCTTGAACCCAAACCATTTCCGAATTAGGTTTCATAAGTAGTGACCGAAGCAGTATCTTCGTCCCTACCCCTTCTCTTAGGGTGGGGCGCGCCATCCGACTGACTTCCGGCCGTTCTTTTTTCTTATTTTTTTGTACTGATGCTCTAAGGATTAATAATGGGCTGATTCGTTTCTCTTAGCCCGTTCCTCCACTCAGAATGGCTACTGGACAAGAGTAGGCTGGCAACCCGAAACATGTATGCGTCAGCTTTTTTGAGACCATAGGTTTCGAGGGCTTAAGATACTAACGAATGAGTCACATCATCAGTCTTTGGCCATCAATCACTATATTTGTTCTTCCGGAGTCTGTTTACTAGCGGATGACAGTAGCTCTCAGGACTCAGAAGCTCGGACCTTCGTTTAAAACTCCCAATAGGATGGCGGCGGTCCCTGCAAATCCTGCCCTCTGTAAACGCCGTATTCAGTAAGTCCGAATGTGTTACTTGCTCACCGTATCTGGGGCCCCTGTCATCGGCTTTATCCCGCCGGCCTATGGCGAATTCATCTTACGATGAACATCTTAATCCATGAATCGGATAAGATCTTATTCAACGAATAAGTCCCAAAACGTTATTCCATACTCATAGGGGTTTTCCGCTTATGAAGCGCGGTGTTCCCGATTATGTGGAACTCACGGCTGTGCTTAACGTGTAACGGCCGACCCCAAACTTGCAGGTCCCAGGATAGGTTCCATGTTAACCAAGCTAGAAACACCAATTTAACTTTCGACATAGTTCACCGGATGTTCTTTGAAGGAGCCAAATCTTCAAGACATCCCCCCAGTGCCTTCGCGTGGGTACGCGTCAGTAAGCATCCTTTATATAGGTTGTTCCCCAGTGTTCCTGTAAGAGGCCCTTCCTATACCGCTTCGTGGGGTACCTTTTTTCCTTTCTAGTGAACACAAAAACCCAAATTGACTTATCTGGGCTTAGATGACTTCTGATCTAAAGGATCAGTCTCATTTTTCTTCTTTTGAGCTTGTTTGCATTCCCTTTTGAAAGGAGACAGTACGCTTTTACTGGTTATTATATGATATAATTGAGGAATGAGTTTGATAATATATCTATTGAGATAGTGGTTTACCGTCCAGCCATTCCTTACTTTAGGAGGGATATGAATATTTAGAAGGGAAGTAAACATACAATGAAAATAGGTGGTTTTATAATAATACCCAAAAGCCCTATAGCCCTTCGGACTAAGGCGTGACCATAGGATCTCACAGTGTCGGAATGAGTTGAAGACGAGATACGGTGTCCTGTCGTATTGGTAGGGATCGCTATGCCATCTGTCTTTTTTCTCCTAGGCGTACTGCTTAGCAAAGCAAACGGTAGGTCATAGACTGGAGCAGACATACCCTGCTACATCGTGATAACTCTCTTCAACTGGATCAACGCGAGATCAGCTCACTTCCCCACCGACTCAATCAATCGGAGGAAACTCAATCCTAAACTTCGGAGTGGCAAGCAGCAGAAAGAGAAAGTCCAACCCACTCCGTGATGTCAGGCTTAAGAAGAGTCATCGTTCCCGGCTGTCCTATGTTTGTTGTTCTTCTGCAGGAGGAGCCCAACCCCGCTAATGCCGTGTTTTAGGGTTACGATGAGCTAGCCTATGATATGAGAGACTAAGTTGAGAATAGCGTTCGTTATCTTTCCAGCCATAGGCATATTTGCTTACTTATCTAGGAAAAAGGGCTCCCTTTTCTTCTGCGGATATATATACTTAAGACTTTGGAAGAACTTCCCCAGGTCCCACCCCAATAGTCCGTTTTTGCCTCTGTTATTGAAAAGTGAAGTCAGGACCTCTTTTGTTGTATCTGCTGCGCCTACTTCAAATTTCGCCCGAAAAGCATAACCCATCCGCCACCTGAGAAAAGAAAGTCCTGCTATATCTACTGTATTTATTCCAGGACCGGTTGCTTCTGATCCCGCTTCAGAGTCTGTGTCGGTTGATGCGCCTGCTAAGAAAGCGGATTCCTATTATTAAAGAATCACTTTTGATGTCTATTCTGGATTTGGAAGGAAAAAGAAATCAGCGCCCCTTTTTCTTGGTGCGCAAGGCGGCTACGCCCTAGTCCCTCAGTTCGGGACTTTTAGCACCATATCCTAAGCCATCAGGGATGTGACGCATCCAGGCCCTCCCTGTTCCCCAGCAAATTTAAGGCAACAAAAGGGGACGTAGGGGGAGATGGAACAACATCCAAGCTGTGACAACCCAGCAGCAACAACCTACTTCTCAGTAAAGACAGTTCCACTCCCTCCAGCAATCTCAAGTGCAGAGTCCACCACCTCCACAGCAATACTCCTGTGCTACACTCTAATTAGGGTAAAAAATTAATCTCCTTCATCCCAACAACATCAAAATCAGCAGCCACACCAGTCCCATCGCTTCGACAGTCCAGACCTGTTCAACAGTCAAATTGGAAAGGTAAAAGCAATAGCCAGCGTAGGCATCGACAATAGAATTTGCTGACCGGGTTATCTTTGATTTGACAAGTAAGGTGCATTAAAGATGATGGGCTTGCCTACCGACTACTAGACGCCAAACGTGAGGCGAACGCTAGTGAGGCGATCGAAGAGAGAAAAAGTGAGGTGCCTATGCGTGGTCAGAGGGCTATTCTTCTATTGATTCGGCGAATGAAAGAGCTAGTTCTGCAGCTAAGTCTACTCGCTTATCACCTGGTTGCTTTTTCTTTTTTATCTCCTGCCATACACCTTCCCAGCGGGTCAAGGTGCTCCAAGGCTTCATGTACAGTTCGATTAGCTGGTGACTTTCTATACCTTACCTACTCGCTTGGAGCCATCCCCTTTGTCTGCCATCCTCTCTCAGGTCCAAAAGAAAAAAGATCTATCCTTTATTTCATAACCTGAAATTCTTCGTGCTGATCCTATTCGCCTTTTGGTTAACCGGGTTTGGGTGCATCCAACATGCTTAAGTTTTAGACTTTGCAAACCTCGATAACCACCCGCCCCGCTTTGAATGAGGCACTCTTTAGAAAAGACTCCAACTCCTAAACATGGAATAATCAGACGAGTGAGGCTGGAAGCCCCAGTTACTGATCCCAACTTGACGATTCAGACCTGTTCCCTGCGCTACTTCTGCAAAAGATCCTGCGAAAAACCACTCCTTGCCTCTTTTGCCGTGCGTGAGCTGTGCCTGCTTTTCCCTCACAAAGAAAATTCGAATTGTTGATTCATCGCCAGAGATGGCTTAGCACCAATACAATACTATACCGTGCTTCCTCCCGCCGCTCGCAAGCTCGCTACAGCCGGTTTTTCTTTCTACCTGCTTTTTTGTATGAGCGTTCTGGCTGCCGCCTCCACTTGCCCGGACTCTCCGTTTAGATTAGAAAGAAATCCCTATATTTCCGATAGAAGCTTCTTCATATTTCTTTTATAATAAGAACTGTCTTTCGTTCAGCAGTAGCAAGTGTCTTTTCTTTCCTTCGCTGTCAACCGTACCACAATCCCATGTTCCGAAGTCAAAAGACAAATCCAAGTCGTAAGACCATAGAGCTGTCGTCGAACTGAGGTGAGTGGTCGTGGAGCTGATCCGTCTCCCTGGTAGAGCTAGCTTTAACTAGGGGCTGAGAAAGCATCTCCTCCCAGCCAATACGGAGGGAATCCGTTATGACGCCTAATGGCTTACTCTCTAACTCATTGCATTAGTGGAATACCAAGATCCATCAACTAAAGCGAAAACTCATTTTCGATTCGAAAGCACATTTGACCTCAAGAATGCAGCCATAAACCTCGATTCAGCCCCTTTACCGTGAATAGGGTAAGGGATCGGTAAGCCTCTCGCTATCAGTATCATCAAAGCTCCTGAACAGACTGGAGAGACGTCAGAAAGAATCTGACTTTCCCTTCTCGATCAATGCCCGAGCGAGTGAATCAGTAAACAAGGCTCGATCTTGTGTTTTGGTAACCAGTAGTCGGTACTCAAGTTCAAGCCTTTCTCGACTCATACATCTATGATTAGCAATGGCACATGGATTCTATTGAGAAGGGCTGAGATGCGGCGCCTTGAACTAGGTCCCTAATGTATCGATCAAACTCTTCTTTAGACCTGAGGGTGGTCATGAATGGAGCTTCTTGAATTGGTCTAGCCTGGGAATGGGAATTGGCAATGATAGGAGATCAAAAATGGGTATGGTATAGGGTAGGACCTGGTTGACTTGGCATAGGGAGGTTGTAGCTGCTTTGGTGAAGGTGGCTCGTCATGGGTTGAGCCGGGTAACTCGATGAAAGAAGGCGTAGCTTGCGCCCTACTCACTGAAGGCGATCCTTGCTCTAGAGGATGTTTTCTAGGAATCGGTTGGACATTGGAAAAAGCATATTGAGCATGGAATATTCGCATATCAAACATTGGAGTTGGAAGGTGGGCAGTGGTATCGGACAAGGTAGCCTGAGGTTCAGTTACAATGCCTCCTGAAGAAGGCGGTGTCAAGAAGGTGGGCAAGGATATCCCTTCACTTGAATATGGCGAAAGTCAAAAGAAACCTCTACACTCATCAGTAACCTGGGATGAAACCACAAGGTTACCCGAATCAACCGCATCTAAGGGCGGAAGTTCACTTCTCGAGGCTACCTCTTCACTTTGCTCCTCTAAGGGATACTGACCTTCATACTGGGTGGAGGTATTGGGCATATCTCTTTTACTCTTTGACCTGGTTATCACTGCTATTTCTCCCTCATCCGAGGCCAAACAAAAGATCCAACAAAAAGTGAAGACTTGAATGTTTTAAGGTTTATGAGTCAAATGTTCATCCTAAGATGCATGGGTAAGCTTCTATAGGTGAGGCCAAACTCCGCCGGGTTTCCTGAGTTCACTACAGAAATCTCAAAAAGGGTATCCCTTCGGTAAAAATATTTTATTAATGCTCTGAAAATGAATTTCATAATGACTAACAAATCTTAAAGGAATGCCATGCATAATGAATCTAAATCTTTCTCTCTTTTTTTGAATTTATTGAATATAAGCACACGTATTAACTATAACTAGAGATGAGATAGATAATAGAAGGCTTGTTATTTAACAGTATAACATGGCTTATATGTTAATGTCAACCAATCTCAACAGATATATAAGACGAAATCGATTAGTGCAAGTCACCTTTGTTTGATCACTTCTCTGGTCTGTGATGAAAGGAAGGAGTTGTCCGATCGAGAACGGAGTTCGGGCTGTAGTGGGCGAAGTTAGTATGGCACCATCATATTATTCCAAAGATGAGATTTTGTCTTTGGCAAGCCACACTTGGGAAGATGAAAACGAAGGAGATGCTTCAACAAAGAGAAAGATGAAATGATGGTCTTTGTGTGTTGTGCAACTCAGCAGATGAGACTCACCAACACTTATTCTTATCATATGATTTAGGGTGGTGAGAGCAGCATTTCTGAGATGTGGCATTGACATCTCAGCCCGTAGCTTACGTGCACTTCTGGATTTCATAATGTCAACGGACAGCACTACTCCACAAGGCTCGGTTATGAGTCTTGTAATTGCAAATGTGACTTGGCAACTTTGGAAGGAGAGGTGTAACAGAATGCGTAGAAATTCAGGCCGAAGGAGCTGATCTTGAAGCACATCATCATGGAGGTCTCAGCATCTCACGGTTTCACAATAGAGAAACCTGGGATTCGGCAGCTTTGAGAATGAATTGGAATTATATGCCAATCATATTGAGACCGTCGAGTTGACAACATGTGGTAGACACCTTGGTGCTCCCTGTATGTAAGCTTAGCATTTGATGTTAGATGGAAGGTCACTGGATGAATGAAATTTTGCCTCCTGCCCTCGCATCATCATTGACTCCAAAAAAAAAAACCTAATGAGAGTTCGGCCGTGGCTCTTAATGAGGTTCTCACAAGCTTCCATGGTGTTTCCGGTCTCCAAGCTAATAGAAGCAAGAGCCACCTCTACTTCTCTTCGTCGGTGACACCCGCTTCAAAAGAAGGGATTCTTCATACACTTGGCATGGAGACCTTTGGTGGTCTGTTTTTACTGTCCCATTCTGTGGTGCAAGCCCAAGGAGAGAGCAAAAGACCAGGTACCAGGGGAGGCCTACTTCACTTCTTCATTCTCTTCTATACGAACGAGAGGAAAGACGCCTTAGCAGTCACTCCACTTGTTAGATCAAGAAGCCACCCATGGTCTCAGGCAAGAAAGACACCAGCCGCCAAACAAAGGCTCATTCCGAGGGACAGTTCTGCTGGAGAGGTCAGTTACAGCTGAAAAGTCTAGAACAGAACATCATTCTGGATATACAATTGTTGCATTGGCACCCTTGGGGGCCTGGTAGATCTAAACCACTTTATTGCAAACTCTCTCCTCTGCTTTGGGACGACAGGAATAGGCACCGGGCAGAAAGTCCAAAAACGGATAAAGTAGACGGAAGGGACGGGCGAAGACCTTTGCTCTGGCAGAGATTCTGACTCTCTTGTTCCAGCTTCATAAGTAGTAATGTCAGAAGATTTGAGAGACTTTTCCAATTCGGGGTTTGCGACAGGCAACTGTCAAGACAGGTAAAGAGATGCTTTTTTTTAACCAAAGCGGTATAGGCATCGGCCCCTCCCTTTAGTAGACGGGGATGAACATGACGGATGGACAGAAAGACCAGAAACTGAGGGATTGAACAAAAGGGAAGCTACGCTTGCATGCCTTGGCGCTGGATCCCTATCCTCACAAAGACGAATTTCGTAGAAAGAAGGCAAAGAGGTTGCCCCGAAGAGCTGGTCGATAGTCTTCTTGAACGAGGAGCGTAGCAGCTCGGATGGTATAGGCTATAAAGGGTTCCGTGGGTGAGTCGAGTCAGTTCGGATAATCACTTGGCATGGTTCCCTTTGGGGGGACCAGGTACCCCTGAACCAATCTATGCACCTCACCTCTTTTCTTTTTAGTAGACAACAGAGATGCGCACCTTGGAAAGACGGATAGACCAGACCCACTACTGAGATAGACTGACAGAGAGGATACGGTAGTGCTCCTAGAGTCTGAAGCACCATCCTTCTTTGTTTCGTTCTTAATACAAACGAAAAAGAGACGGAAAAAGCGCAGAATAGACCTAACCTACGTGTTGGCCAGTGCCGGGGCAGAGATAGGAACCATGAAAGCATGGGATTCAATCGAACCCTTTCGGACAATTCCTAAGGCAGAAGAGGGATGCTAATAAGCTGACAGCTCGGGCATGGCTTCAATAGCGAATTTCTTTCAACAAAGATTGGAATCAAGAAAGACAATTTACGAGATCGCTACGCCCTTCAGTGCCTTCACTTGTTAACAGACCCATTTTCTTGATTGCTTCTCTGCCCCAGCTCTAACAAATTTCTCTTTTTCACAGAAAAGGGGAAAGAATGAGATTCTTATTCCTTCTTTCGATAACATACTCCGAGATAGGCTGGGAAATCCCCCTTCGATAGACAGATGGCAACTTGACCTCTAAGTAAAGACAGGAAAAGAAGGCCCGTGCCCGAAGACCACAGTCGTGAAAAAAACACCTGAAAGAGGGACGGAATAGAACTCTTTCTATTTATTTGTAGCTACTTCCGGGGGAAAGGAAAAGTCAGGAGCTACTTAGTTGGGGTAAATCCCCGTTGTTACGAAAGAAAGAGCAGTAAATACGTCAATCAGAGAACAGGGAATTGAGGCGAGCGACAGTGAGGAGGAAGTGACGGTGTTCTCAATCGGCAATGCCTCATACCTTGTTTATTTCCGTCAAGAACTAACCCACTCTATAGTTCTTAACTGACTCCTTCTCTTTGTTTTCTATCGGAAGGGATCAGAAAAAAAAAGAATATGAGTAGGGGTATCAAAAATTAGAAGAACAAATTCTTATACACTCGACGCTCTTATACTTATTCATTACTGACTTGAATCACTAAACAAAATTGCTTACGTCGAATCAGTCCGATCCGTTACCAACTACCATAACTGGAAGAAGATCGAACTCACGCCTATTGAGAAACCGAATCCTTGATTTTCCTTACCGCTACGTGCCTTTCCGTACTCCGGCCTAACACTATCGTATTCCTTACTCGAGACTGTTACTTAAACCATTCCTTATCCTCTTTCTTTCCCTAACACTGTCAACTATTGACGTGAACTTCCCCGCAAGAGTCATAGTAGTTTCTCACTAACGAGACTGGCTACCACTCTTGAGGAACGAGAAGAGGAATAGGCACAGGATTCGCTAAATCGAACAAGTCCTTCGTTCAATGATCGTACACCGAGATCAGGCGCTCGCTACGCCCTCTCCCTCTTTGTCTTTCCACTTCCGTCGTTCAGGAACAAACACTTCGCCAAATTCTTTTGAGTCCCGACCCGGTTTTTCCCCACTAACCAATTACGTTACGACCACAGAACAAACTTGGTTGACGAACATGGTTTATGCGCCGCTAATGTAGCGGCTTGTCGAGCATTTGACAAACTCACACCATCCATCTCAAATGGGATTTGTCCCATGGACACACGAGCAATCCAACCCGTAGGATTTCCTTTTCCTCTTCCCATTCTAACTTCTGTAGGTTTCCCCGTAATAGGAAGATCTGCGAGAACTCTTACCCATATCTTACCATTTCTTCGGGATTGTCCGCTCATAGCACGATGGAATTGTTCGATTGTAGCTCGACGCGCTGCTTCAATGGCTCGATATGAAAGACGACCACCTCTACAACTTTTGGTGCCATATCTTCCAAAACCAAGTTGTGTACCGTCCGGTTCGCGACCCCTACTACATCTGCCTTTACGATATTTACTATATTTAGTACGTTTCGGATGTAGCACGTCCCTTCTTATTTTTTAACTATATGAATGAGATCCGCACTTTGACACCTGAAATTCCGTAACGAGTAGATACTTCCGCAGGAGCATAATCGATTTTCTGGTGAAATACATTACAAGATGTTTTTCCATACTTTCCGTATTCAGTTCTAGCTATTTTCGCACCTCTTGATCGACCTGAACAACAAATACGTATCCCCCCACCACTTTTGGCCTTCTAGGAATATCCTTCAATAGTTTACTAAAAATGGAACGAAATGATCTTTTCTTCTTCCTCGGTTGAAAAGAGATGTCTTGAGCAATCAGAAAAGCACTTTGATAAACAGATTTGATCTTTACCGACTCAATTAAGGTATTCGTGTTTGTTCTATTAGACAAAAAGGATCGCATTTTTTGTACTTCCTTCAAATAAGAGTTGTCCCTGTATGGAATTCTTCTATTTTTCAGTATGACCTCTATCATCATCTCTATTCCCTTTATAAATTCTCCTATTCCACCTAGGTCTATGAATTTCTCTATCAATTCTATTACCTTATCCTTACCCATGAGGGTCCAACATTTTCTTCTTAATTGACCTAGGAGTTGTTCCCGGGCATACTCAAAAAATATCTTATTATACACCCCAACCCCATCCCTTGGAAAGAAAAAGGTAGCACCGAAGAAAGGAAAGAGCGAGATGGTGGTTTTTGTTGTTCCGGCGAAGCGAAGATCATTCGCCAAGCGAATAAAGTAGATAAACCTCTTTTTGGCCTGGGCCAAACACTTTTTCTCGCTGGTCGAGCTTTCTACAAAAAAAGCGATGCGAGAGCGTATTCTATTATCTAAGCTTCCTTCCTTCGCTCCCCCCATCGTAGATGGTTCAGCCACGCCCGGTGCCACGAAATGATTTAGAACTACGACGGGGTCGAAATGCATTTTGTTTTTTGTATTCAATAAGTATTGCATGACCGAATAATTCAAGGAGCGGCGCACAGCGGGGAGGGTCCTTTTTAGTAGATGACTCGCGGGGCCGTCAGAGCAGGACTTCTTTGGTAAAAAGAACTTGAATAACTTTGTTTTTCTGGAGGAGTCGTCATTTTCTATCAGGAACGCTATGTCATTTACAACCCCGGCGTATTTCGGATGCTTGAAGACGGAGCTGACCCGAAGTGATTTAGAGAAATTCTTCTTTCTTGATGGTGATCGGTCATGGTATCCGTAGCGTTGCATCTTTTTCGGCCAAATCCGGATTTCGTTTTGCTTCTCCCGGTCATCGAGCCTTATCAACTCGACTCTTTTCCCTGCCCCCCGGCCTCTCACTTCGTTTCGTTTTTCCTCTGTACCGTCGCTTGAATGAAGACACCCGATCGGCCCGACTTTCCCAAATGCCCCACACCGGCCCTTCTCCTTTCTGGGTCTTGATTTGTAGCGTCGTTTCCGACGTAGTGGTCGACGGGGAAGAAAGAAATGAATGAATGTCCTTTTGGGAAAATATAGAATAATACACCTACCGAGACGAAAGCCAAAGGTGAGTCTCGTAGGTGGACATATCGAACTGAAATAAGATCTCAGATTGACATCTTGATACACTGATTTACCATAATAAAAAATAGAGTCAATGGTAACGGAGCCGTGAGAAGAGCCGCTTCTTTCTTGCGGCGGGGGCTTCCATTCACCAGCGCAGACTACATACAAGTGCTCTCTGAACCGTGCTGGATAGTCACCCATCACACGGCTCTCAAACCCAACCCGTGGTGGATCCCTGGGGACAAAGTGAAAGCGCTTGATCCTTTGCCCCACCCATACTTTGAGATGCTCCTCCCCGCCGATCAAGCAGTGGCGCTGCTCGTGATAGGCTTAGCTTAAGCCGCTTACGTTCGGTTCGGATAAGTAAAGTCCCTTCGGTCGGTTCGCTCAGGTGGTCTTTTCCCTTATCTTCCCTAACGTTCAGAGTTGTTCTGGTTTAAGAAAGGAGCACCGCCATGTCCACAGGGGGCACCCTGAATGAATAAGAAATGGACAGCTGAGGTCAAGCTTGCTTGAAACTTCTACCGATAATAAGCTAGATATCGATTACACACCTGAGGTTGGTAAGAACTGAGGGACAATGCCCCCCTAACCTAAGTGGGCCTACCTGCAAAGCAATTGGTACTTAATCGGGCAGGGGGCGGTTTGGTTTCGTGCAACGCCCCCGCTGCAGGAACAGGCGGTTGTCATTGGAAAGTAAACGCGCTGTTAAGCCCTAGAAGGACGCCCTCGCTCTATTGGCAAAATGCTTCGAAAGAAGAACGTATCGCCAAGGCCCTGACCGGCCGGCCCACCCCCTTTCTTTGCCCTAGGCCGCCTAGCTCGTTATTCTTTGAGATCTGGATAGAGTCTCGCCCCGGGGCGGGGAAAGCATGGATTCTTTAGATCGAAAGAATCCATGCAGCAAGCATAGGTTATTCCATAAAAAAAGGTGCTTGCCCGGAGTGGGGCGCGCCAAAGCAACCCAGGACCCGGGTCAGTGCTCAAGTACTATCTTCTTTCCACTAACTTGAACTGGCTGGCTGCATTTTGTAGCACGCGTACTCTGATCCTCTTCTACGAATCTACAACTCTCTTTACTGAGCGAGGCTCCATCTATATCCCTAAAAGTGTCTTTTTTTCTATGATTTACATCACAGCTTCAACTAGGCTCCACTTTAGATAAGGTCTTAATCAAGATAGGGTCAGGGGCGCGTCGGAACGGTATCTGCTTAGTCTCATCCGAGAGTCTAATCTCTTTGTACTGTGCTTTTGTGTCTTTGAATAAAAAAGAAGGAAGGGGGTCGATTTAGGCTCCTTCCCTTCCACTGCATAGCAGCGATATCATGTACTACGATCCCTCTGTCCCACGCATCTAACCAGCTCGCGTGGTTCACCGGTTCCACTAAAAACTCTCATTTGTTGAAGCGGAGCATAATACGGCGCCGAGCAAGAAACGTCTCTTCTTTCGGTTTATTCACTGATCTGATCTGAAATGAAACTTAGCACTTGTTTTCTTATGGATTCCTGGGGCTAGGCGTTCGCAGAATCAGTCTATCCGAACCGAAGACGTACTTCTCAGATCAGTGACGGCCTCTCCAGTGGAGCTGGGCGTCGGGCCCTGGATGCGCTAGCGATCGGCATATTAGGGGAGTGCTTGCCCTGGTTTCTCGGCCTGGTATCCTATACCTCGCGTTCATGATATCTACATTCAACTGTGCCCCGGAGACACGGTCGAAGCACGCCCGCCCAGTGTGCCTCTTTCACGACATGCTAAGGTCCCGGGTGTCCTCCTGTGGTCTTCTAGCGTTAAAAGAAGTCGTGTCTGTCCCGGACATCTGCAATGTCCTTCCACGCCTTTCTTTTTGAATATGGGACAAAGATCAGGAAAAGACGGACCGGACCCATTCGGTGACTTTCGCGGTCGCCCTCACTGAACCGACTTGGATCTGAACTACGATTCCTCTCAAGTCTTACCGAAACTGGATTGCCTTTTCGTGGCATATGGCTCTTATTACTTGACTTTTCACCCCTTCTTCCTCTTTTTTCCTTTATTGCTTCTCGAAGGCCGTGTAGAAGCAAACTCTCCAAATTTATGACCAACCCTTTCTTCAGTGATCTTACAACGAATAGGAGTTTTTCCATTGTAAATAAGTATGGAGCAATCAACGAATTCCGGCAAAATAGAAGATCTACGTGACCAAATTTTCCTGCGAAAAACACTTTCTCTGTTCTTCTTCATTCTCAACAGGAAAGCATCAACAAAACAGCCTTTCCATATAGATCGTCGTAGCATTTTCTAACTTCTGCGTTTCCCCACCCTAACTACTGCCTGAAATCCTGCTTTGGTGGGCTTGCCCCAAGGTGACACCGAAGGTCTACCTCCTTTCGTGCGCCCCTCACCTCCTCCATGAGGATGATCCACTGGATTCATTGCAACACCACGAATAATGGGGCGTCTGCCTAACCACCGGCTTTGTCCTGCTTTTCTAAGCTTACGTGCACCATGGTTGGGATTGGAAACTATACCAATAGTAGCTCGGCATCGAGAATCTATGAGTTTTTCAATACCCGAAGGTAGCCGCACAAGACATTGTGTAGCTGGCTCCTTCATTATTTGAGCATAAGTTCCTGCGGCTCGAGCCAGCTTTGCGCCTTGACCTGGATGACATTCAATATCATGTACCCATGTTCCCATACGTATATCAGCTAATGGTATACAATTTCCTACTTGAGAATTTAGATCAAGTCTCTCGTATCTATAAGCAGGGGGGCGTGGCCAAGAAGCAGCCAGCTGACTGCCCCCTTCAACCCTACTTTTCTTTGCTGAGCAAACAAGGTCTTGGAACCGACGGTATGTATGGGCATTCTGGGCAAGTCGCAAGAAGCCGCTTTTAGAAGGTTTGGACCAATCGCAATTCATCACCATCTTACCCGCTTCCAATTGATGACTGGCTAATATATAAGTGTTGACCTAAGCCCCTGTGCAGTGGCTCGGCTCTCGAACCGTACGTGAGCTGCCTCGTACGGCTCTTCCTAAGAAGGTCGAAGCCCCCTCTATCAAAATGAAAAAGCCTTCGCCCTCCTATTCAACGAGGCTATTAGAGAAGCAGCTTTCTTTTCCTTGAATGACTATTCATGTTAGGAACGAAGACTTCAGTAGGTCCCTTCTTCCTTGCATGGAATCGAACTAGAACTAGAATTAGAATAGCTTTATGAAGAGTAAAGCCATAGCCAACCTATGGGCCTTTGATCTTCTTACCTCTCTTATAGCCTGCTTGACTCATGATGGGATCCTTTTCTATTTGAGAAGTAGTAAAGGCTCTAGGTGTAAAGGATCATGAGAGTTCACTCGATCTGGCTCCCTTCTTCCCTTTGCTCACTCTTCTTAAGTCATTCCTTGAATAAGCTGCTTAAAAGATGGAGAGGATTCCCCCCTTTTTGTCTATGTCAGTAGAGCGAGGCCCTATGATGCATGTCCCTTATCCTTATCTCTATGTTATTCTCAACCTTATACCCTTTCCTAACTATATGTATTTCCTTGTACTTTCTATTCATAGTATACAAAGAAAGCATGATGTTCCCTCATGACTACTAAGTCTCATTTATGGGTGGCCGAAAAAATACAAAGGCGAGCGGAGTGAGCTATGAAGTGAGGCGAGCGCAGTGAGTCTATCCTTCTGTCCTACTGACCGAGATCGTGAGATAGGAGTTCTCATAAACAGGTGTAATCGGTTGAGTCAATTAGCCAATCTCGATCTAAAATTCCAGGTTTTATGCTTTTGAAGATTGAGTGGATGAAGCCCAGAGAAAGCGGGAGATCTCTTGCATTGAAGTCCTCAGAGCCCCCCTGATCGTGGTTGAAAGATTTCGGGTCTGCATAGCCATTCTTTATTTGCATCTTCGACATACTTATTATGAGAAGTCAAAAGAACGACTTTCTGAGTCAACATAGCCAATGATCTAACTGACATGCCATCTCTTAAGCCTCTTGTTCGTTCTCTTAACCACCTAAATCGGCTCTACATCTGCTACGGGAATGTGATCCTCCCAGTCTCGCCCATGAAGCTAACTAGACCGCTATTCTAATAGCAGTTTTCTAATAACCTCGTCCCAAGCGGATGGTTCTATCTGAACGAGCCTTATTCAATCCTCTGTCGACTCTTAAGGAGATTCATTGTTTGGCAGAAACTCACTTCGCTCGCCTCACTTCGATTATTCAGCTCACTTCGCTCGCCTCCTTTCTTTCTCTCTTTTCCGGGAACCTAGTTCCTCACCTACCCGCCTGGCTGCTCCACCATCTTAGTTGAGTTCCCTAGTAGCGAAAAGGGTTTACCTGGCTAACTTGTAAGTAGAAGACTCACCTGATCTTGCATCAGCTAAAGATGTTCAAGAAGATTCCCATCCAGACCTTATTGGAACTGTATCCCCAGGCCTTTCCGCTTTAGTGGATTCGTCCACACCCGCTGCTTTGGCTGAAAAAGCATCTTATCTCCTTTCTAAACCTTTGCCCTCCTCAAAGCACTAATGTAAAGACCTTCATTCAAATCTACCACCTACTTTGGAAGCTGGAGCTTATCTAGGCTCGTACGCTAATCCAAGGCGTTCAACCTCTTATATAACATATAAGAAGAACCGATTTCCCTTGTTGTTTAATCTGTTGCTCAGCCTGCGCCTATAGTGGTGCCAACTCGGTAAGAACTGGCTACTGGACAAGCTTCAAACTCGTCCGAAGATGCTTGACCAGCGAACCCACGGGGCGGTGCTTGCCTCAGTGGTAAGGACATCCTCCCCTGTCTCCTCGAGTGCATAGTCAAATGCCTTTCTCTCTATTACGTGAGATTATGAGTCGGGAGCAGCCTAGTGTGAGAATCTTTCTGAAATCACTAGTTCTGTTCGTTCTGCTTCCTATGAGCTTTCTTTCCTTCTTTCGGTTTAGAGAAACAAGAGTTGGTGGATGCTGCCGATCCCCACTTTCTGATGTCTCATCCAATTCTAAGTCTAACAATGGAAGAAATGGATCCTCTGACTCAGCTGCCCCCGACACCGTGGTTCGTAGCCACGTGCTCTAATCCTCTGAGCTACAGGCCCCACCCCGTCTCCACTGGATCTGTTCTCAGGAGTACCCTCAAAGAGGAACCTCTCCTCAGCCATTTCATTTCGGGTTAAGAAGGCGAGCGAAGTGAGGGCAAGGTTACTAAGGCATTTTGCGCGATAAAAGGCATGCACACGATCAACAGACATGGACAAGAGACGATCGGAAAGGCGGGATGCCAAACAAGTCTTATTGCAGGGTATCCCCCAACAGTAAGAGCATATTCTTCTTCAATTGCGCAAAGGACCAATGGTTTCCTTGCCTCGAATAGCAAAATCCCGCAATATCTGATGAATGTAGCTCTGGAGGCGAGGCTTTTCCATCGATCTATGAAAGACACTACACTCTCATCTGGTTTCTGTGTTAAGTTCATTAGCTCAACCAATGATGGCAGGTGATCAGTCTGATGCTTGTACTGGTGTAGGAACCTGGAAACAACATTTTCAAACGTCCAAAGTTCATTTCATAAACAGGAACTAATGCAAACTAACGTGTCTCTCTCGAGTGACTTCTGGAAAAGATATATCAACATTCTTAGATTATCTTATTACATGCAGCAATCGTTGCAAAAGGCGACTAGATGTTGCATTAGATCGCCTGTCTATACTTACTGAACTTAGGCATCTTGAATCCTGGCGGGAACCCCTGGATGACGGCAGAAATCTCTGAATCCAAGGCGATGAGGTTGAGGTGCATGTCTTGTCATGTACTTTTCGAAGAGATCCTTGAATTGTTCTTCGGGCTTAATCACTAGCTTCTTCGACTGACTTGTAACCTTTGTTGATGTAGCTTCACTTCTTGGTCTTCTAGTCGAAGCTTTGCCCACATATTTAGAGTTCATCATTGTTAGGCGTTCGGGAGGTCAATTAGTTGACAGGTTATAGGCAGACTGATACTCTTCGGTGGATTTTCGGAGATCACTTCCTTGATGCCGAGACTAGATTGGAAACTAGAGAATGTCGAATCTCCCTTCCTACATGCAATATAGGACTGCTTTTTTAAGTTTAAGCCTTCTCTTCCTTCGGTCTAATCCCCCGATCCCGTGAATTGCCTTTTATTTACTTGACAGGGAATGCCAACGAGATCTCGTGAGAGCTTTGACTCAGTAAGCTCATCAGCTACGGCTCAGTTAGCGCCAAATTTAGGGTTAGAGGTGGAAGTTCGCTTCAAGGCGGTTTTTGTTTGCTCTGCCCCTTTTGACCTTCTCTGGACAAACTCTCTATCCTTTCGCGCTTGGGAACGCACTATAGCCTTGCTTGAAGCAGGCTCTCCTTATATTATTATATGAAATGAAACATTTTTTCCTCTCTCCAGAATCAATAGAAAAAAGAATTCCTTTGCGGCTTACCGCTTACCTATCTTTCTCCAAAACCCTCTCCTGGCTAAAGGCGCGGGCAATACAGCTTTTTGGCCTATTCTTTCTGTCACGCCCCAGAACCAGAATACTGGAGAGCGGGGGCAGACATAACCAGCTACGTATATAAAATGGAATCCATCTCGCTATACGGTCACGGCTGTCTAGATACATGAGGGTTTATCTACAAACCAGCAGTCTCTTAAGGTCATGAACAGCCTATTGTCTCAATCACAAGCAAGTAAGTAAAAGTTACAAGAGGTATGATCATTAAATATACAATAATAAGGCGTCCCAAATATTACATATTCAGCTGATCATGAAGCTAGTCGTTACAAAATGTTAGGACTAGCAAGAGTTTAGTCATACATGATCAACCCTAGGATCTGTGTTAATCATGTTACAGCCCGTAGGCAGACAATAAGTAAAAGTGCAACCGAGCTAAACAGGTGCTCGTCGGCTAAACGCCTCAAAAAAAATATTTACAATAGAGTGGGAGAGCCAAAAATAACCCATTCGTTGCCAGGATTCCTTCTAGTGTTCACCATCTGGCAGGAAGGTCGGTAGATCCTCTGGGGCTGCTCCGAAATCTGGCCATACAAAACCAGCTGGGTCAGACCCCAGAAAGAACAAGTGCCACAAAGAAGGCTTCACTTAAGAACTAAAACCAGCAATCAGCACAAGATATAAATAAAAGTAAGAACTGGAAATAAAGAAAATACACCAGGATGATATACGACGAGATAACCATGGAACTATTCAGATAACCAGGTTACAACCCGTAAACCAAACAAGGACCGGGGTTGTAACCCTTCGCCTGAACAGAGCTTGGAATTCTCACCATTTATCGGTAAAATAAATACAAGCATTCTGGTCGTTCAATGATCTGGAACAGGATCAGGGCAGGACTAGACTGGTTAGACTCCATCCAATCACTTCACGGCCAAGCAAGAATTACGGCTTGATACTTTAACTAACTAGGGTTGTCACAAGCCTAATTACTAACAAGATGCAGTGAGATTATTCCACAGCCACAAGCCCTGCAGACCATCCAGGTTCCCCGGGTTAAAAGATTAGAGTTGAATTCAGGTGGGTACATCGTCCAGGAAACGAATGTACCCTTAGGTAGCTTGAAGGGTGCAACACATGACAGTGTGCTGGAAATGTGCCCTACTCGACGGCAGGCTACAGATCCCAAGGCGTGCCCAGGTAACGGGATTGCCTGTAGCTGGAAAATCTCTTCATGACTAATGTATTAATCTAGTTATTAGCCCTTAGTTTATTTCAATAGGTACTCCTGACCGTGGTACTCAGGAGTCCCCTCCTAGACATGATGCAAGACAAGACTGGATTATTTATACAAGCACAATCGCCCACGGTGTCCAGGTTATTATACAGGTCATGTCATGTCAGGTAGCCGTCGCAACAGCTTATCAAGGTATAACATGTCAGGTTATCAGGTCAAGTGTACTTGTCAGGAGCGCGCCACGACGGGCCACTATCAGGTCATGCCAGGTTACTCATGTCAGGAGTGCACCACTACGGATCACTATCGTGTCAGGCTCAGTTATCAATTCCAAACATATCAAGTAAATTTACGATTATCAAGTTCATGACAAAAGGCGTAAGGATATAAAATAGGCGTAAAATATCTAATAAAATATCAATATACAGGACTATGGAAGAGCCAAGCGTAAGGAAAATAAAACCAAATCTGACACGCTGACATAAGGCCAAGTCAGCCAAAGGCCATACGCTCAGTGCAAGCTATGCTCAGGTCAATGCTACGCTCAGGCTAGCGTACGCTCTAGTCATGCGTACGCTTGAGGCCAGCATACGCCTTGCTCGCTTAAGCTAGCGTACCAAGGCACGCGTACGCTCAAGCTAGCGTACGCATCAGGTCTGCGTACGCTCGAGCTAGCATACCAAAGGGTCCATACACTTCCAATGGGAAGCGTACGCTCGAGTCAGCGTACACCAGGGCACGCTCAAGCTACAGGTCAGCGTACGCTCAAGCTAGCGTACGCTCAAGATTGCGTATGCTTGAGCTAGCGTACGAAAGGTTCTAGGGCACGCTCACGCTAGCGTACGCAAAAGACACGCTGCCAACAGGCAGCGTATCAAGGCTAGCGTACGCTCGCTAAAGAGCAGCGTACCAAGGCTAGCGTACGCTCGCTAAAGAGCAGCGTACCAAGGCTAGCGTACGCTCGCTAAAGAGCAGCGTACAGCTCAGTGGCGTAAGCTAAAAAGCTAGCTCACTGCTCACTGTCTTCTCCAATTGGCAAGAATAGCAAGAACTCTAAAGTTGAATCTAAGCTTCAATAGTCCATATCTTGGTCAAAATAAGTCCGAATCCAACTTTCCAAAGGTCAAAATTGGGTAGAATGAAATTCTCTACAACATGGAACCATCAAAACTTGAAAACAAGAAAGTTTGATAGATTAAAACCACCAAAATCCGAAAATAACAAATTTCTAGATCTACAAGAATTAAAGCCTCAAAATGGAAAATGGCAAGTTCTAATGTGGTTTAGAATCATGAGGAGAAGCTAATGAAACTATCAAAAGGAGTTCTCTTGTGGAAGCAAGTTGCACTTGCCTATGGTGTTCTTGGTTGGTGGAGAAGAGTAATGGTGGAGGAAGGAGAAGTAAATGAGAATTATGGAGGAGAGAGAAGGTTGGTGGGGATAATAAAGAGGGGGGTTGTGGTGGAAATGAAGGAGAAGCATAGGCTAAGGTGTTCCACCCTTGGCCCATAATGAACCAAGCATTGGGCCGGCCGAACCAAGCCAACCCAAACCGAGAGTTAACAAGCCAAGCCAAACCAAGGAGATATGCAAATACAAGATAAAATACGTATACGTATTCTAAATACGTAATACGAACAACAGGCATTACAACTCTACCCACCTTAAAAGAATTCCGTCCTCGGAATTTAATTAAGAGGCTAGAGGGACAAGAACAAGCTACACTATTCACAGGCAATTATACTAGGCAATCAATCAATCATGCAAGCAAGGAATTGATGGCATGAGGCATAAGAAAGACATTATACCTCACGAGTCAAACAAGTTGGGATATCGTGATCGGATATCATCCTCACGCTCCCACGTTGACTCCTCCAAAGAGTGATGACCCCAAGCAACTCGGACTAACTTGATAGTCTTGTTCTTGAGGATCTTCTCTCTTCGATCCAATATAGACACGGGCCTCTCCTCATATGAAAGGTTGGTACCGACAACCAATTCCGAATGATCCAGGATGTGGCTCGGGTCCGGGATGTACCGTCGTAATTGGGATACATGGAACACGTTATGTACCTCGCTTAACGACGGTGGAAGGGCGAGACGATAGGATACATCTCCTACTCGCTCCAGAATGTCAAACGGTCCTATATACCTAGGACTAAGCTTGCCCCGTATGCCAAAACGAATGACGCCATGGTTAGGCGAAATCCTCAGGAATACATGATCGCCGACCGAGAACTCGAGAGGGCGCCGATGAGAATCGGCCCAATGGCGCTAGCGATCTTGGCCAACTCGAAGGTGATCTCTGACTCGCCTGACTACTTCAACGGTCTGAGCAATCATTTCTGGACCGAGCATCTGTCTCTCTCCAACATCATCCCAGGCTAGCGGGGATCTGCACTTCCTACCATACAGTGCTTCGAACGGTGCCATCTGGATACTGCCTTGGAAACTGTTGTTGTACGAGAATTCCACTAGGTGCAAGTGATCTTCCCATGAACCACCGAAGTCAAGTGTGCAAGACCGCAATATGTCTTCAAGAGTCTGGATCGTACGCTCCGACTGGCCATCTGTCTGAGGGTGATATGCTGAACTGAACTGGAGATGAGTTCCCAACTCTCTTGCAAGCTACGCCAAAAGTGCGACGTAAATCTTGAATCTCGGTCCGAGGTGATACTGACTGGCACACCATACAATCTGACAATCTGCCTGAGGTACATCTCTGCTAGCTGAGCCGTCGACTGACCAACTCTGAACGGGAGAAAGTGCGCTACCTTGGTAAGCCTATCCACAATGACCCAAATAGCATCTCTACTAGCTGGGGATCTAGGTAATCCAGTCACGAAATCCATGGTCACATGCTCCCACTTCCATTCTGGAATCGGTAAGGGCTGAAGAAGTCCAACCGGTCTCTGATGTTCGGCTTTAACTTGTTGGCAAACCAAACACCGAGAGACAAACCGAGCTATCTCCCGCTTCATGCCATTCCACCAGAAATGCTGACGGATATCACGGTACATCTTCGTACTGCCGGAATGGATGGAATACTGCAAATTGTGCGCTTCTGACATGATCTCCTGTCTGATATCTCCACTGGGTACACAAAGACGCTTACCAAGCCTAAGTGTACCATCCCCATGAATACATAACTCTGGTCTTCGTCCTGCTTCACACTCTGCTCTGAGTCGCTGAAGCTTGGAATCTGTCGACTGCGCCATCCGGATCCTCTCGACTATAGTGGACTGAACTCGCATACTGGCCATCAACACCACACTGGAAGGGAGAACAACTTCAATACCCATCTTCTGAAGATCTGCTAACAGCTCTGGTTACGCTGTTAGGAAATAAGCTCCGGCTCTTCTGCTCAATGCATCTGCTACGACATTGGCCTTCCTAGGATGATACTGCAAGCTGACATCATAATCCACAAGAAGCTCCAGCCACCTCCTCTGACGCATGTTAAGATCCTTCTGGGTGAAAACATACTTCAGGCTCTTGTGGTCGGTGAAAATCTCCACCCTATTTCCGTACAAGTAGTGCCTCCACAACTTAAGTGCAAATACCACTGCTGCCAGCTCCAAGTCATGGGTTGGGTAATTCCTCTCATGATCACGAAGTTGTCGTGACGCATAAGCTATCACCTTCCCATGCTGCATCAGAACACATCCTAAACCTCTGCCTGAAGCATCACAATACACTGAAAATCCTCTGGTTCCATCTGGAAGCGTGAGAATAGGAGCTGTTATCAGGCCTCGCTTCAACTGCTCAAAAGAACTCTGACACTCTGCTGTCCAAGCAAACTGCGCATCCTTGCGGGTCAACTCGTCAATAGCGCTAAAATTCGAGCAAAATCTGAAATAAACCGCCGGTAGTAGCCGGCCAATCCAAGAAAACTGCGAACCTCTGTAACTGTGTTGGGCACTGGCCATGACTCAATAGCCACAATCTTCTGGGGATCCACTTTTACTCCTCCTCGAGTGATGATATAACCTAAGTACGAAATGCGATCGAGCCAGAACTCGCATTTACTGAACTTGGCATATAACTGGTGCTCTCTGAGGATCTGAAGAACTATACGGAGATGCTGCTCGTGCTCCGCCTCACTCTTGCTGTAGACCAGGATGTCATCCAAGAACACGATCACAAACTGATCCAAGTAAGGCATAAAGATGCAATTCATGAGGTCCATGAATACTGTCGGTGTATTGGTTGCTCCAAAAGGCATAACAAGGAACTCCCAATGCCCATATCTCGATCTAAAAGCTGTCTTCGAGATGTCCTGCTCTCTGACTCTGATCTGATGATATCCTGAGCGTAAGTCAGTCTTCGAGAATACTGATGCCCCCTTGAGTTGATCAAACAAGTCATCTATCCTCGGGAGAGGGTATCTGTTCTTGATTGTCACTGAGTTCAAGGTACGATAGTCAACACATAATCTGGACGTACCATCCTTCTTTTTCACAAGAAGCATCGGGGCTCCCCAAGGCGATCCACTAGCATGAATGAATCCCTTGGTTCTAAGTTCTTCAATCATCTTGTACAAAATCTCCAACTCTGAAGGCGCCATCATGTAGACTCTCTCTGACACTGGGGCTGTCCCGGGAATCAAGTCTATAGTGAACTCGATCTCCCACTCCGGGGGCATACCTGGAAGTTCTTCTGGGAAAACATCTGGAAACTCTTCGACTATCCTGGGCAACTGAACTGCTGCTACTGCCATCCGCAATACTGGAGGAGATGACTCAACTTCGCCTCGGGAGAAAGAAAACTCCGGCTCGCCTGGAATGCTAAAAACAACCCTGCCAACGTGGCAGTCTATCCTAGCATACTGGTCCCTCAACCAATCCATCCCTAGGACCACATCATAATCGGCCATCGGGAACTCTATCAATCTAGCGGGGAATTCTCTACCGCTAACTACGATCCGACACGAGGAAAACACCCTATCTACTCCCACAAGTCCGTTACCAGTAAGTATATTGAGCCTTACTGATAATGACTCGGGCTCCAATCCTACCCGTGTCGCAAACCGTGCAGACATAAAAGAATGCGATGCACCAGAATCAAATAAAGCTGAAGCTAGAAAGGAGTTGACGAGAATAGTACCTGCCACTACCTCACCTGGTGCCAACTCTTCCTCCACGGTCATCACCATAGCCTGACCATGCCCTCGGGGTGCTGGTCCCCTCTGCTGAAACCCTCGTTGTCTGCTCTGACTCTGGGCTTGGGCTTGAACATACTGCTGGGGGTTCTGCTGCTTCTAGAATCACCTCTGTGTGCTGAAGCCATGCATCTGCTGCGATAGCATCTTCACTACCGTCGAAGAATGGAGGGTTCAAGCGCTTGAAGCTGTTGGCCGCGCTGTTTCCTGGATGACCGCCTCTGGTCAAAGCATCCGCCACTGCCTGTTGCAATGCATCTCCACGACGGTCTTGGGAAGCTATCAAGGTCCTGACGAGCCCTACCAAAGTGCCATCATCAGGCTCGACAGGCTGAACTGGCTGGACTGGTGGTTCTCCGTTAGAAGGCACGACTCTGGAGGCTACTCCGGAATGCTGGGCTTGATCTCCAGGTTGCTGCTGGTCCGCGGGAGGTGCTCTGCCTTGCTGGTCGGTAGGACCACGAACAAGGCCGCTGAAGAAAACGACATAGGGAACAATAAGGAAGGACCAGGACAGATCAACGATACAAGCATATGATCAGGACAAGAATCCAGGGATTCAGAAGATACGAGCAAAGATCAAGGACGAATACTGATTGAGACATCTATTCGGTAAACCCTCACATATCTTGATTTACAAGACCTGCATGGGCCACCACTTAAACCATGTCACGCCCCAGAACCAGAATACTGGAGAACGGGGGCAGACATAGCCAGCTACGTATATGAAATGGAATCCATCTCGCTATACGGTCACGGTTGTCTAGATACATGAGGGTTTATCTACAAGCCAGCAGTCTCTTAAGGTCATGAACAGCCTATTGTCTCAATCACAAGCAAGTAAGTAAAAGTTACAAGAGGTATGATCATTAAATATACAATAATAAGGCGTCCCAAATATTACATATTCAGCTGATCATGAAGCTAGTCGTTACAAAATGTTAGGACTAGCAAGAGTTTAGTCATACATGATCAACCCTAAGATCTGTTAATCATGTTACAGCCCGTAGGCAAACAATAAGTAAAAGTGCAACCGAGCTAAACAGGTGCTCGTCGGCTAAACGCCTCAAAAGAATATATTTACAATAGAGTGGGAGAGCCAAAAATAACCCACTCGTTGCCAGGATTCCTTCTAGTGTTCACCATCTGGCAGGAAGGTCGGTAGATCCTCTGGGGCTGCTCCGAAATCTGGCCATACAAAACCAGCTGGGTTAGACCCCAAAAAGAGCAAGTGCCACAAAGGAGGCTTCACTTAAGAACTAAAACCAGCAATCAGCACAAGATATAAATAAAAGTAAGAACTGGAAATAAAGAAAATACACCAGGATGATATACGACGAGATAACCATGGAACTATTCAGATAACCAGGTTACAACCCGTAAACCAAATAAGGACCGGGGTTGTAACCCTTCGTCTGAACAGAGCTTGGAATTCTCACCATTTATCGATAAAATAAATACAAGCATTCTGGTCGTTCAATGATCTGGAACAGGATCAGGGCAGGACTAGACTGGTTAGACTCCATCCAATCACTTCACGGCCAAGCAAGAATTACGGCTTGATACTTTAACTAACTAGGGTTGTCACAAGCCTAATTACTAACAAGATGCAGCGAGATTATTCTATAGCCACAAGCCCTGCAGACCATCCAGGTTCCCCGGGTTAAAAGATTAGAGTTGAATTCAGGTGGGTACATCGTCCAGGAAACGAATGTACCCTTAGGTAGCTTGAAGGGTGCAACACATGATAGTGTGCTGGAAATATGCCCTACTCGACGGCAGACTACAGATCCCAAGGCGTGCCCAGGTAACGGGATTGCCTGTAGCTGGAAAATCTCTTCATGACTAATGTATTAATCTAGTTATTAGCCCTTAGTTTATTTCAATAGGTACTCCTGACCGTGGTACTCAGGAGTCCCCTTCTAGACATGATGCAAGACAAGACTGGATTATTTATACAAGCACAATCGCCCACGGTGTCCAGGTTATTATACAGGTCATGTCATGTCAGGTAGCCGTCGTAACAGCTTATCAAGGTATAACATGTCAGGTTATCAGGTCAAGTGTACTTGTCAGGAGTGCGCCACGACGGGCCACTATCAGGTCATGCCAGGTTACTCATGTCAGGAGTGCACCACTACGAATCACTATCGTGTCAGGCTCAGTTATCAATTCCAAACATATCAAGTAAATTTGCGATTATCAAGTTCATGACAAAAGGCGTAAGGATATAAAATAGGCGTAAAATATCTAATAAAATATCAATATACAGGACTATGGAAGAGCCAAGCGTAAGGAAAATAAAACCAAATCTGATACGCTGACATAAGGCCAAGTCAGCCAAAGGCCATACGCTCAGTACAAGCTATGCTCAGGTCAATGCTACGCTCAGGCCAGCGTACGCTCTAGTCATGCGTACGCTTGAGGCCAGCGTACGCCTTGCTCGCTTAAGCTAGCGTACCAAGGCACGCGTACGCTCAAGCTAGCGTACGCATCAGGTCTGCGTACGCTCGAGCTAGCGTACCAAAGGGTCCATACACTTCCAATGGGAAGCGTACGCTCGAGTCAGCGTGCACCAGGACACGCTCAAGCTACAGGTCAGCGTACGCTCAAGCTAGCGTACGCTCAAGATTGCGTACGCTTGAGCTAGCGTACGAAAGGGTCTAGGGCACGCTCACGCTAGCGTACGCAAAAGACACGCTGCCAACAGGCAGCGTATCAAGGCTAGCGTACGCTCGCTAAAGAGCAGCGTACCAAGGCTAGCGTACGCTCGCTAAAGAGCAGCGTACCAAGGCTAGCGTACGCTCGCTAAAGAGCAGCGTACCAAGGCTAGCGTACGCTCGCTAAAGAGCAGCATACAGCTCAGTGGCGTAAGCTAAAAAGCTAGCTCACTGCTCACTGTCTTCTCCAATTGGCAAGAACAGCAAGAACTCTAAAGTTGAATCTAAGCTTCAATAGTCCATAT
>JANAVB010032219.1:2612269-2787269 GCA_029216955.1 Iris pallida | reverse complement strand
TAAATTCTTTTATTTTCTATTTAGATGGTGCTCACACGCTCATTCTAGTATGCCACACCAGAAAATGGCACACTTTCTATCCAGCCGGTCGACCAGTTGACCGAAGCACTTCCACCTCTACCTACCATACACCCCCACTCCACAAATCCACCAACCCAGATGCCTCCACCACCTCCTACATCGCAGTCCCAGCAGGACCCGATACTCCCACCACCACCTGTTGTTATACTTACCCAGGCTTCCGTCACTCTCGACGGAAACCAACTGCTCACTTTGATCCAGGGGTTCCTAACGACCCATCAGGAGAAGACCACCTTACTTCTCCAGAGCATGGAGCGCTCTGAGGAGCATACCATGGTCCCACCACCGGTAGAGCCACGACCGAGAGCGGGGAATATCAAGGACTTCATGAACTTGAACCCCAAGGAGTTCATGGGGACTGAGGGCATCATAGTCGCAGAAAACTGGTTGGACTCAGTAGAGAGGAATCTCCTCGGAGCTAGGTTGTCGGGTGACCTTCAGGTCGAGGCAGCAGCGTTTCTGCTAACAGACTTAGCAGGAGTTTGGTTTTGGAATGAGCCACTATTCGCGGGGGAGAGCCACATAGGATCAGTTCAAGATCCAGTTCAAGAAGAAATTCTTCTCGACTACTGCTAGAGTAGCCATGGGGCTACAATTCTAGAACATCCAGCAGGGGAACCATTATGTTGACGAGTATGTGGTAGAGTTTAGTCATTTGAGTCATTTTTCCCCTAGCCTGATTACAGACCCAGAGGAGATGATGCGTAGATTTTGCCATGGTTTAGTCCCAAATATTGGCATCCTTCTAGTGGCGAACAGGACGACTGACTACTACCAGAGCCTAGAGTTGGCCCGGGGGATAGAGGAACGTCTTCTCTCTTGCAAGAGGCCAGCTTTCATACACCACGAGGGACCTTCCAAGCGCCAGGCTTTCCAGTCGAGAGCATCGGTGCCGCACCAACAGACATACCATCCTTCCATACCACATCATCCAACACCCCAGTTAGAGCTCTGGGACCACAACAGCAGAGGGGAGCTGTGTGTGTATACTGTAGGAGGCCAGGGCATGATTATGCCATCTTTAGGAAGAGGTTGAAGCAGTGCTTAGCTTGTGGGTCTACCACCCATCAGCTTCTGGATTGCTCAGCAGCGATAGCACCAGGTACGGGACCGCCTAGGGGACCACCGCTCCCGACCCAGCAGCAGCGGTTTGGTTAGCATCTGCAGCAGCAGAAGGGACCCCAGGGAAAGTCTTATAGTCTAGATCTTGAGGCGGAGCCGGAGCAGGTTTCGGAGCCAGATTATTTAGTCGATGTCATCACAGGTCATATTTATTTGCATACTTTTCTAGCCATATGCTTATTTGATTCTGGTACATCATATAGCTTTCTTTTATTAGAGTTTTGCAAAAATACCATTTAGTAGCTATACCCACCAAAGAGATGAGTAGAGTAATGACGGGAGGCGGACCAGTACCCATTAGAGCTATCTATAGATGCTCTATTACTATAGCTGGGAGAGAGTTTGGGGGACGATTCTTTGTGATGCCACTTTCCGGATATGATATCATATTGGGAATGGATTGGCTTAGCTATACTCACGCAGCTATAGACTGTCATGTGGGTAGTATTCTGTTCAGTCTCCCAGGAACAACACCATTCAGTGTCAGGAGGACAGGGCCGAAGATCAGCCTAGAGTTAAACTATTGTGCGACAGTTGGGGAGTTAGCACCGCCACACCCTATTATTAGGGAGTTTATGGATGTATTTCCAGAGGATCTTCCAGGACTTCCGCCTGACAGAGATGTGGAGTTCATTATAGATTTAGTACCGGGCTCATCACCAGTATCCCGGGCTTACTATAGAGTGAATCCCAAGGAGGCCGTAGAGATGAAGGAGCAGATCAATGACCTATTGAAAAAGGCTTTCATTCGATCTAGTGCTTCTCCATAGGGAGCACCAGTGCTCTTTGTGTCAAAGAAGGATGGTACAGTCCGGTTGTGCATTGACTACCGGACATTGAATACCATCACCATTAAGAACAAATATCCTCTGCCTCGGATAGTTGATTTGTTCGACTAGTTGAGTGGGACAAAGGTGTTCTCCAGGATAGACTTGAGATCGGGTTACCCCCAGTGAAGGTCAGAGCTGAAGACATCCAGAAGACTGCGTTCAACACAAAGTATGGGCAGTACGAGATTTTGATGATGCCATTTGGTCTCACAAATGCGCCAACTGTCTTTATGAACTTGATGAACAAAACATTTCACCAATATCTGGATAAATTTGTCGTAGTATTTATCGACGACATCCTAATATACTCGAAAACGCCGGAAGAGCACGAAGAACACTTGCGGACAGTTCTGGAGATTCTGAGGAAGGAGAGGTTGTATGCCAAATTGTCAAAGTGCGAGTTCTTTCTCGACCGAGTGGAGTTTTTCGACCATATGGTCACTGGAGAGGGGATCTCAGTGGATCCCAGAAAGATTGATGTCGTCGAGACATGGAAGGCTCTGGCATCAGTTTTAGAGATCAGGGGTTTCTTGGGATTAGCAGGCTATTATAGGAAGTTTGTCCAGGACTTTGATCGAATAGCTGAACCCATGACGAAGCTGACACAAAAGGATGCAGAGTACATTTGGTCAGAGGACTGCCAGACAGCATTTGAGGAGCTGAAGAGAAGATTGACGACCGCTCTAGTTTTGACATTACCTTCAGGATCTGGAGGTTTCACCATTTACAACGATGCTTCGAGAAAGGGGCTAGGATGTGTTTTGCAGCAGCATGGAAAAGTGATTGCTTATGCATCTAGGCAATTACGGACTCATAAACGGAACTATCATGCTCACGACCTAGAGTTAGCTGCGGTGATCTTTGCACTCAAGTTGTGGAAATACTACTTATATGGAGAGCGAGTGGAAATCTTTACTAAACACAAGATCTTGAAGTATGTGTTCACACAGAAGGAGCTGAACATAAGGCAGAGAAGATGGTTGGAGTTGATGAAGGACTTCGACATCGATTTGCAGTATCACCCCAGGAAGGCAAATATGATAGCAGATGCGCTGAGCAGGCATCCGATGGCATGGTATCTGATGATAGATCGACATTTACGGGAAGATCTGGAGAAGCTCGGTATTGAGATGATTCAGCCAGGATCAGTGATACAGATGATGGCGCTGGATATTTAGTCAGGTCTGATGGAGCAGATCAGGGAGACTCGGTCTATGTAACGCCCCAGAACCAGAATACTGGAGAGCGGGGGCGTACATAGCCAGCTACATATATTGAAGTGCAACCCACCTCGCTATAGGGTCACAGCTGTCTAGATACATGAGGGTTTAACTACAATCCATCAGTCTCCTATGGTCATGAACAAGCCTATTGTCTCAATCTCAAGCAAGCAATAACAGTTTACAAGATGTCAGAGCACCAAATATATAATAGCAAGGCATCCCATACATTAAATACTTAGATGATCATAAAGCTAGTCGTACAAAATGTCAAGACTAGCAAGAGTTTCAGTCATACATGATCAACCCTAGGATTTGTCAATCATGTTATAGTCTGTAGGCAGACAGTAAATAAAGGTGCAATCGAGCTAACACGTGCTCGTCGGCTAAACGCCTCAAAAGATTAATTTTACAATAAAGTGGAAGAACAAAAGAAATCCACTCATTGCCAGGGTTACGCCTGGTGGTCACTATCTGGCTGGAAGGTAGGTAGATCCTCTAGAGCTGCTCCGATATATGGCCATACAAAACCAGCTGGGTCAGACCCCAGAAAGAGCAAGTGCCACAAAGGAGGCTACACTTAGGAACTAAAACCAGCACATCATAAATGAATATTTAAAGATAATTATAAAGATACTGATAATAACAGGGGCAACAATAATGAATTAAGTACGAGAAAATCATTCAAGTAGCCAAGTCGCAACCCTTAAACCAAACAAGGATCGGGGTTGCAACCTTTCACCTGAATAGAAACCCATCTCAATTACTGTTGGTAAGGTAAAACATGATGAACTTGACATAGGGTAAATAAGACAATAAACGAAGAGAGGATAAAGAACTGCTCCGGGAGCCAGGTTACAACCCTTAAACCAAACAAGGACCGGGGTTATAATCCTTCGCCTGAACAGAACCTTGCCCCTGATCTTTATTGTTAAGGCAAGCATAGGTAATCGTGTCATGTCATAATCTTGTAAAACATGACGAGCATGACACGGGGTGCAATAGGACAATAAACGAGGAGAGGGCACAGAACTGCTCCGGGAGCCAGTTACAACCCTTAAACCAAACAAGGACCGGGGTTGTATCCCTTCGCCTGAACAGAACTGGTCCCCTGATCATTATTGTCAAAGTAAGCATAAGTAATCAAGACGATATATGATAAGATAACCATGGGACTATTCAGATAGCCAAGTTACAACCCTTAAACCAAACAAGGACCGGGGTTGTAACTCTTCATCTAAATGGAACTTGGTTTCTCATCATTTATCGATAAGTAAGGCACATGAATTCATGTCATGTTACAATATTGTGCAGGATTATGACAAGACTAAGCTGCGCTAAATTCTATCCAATCAATCATGGCCAACCAAGGAGTACGGCTTGATACTTTTAACTAGCTAGGGTTAGCACAGGCCTAGTTACTAGCAAAATGCAATGAGATTATTCCAACAGCCACAAGCCCTACAGACCATCCAGGTTATCCAGGCCGAATATCCATCCATGGTGGGGGCAACACTTGACAGTGTGCTGGAAATGTGCCCTACTCATCGGCAGGCTACAAGTCTACTTGAGCGCCCAGATAACGGGATTGCCTGTAGCGAGAAAATCTCTTCATGACTACTGAATCATTCTAGTTATTAGCCTTAGTCAATTTTCAGTAGGTACCCCTGACCGTGGTACTCAGGGGTCCCTGTCCTAGACATGATGCAAGACATTATCGGTTTATTTATACAAACACAATCGTCCACTGTGTCCAAGCTATTTATTATAGTCATGTCATGCAAGCCGTCGCAACAGCTTTTAATAATTACCATCATGTGTACTTATCACATCTTGTCATGTCATTTCATATCAAGTACTGGCCATACCATGCCATTATTAGCCTGGTCATATCAATCAATCCGTGAATTGCCAAGTCATGGAGAGTGCAGGAACATAAAGTCAACCGAGTACAAAATGGCTCAAGGCTCTACGCGAGTGAGCCTTTACACTAGGCTAAGGGCCTTAAGCGTAAAGCGGCTCTACGCGAGCGCGAGCAAGGGTACACGTGGGTGATGTTTACGCTAGCCAGGCTTATGCAAGCAAAATTATACGCACGTAAGATTTTACGCGCATAGAATTTTACGCACGTAAACTCCCGAGCGAAACTCTACGCGGGTGAAATTCTACGCGAGTGAAGCACTCGGGCAAAACTTTACGCTCGCGAGAGCCTGCTCGAGCCAGGGGTTTACGCGAGCATGATTTTACGCGAGCGGGAGAGCCCCAAGCGTAAAATTCGTAGGAACTCAGCGTAAAACGGAGTACGCTGGCACACTATTGCGTGTGCGTAAAAGGCTAAGATAACACGCTGACACGTAAAGCATGGGTGTAAAAGGTGGACCACTATGCTAACACGTTAGAACGTGTGCGTAAAACTTCATCTTCTCCCTATGGCCAATACAATCATGTGTAAAAGCTCAGGAACTCAAGGAACTCCATCTCGGCCAAGACTTGGTGAAATCTGGCCATCCCAAAACCAAACTTGCGTAAAATCAGAATGTCTACTACAAGGAACTCTTAGTTTTCGAAAATAAGCCATTTTAGTATATCAAAACCAAGAAGGTCAAAATGCTAGAAACTTAGATCTACATGAAATGAGCCATGGGATTTGAAAATGCTAAGTACTAAAGTGGCTTAGGATCTTGTAGAGAAGAAAATAGAACAATAAAATGTGAGTTCCTCCATGAAGCAAGTTGTACTTGCCTAAACCTCTCTCTGGTAGGTGAGGAGAGTAATATAAGGAAAAATAAGTAATAGAGGAGAAGTAATGAGGAGAGAGAGTGTTTGGGCGGCTGTTAAAGGAAGAGGGAAGGGGGTAGGTCCACATGAAGAACCAAGCCAAGCCGAGCCAGCATGTTGAACCGAACCAAGCAATCATGAAATAAGACATGTAATATACGTACACTTATACCAAAATACGTAATACGAACCACAGTCATTACTACTCTACCCACCTTAAAATAATTCTGTCCTGGGAATTTAAATCAAGTTGCTAGAGAAGCAAGGACAAGCTATACTAATCACAGGCAAGCTATAACAAGGTAATCAATCAAGCAATCATTCAAGCTAGGAACTGGGAGCATAAGGCATAAGAAAGACATTATACCTTACGAGTCAAACAAGTCGGGATATCGCGATCGGATATCATCTTCACGCTCCCATGTTGACTCACCCAAGGAGTGATGACCCCAAGCAACACGGACTAAACTAATAGTCTTGTTCTTGAGTATCTTCTCTCTCCGATCTAGTATAGACACGGGCCTCTCCTCATATGAAAGATTGGTACCAACAATCAATTCTGAATGATCCAGGATGTGGCTCGGATCCAGGATATACCGTCGTAGTTGGGATACATGAAAAACGTCATACACCTCACGTAGCGACGGCGAAAGAGCAAGACGATAGGATACATCACCTACTCTCTCCAGAATATCGAACGGTCCTATATACCTAGGACTAAGCTTTCTCCGTACGCCGAAATGAATGACACCACAGTTAGGCAAAATCCTCAGGAATACATGGACGTCGACAGAAAACTCAAGGGTACGTCGATGAGAATCGGCCCAATGACGCTGACGATCTTGTGCAACTCGAAGATGATCTCTGACTCTCCTGACCACCTCAACCGCCTGAGAAATTATTTCCGGACCGAGCATCTGCCTCTCTCCAACATCGTCCCATACTGGTGGGGATCGGTACTTCCTACCATACAATGCCTCGAACGGTGCCATCTGGATACTGGACTGGAAACTATTATTGTAGGAGAACTCCACTAGGTACAGGTGATCCTCCCATGAACCACCAAAGTCGAGTGTACAAGATCTCAATATATCTTCCAAGGTTCGTATGGTACGCTCCGACTGACCATCTGTTTGTGGGTGATAAGCTGAACTGAACCGGAGGTGAGTTTCCAAACTCTCTTACAGGCTACGCCAAAAGTGCGACGTAAATCTTGAATTTTTGTCCGAGGTGATACTGACTGGTACGTCGTAAAGTCTGACAATTTGCCTGAGGTACATCTCTGCTAGCTGAGCCGTCGACTGACCAACTCTGAACGGAAGAAAGTGAGCCATCTTCATGAGCCTGTCTATGATAACCGAAATAATATCTCTACCGGCCGGGGACCGAGGTAAAACAGTCATAAAATCTATGGTTATATGCTCCCACTTCCATTCTGGAATTGGCAATGGCTGAAGAAGCCCAACTGGCCTCTGGTGTTCAGCTTTAACTTGTTGGCAAACCAAATACCGAGAGACGAACCGGGCCATCTCCTTCTTCATGCCATTCCACCAAAAGTGTTGACGAATATCACGGTACATCTTCGTACGGCCGGGATGAATGGAATACTGAGAACTATGAGCCTCTGCCATGATCTCCTGTCTGATATCACTACTGGGTACACAAAGACGCCTCCCATGTCGAAGTGTACCATCCTCATGGATACATAATTTTGGTCTCTGTCCTGCCTCACACTCTTCTCTAAGCCGCTGAAGCTTAGTGTAACACCCATATCTCAGAACACGTATTTTGATTAAGCCTGCATGTATCTTGGATCTGTATTTTATTTTCTCGGATTCTGGCCTGTAATTGTATTTTTGGCTCGACTTGCAGATTTTGGTTTTCTCATAAAATGGGTTTTGACATGGCTTGGTTTTATTTTGTAGAGGAGGATTAGTTTGGTTTGGTTCAACATGCATTTGGAACACCTTAGCCTATGCTCCACCCTCAATACAATATAACCACCCTCATTAAAACCCTATCAACCTTTTCTCTCTCCTCATAACTCTTTTATTTATTTTCTCCATCTCCTTCTTCTTCCTTCCTCTATACAACTCACCAACACCCATAGGCAAGTGCACCTTGCCACCACATGAGAACCCTATTTTATTTGTCCATTAGCTAGATTAGGCCATGGAGATCAACATTAGAACTTAACATTTTGTGATTTGGAGTTTCCTTTGTTCTAGATCTAAGTTTTCTCTATTTTTGGATTTACATAGTTTTGATCTATTTTAGTTGGGTTTTTGTGGGTTTTGATGCTTCCATGTGGAAGAGAACTCAATTTTACTCAAGTTAGAACTTTGAAAATCTATATTTGGCTTTGATTTGACCAAGATATGAAGAATGGAATTTTGGTGTTCTTGATGCTTGCTCTCGGCCTGGAGAAGAAGACTGCAGCCTGCGCTCTTTAGCGCAGTGCTGGACTGCACATCCCCTCTCGGCCTACGCTCTTTAGCGCAGCGCCGACCGCGCTGATTGCCCCTTGGCGAACTGCGCTCAGCCCCATGCGCCATCCATCCATGCGCAGTCTGCTCATGCGCAGTCTGCTCATGCGCAGCCTGCTCATGCGCAGTCGGTTCATACGCCATCCATTCATGCACAGTCTGCTCATGCGCCACCTATTCCCTGCGCAGCTCACCCCTGCGCAGTTGGCTCCCCGCGTAATCTAACCCCGCGCGCTTGGACCCTGCGTACTTCACCCCTGCGCAGTTCAACCCTGCGCCATCTATCTCCTGCGCCAACCATTCCTGCGCTATCCACCCCTGCGTAACCTACTGGCCCATGATGATTTGGTTTCATTTCTTGGATTTGGCTTCTCTTTTATGGATTAGGTTTTGAGATCTTGTTCCACACAGCACGACTACCTTGACCCCAACACGACCTGGCACGATTTTCAGTATTTGATATGACTAGTACGGTTTTTGTGATTTTTGTGATTTATGATCCTAGTACTTCCTGATTTTTTGGAAAATGACCCGATAGGGTGTATTCTTGACTTATAACCTGATAACTTGATAGTGGCCCGTGGCGGCGCACTGACTAGACTTGACTTGTAACTTGTAACTCGGCTCGTATAACAAACTTGACACCGTGGGTGTTCCTGCTTGCTTGCTTGTACAATCCACCTGTCTTGTCTTGTATCATGTCTAGGATGTGACTCCCTGGTTCCTACGGTCAGGGATTTATACTGAATCTGGATTAGGCTAATGATTAGATCAAACTATAGTTCATAGAGAGTTTCCAGTCACAGGCAATCTCGTTATCTGGGCGCTTTAATTGGACTTATAGCTTGCCGACGAGTAGAGCACATTTCCAGCACACTGTCATGTGTTGCACCCTCTAAGTCACCTAAGGGTATATCGTCTTCTGGGCGATGTACCCAACCATACTCTCAACCGCGGAAGGATAACTAGATAGTCTGCAGGGCTTGGGACTGGGAATTTCTCATTTACATCTTGTTAGTAATTAGGCTTGTGATAACCCTAGTTAGTTAAAGTAGTAAGCCGTAGTAATTGCTTGGCCGCTTGTGAATAGATGTTGTCTAGCCCTATCTAAGTCTTGTTTAGTCCCAATACCTGGTCCTCCTGAACATGATTGTTTTACTTATTTTTAACAATAAATGGGTAGAGACAAGGTGCTATTCAGACGAAGGGTTATAACCCCGGTCCTTGTTTGGTTTACGGGTTGTAACCTGGCTTCCGGAATGGTTCCATGTCCCTAGTCGTTTATTATCTTATTGTACTCTTATTTACTAGTACTTTCTTCCATTTCTTATGTTCTGATATGCTAGCTTTGTTCTTGTTTCGTGGCCTCCTTTGTGGCACTTGCTCTTTTTCTGGGGTTTGACCCAGCTGGTTTTGTGTGGCCAGATTTCGGAGCAGCTCCCGAGGATCTACCGAACCTCCAGCCTGATGGTGGCGACTAGAAGGAACCCGGGCTACGAGTGGGTTTTCTATTTTGTTTTGCTCACTCTATTGTAAATTATTCTTTTAAGGCGTTTAGCCGACGAGCACCTGTTAGCTCGATGCACATTTACTTACTGTCTGCCTACGGGCAGTAAACATGATTAACAAATCCTAGGGTTGATCATGTATGACTTAACTCTTGCTAGTCCTTGCATTTTGTACGACTAGCTTCATGATCAGCTGATATGTAATACTTGGGACACCTTTTATTGTATATTTGGTGATCAAACATCTTATAATTGTATTACTTGCTTGAGATTGAGACAGTAGGCTTAACCTTAAGAGACTGTTGGCTTGTAGTAAACCCTCATATCTAGACAGCCGTGACCGTATAGCGAGATGGACTTCATTTCAATATACGTAGCTGGCTATGTTTGCCCCCGCTCTCCAGTATTCTGGTTCTGGGGTGTGACATGGTTTAAGTGGTGGCCCATGCAGGTCTTATCAATCAAGAAATGTGAGGGTTTACCGATAGATGTCTCAATCAATACTCGTCCTTGATCTCCTATCATATCCTCTGAATCTCTGGAATCTTGACTTGATCACATGCTTGTATCGTTGATCTGTCCTGGTCCTTCCTTATTGTTTTTTCCTGTATCGTCTTCTTCAGCGACACTATACCTGACCCCGCCGATCAGCAAGGTGGAGCACTTCATGTGGACCAGCAGCCCGGAGATCAAGCCCAACACTCCGGAGTAGCCTCCAGAGTTGTGCCTCCTAGAGGAGAACCCCTAGTTCGGCCCATCCAGCCTGCAGAGCCTGACGATGGCACTTTGGTAGGTCTTATCAAGACCTTGATAGCTTCCCAAGATCGTCGAGGAGACGCCTTGCACCAGGTAGTGGCGGATGCTTTGACCAGAGGCGGTCATCCAGGAAACAGCACGGCCAACAGCTTTAAGCGCCTGAACCCTCCCATCTTTGACGGCAGTGAAGATGCGATTACCGCGGACGCTTGGCTTCAGGATACCGAGGTGATTTTGGAAGCAGCTAGAACACCTAAGAATGAGAAGGTGGCCGTGGTACGGCTGCAGTTGCTGAACTTAGCTCGCAGTTGGTGGGCAGCGCAGGCCATGGGATTAGTGGCACCCATTGCTTGGACAGTATTTAGAGAGAGATTCCAGACAAAGTATTTTGATGCTGTGGCTTGGTACGACCTATAGACGAGATTTACCAACTTGAAGCAAGGAGGAAGAATAGTTGACAGTTATGCATCTGAGTTTTCTAGACTCAGTAGGTTTGCCCCCACCTTGGTGGCAACCGAGTTTGATAGGGCCCAGCGGTTCCAGCAGGGACTGCATTTGGAGATCTTATTGGCAGTCGAGCAGTTCGAGCACCAGACGTTCGATGCAGTATTGAGAGCGGCTAGGAGGCATGAGTACACCTCCCAGAGGATCGTGGATAGGACCGGAGGTAGGAAGCGGTCCCACAGTCAGATGCACCAATCATCAGCTCCAGCCCAGGCAGCTAGAAGTTTGACCATTAGAACTTCGAGGCGGGCAACCTCAGTAACGTCGGTTCAGCATTCAACCCCGACGTACCCGCAGCAGCAGAAGCAGAAGCAGACTTCCGCGATGGGATGTTCTCATTGCGGGAAGCCAGGCCATGTGGTGGCAGATTATCGTAGGGCGCAAGGATTGTGCCTAGCTTATGGAGCGGCAGATCACAAGATAGGAGCCTGCCCGAATAGGGGTAGTTCTTCTTCTTCCAACCTAACCAGTCCATCGGTTAGGGGACCAGCACCTGTGCAGCAGCAGCAGTACCCGAGGCCATTGTTGCCTCAGGCCCAGGCATTTCATCAGCAGAACCAGCAGCAGTATACCCAAGCCCAAGTGCAGAGCAGGCAGAGAGGTTTCCAGCAGAGGGGAGCCGCAGCTAGAGGTCAGGCCATGATGATGACTATGGAAGAAGAAGTTGCACCAGGTGAGGTAGTGGCAGGTACTACTCTCATCAACTCCTCTCCAGTATTGGTATTATTTGATTCTGGGGCATCGCATTCATTCATGTCTGCACGATTCGCAACACGGATAGGATTGGAGCCAGAGTCATTATCAGTTAGGCTCAATATACTTACTGGTAATGGTCTTGTGGGAGTAGATCGAGTGTTTTCCTCGTGTCGAATCGTAGTTAGCGGTAGAGAGTTCCCCGCTAGATTTATAGAATTCCCTATGGCAGACTATGATGTAGTCTTAGGCATGGATTGGTTGAGGAACCAGTATGCTAGGATAGACTGCAATGTTAGCAGGGTTGTTTTTAGCATTCCAGGCGAGCCAGAGTTCTCATTTTCCAGAGGTGCAGTCGAGCCATCTTCCCCAGTGTTGTGGATGGCGGTAGCAGCAGTGCAGTTACCCAGGATAGTTGAAGAGTTTTCAGATGTCTTCCCAGAAGAACTTCCAGGGATGCCGCCAGAGCGGGAGATCGAGTTCACTATAGACTTAATCCCCGGGACAACACCAGTATCAGAGCGAGTCTACAGAATGGCGCCTTCAGAGTTGGAGATTTTGTACAAGATGATTGAAGAACTCCGGACCAAGGGATTCATTCGTGCAAGTGGATCGCCTTGGGGAGCCCCGATGCTTTTTGTGAAAAGAAGGATGGTACGCCCAGGTTATGTACAGATTATCGTACCTTGAACTCAGTAACAATCAAGAACAGATACCCTCTTCCGAGGATAGATGACTTGTTTGATCAACTCAGAGGGGCTTCAGTGTTTTCGAAGATAGACTTACGATCAGGATACCACCAGATCAGAGTCAGAGAGCAGGACATCCCGAAGACAGCTTTCCGATCTAGGTATGGGCATTGGGAGTTCCTTGTTATGCCCTTTGGAGCGACTAATGCGCCGGCCGTATTCATGGATCTCATGAATCGTATTTTCATGCCTTACTTGGATCAGTTCGTGATCGTGTTCCTAGATGATATCCTGGTCTACAGCAAAAGCGAAGCAGAGCATGAACAGCATCTTAGAGTCGTCCTTCAGACGCTTAGAGAGCATCAGTTGTACGCCAAGTTCAGTAAATGCGAGTTCTGGCTCGATCGCATTTCGTACTTGGGTCACATCATTACTCGAGGAGGAGTGGAAGTGGATCCCCAGAAGATTGTGGCTATCGAGTCATGGCCAGTACCCAGCTCAATGGCAGAAGTTCGCAGCTTCCTTGGATTAGCCGGCTACTACCGGTGATTTATTTCAGATTTTGTAAGGATTTCAGCGCCGATGACCCAGTTGACCCGCAAGGATGTGCAGTTTGCTTGGACAGCAGAGTGCCAGGAGTCATTTGAGAAGTTGAAGCGAGGTTTAATAACGGCTCCTATTCTCATACTTCCAGATGGGACCGGAGGATTCACAGTTTATTGCGATGCTTCAGGCAGAGGATTGGGATGTGTCTTGATGCAGCATGGAAAGGTAATATCTTATGTATCATGCCAACTTTGTGACCATGAGAAGAGTTACCCGACCTACGACTTGGAACTGGCAGCAGTAGTGTTTGCACTCAAGCTTTGGCGGCACTACTTGTACGGAGATAGAGTGGAGATATTTACTGATCACAAGAGCCTGAAGTATGTTTTCACCCAGAAGGACCTTAATATGCGGCAGAGAAGATGGCTTGAGCTATTGGGGGACTACGATGTGGATTTGCAGTATCACCCAAGGAAGGCCAATGTTGTAGCAGATGCTTGAGCAGGAGAGCCGGAGTTTACCTCCTAACGGCCCAACCAGAGTTATTGGCAGATTTTCAGAAGATGGGAATTGAGCTGGTTCTTCCTACCAGTGTAGCATTGATGGCCAGTCTACAGGTTCAGTCCAGCATAATTGAGAGGATCCGGGTGACGCAATCTGTAGATTCCAAGATTCAGCGGCTCAGAACAGAGTGTGAGGCAGGAAGAAGGTCAGAGTTGTGCATTCATGAAGATGGTACACTACGGTACGGCACTCATCTTTGTGTACCCAGAGGAGATATCAGACAAGAGGTCATGGCAGAAGCTCACAGTTCACAGTATTCTATTTATCCCGGTGGCACGAAGATGTACCGTGATATTCGTCAGCATTTCTGGTGGAATGGCATAAAAAGGGAGATAGCCCAGTTTGTCTTTCGGTGTTTGGTTTGCCAGCAGGTTAAAGCTGAACACCAGAGGCCCGCTGGACTTCTTCAGCCCTTGTCGATTCCAGAATGGAAGTAGGAGCATGTGACCATGGATTTTGTGACTAGATTGCCTAGATCCCCGGCTGGTCGAGATGCTATTTGGGTTATAGTTGACCGGCTCACAAAGGTGGCTCATTTTCTTCCATTCAGAGTTGGACAGTCTACGGCTCAGTTGGCAGAGATATATCTCAGGCAGATTGTCAGGTTTCACGGTGTACCCGTCAGTATCATCTCGGACCGAGATTCAAGATTCACGTCACACTTTTGGCGTAGCCTGCAAGAGAGTTTGGGAACTCGTCTCCAGTTCAGTTCAGCATATCATCCGCAGACAGATGGCCAGTCGGAGCGTACAATCCAGACTCTTGAAGACATGTTGAGATCTTGTACACTTGACTTCGGTGGTTCGTAGGAAGATCACCTACACCTGGTGGAGTTCTCGTACAACAATAGTTTCCAGGGCAGCATCCAGATGGCACCATTCGAGGTACTGTATGGCAGGAAGTGTAGGTCCCCGCTAGCGTGGGACGATGTCGGAGAGAGACAGATGCTCGGTCCAGAAATGATTACCCAGACAGTTGAAGTAGTCAGAAAAGTCAGGGATCATCTTCGAGTTACCCAAGACCGCCAGCGACATTGGGCCGATGCCCATCGGCGTCCCTTAGAATTTGCTATCGGCGACCATGTATTCCTTAGGATCTCGCCTAACCGCGGCGTCATTCGCTTTGGCGTACGGGGAAAGCTTAGTCCTAGGTATATAGGGTCGTTCGATATCCTGGAGCGAGTAGGAGATGTATCCTATCGTCTTGCTCTTCTGCCGTCGTTAAGTGAGGTGCATGATGTATTCCATGTGTCCCAATTGCGACGGTATATCCCGGACCCGAGCCATATCCTAGACCATTCGGAATTGGTTGTTGGTACCAACCTTTCGTATGAGGAGAGGCCCGTGTCTATATTGGACCGGAGGAAGAAGATACTCAAGAACAAGACTATTAACTTAGTCCGTGTTGCTTGGGGTCATCATTCTCTAGGTGAGTCAACGTGGGAGCGTGAGGATGACATCCGATCGCGGTATCCCGACTTGTTTGACTCGTAAGGTATAATATCTTTCTTATGTCTTATGCTCTTCATTCCTTGATCGCATGTATGATTGTATGATTGAACTGCTTAGTGTAGTTGTTGGTGCTTGGTATAGCTTGTCCTAGTCTCTCTGGCCTCTTAAATTAAATTCTAAGGACGGAATTCTTTTAAGGTGGGTAGAGTTGTAACACCCATATCTCAGAACATATATTTTGATTAAGCCTGCATGTATCTTGGATCTGTATTTTATTTTCTCAGATTCTGGCCTGTAATTGTATTTTTGGCTCGACTTGCAGATTTTGGTTTTCTCGTAAAATGGGTTTTGACATGGCTTGGTTTTATTTTGTGGAGGAGGATTGGTTTGGTTTGGTTTAATATGCATTTGGAACACCTTAGCCTATGCTCCACCCTCAACACAACATAACCACCCTCATTAAAACCCTACCAACCTTTTCTCTCTCCTCATAACTCTTTCATTTATTTTCTCTATCTCCTTCTTCTTCCTTCCTCTACACAACTCACCAACACCCATAGGCAAGTGCACCTTGCCACCACATGAGAACCCTATTTTATTTGTCCATTAGCTAGATTAGGCCATGGAGATCAACATTAGAACTTGACATTTTGTGATTTAGAGTCTCCTTTGTTCTAGATCTAAGTTTTCTTTATTTTCGGATTTACATGGTTTTGATCTATTTTAGTTGGGTTTTTGTGGGTTTTGATGCTTCCATGTGGAAGAGAACTCAATTTTACTCAAGTTAGAACTTTGAAAAATCTAGATTTAGCTTTGATTTGACCAAGATATGAAGAATGGAATTTTGGTGTTCTTGATGCTTGCTCTCGGCCTGGAGAAAAAGACTGCAGCCTGCGCTCTTTAGCGCAGTGCTGGACTGCGCATCCCCTCTCAGCCTGCGCTCTTTAGCGCAGCGCCGACCGCGCTGATTGCCCCTTGGCGAACTGCGCTCAGCCCCATGCGCCATCCATCCATGCGCAGTCTACTCATGCGCAGTCTGCTCATGAACAGCCTGCTCATGCGCAGTTGGCTCATGCGCCATCCATTCATGCGCAGTCTGCTCATGCGCCACCTATCCCCTGCGCAGCTCACCCTTGCGCAGTTGGCTCCCCGCGTAATCTAACCCCGCATGCTTGGACCCTGCGCACTTCACCCCTGTGCAGTTCAACCCTGCGACATCTATCTCCTGCGCCAACCATTTCTGCGCAATCCATCCCTGCGCAACCTACTGGCCCATGATGATTTGGTTTCATTTCTTGGACTTGGCTTCTCTTTTGTGGATTAGGTTTTGAGATCTTGTTCCACACAGCACGACTACCTTGACCCCAACACGACCTGGCACGATTTTCAGTATTTGATATGACTAGTACGGTTTTCGTGATTTCTGTGATTTATGATCCTAGTACTTCCTGATTTTCTAGAAAATGACCCGATGGGGTGCATTCTTGACTTGTAACCTGATAACTTGATAGTAGCCCATGGCGGCACACTGACTTGACTTGACTTGTAACTTGTATCTTGTAACTTGTAACTCGGCTCGTATAACCAACTTGACACCGTAGGTGTTCCTGCTTGCTTGCTTGTACAATCCACCTGTCTTCTCTTGCATCATGTCTAGGACGTGACTCCCTGGTTCCTACGGTCAGGGATTTATACTGAATCTGGATTAGGCTAATGATTAGATCAAACTATAGTTCATAGAGAGTTTCCAGTCACAGGAAATCTCGTTATCTGGGCGCTTTAATTGGACTTGTAGCTTGCCGACGAGTAGAGCACATTTCCAGCACACTGTCATGTGTTGTACCCTCTAAGTCACCTAAGGGTATATCGTCTTCTGGGCGATGTACCCAACCATACTCTCAACCCGCGGAAGGATAACTAGATAGTCTGCAGGGCTTAGGACTGGGAATTTCTCATTTGCATCTTGTTAGTAATTAGGCTTGTGATAACCCTAGTTAGTTAAAGTAGTAAGCCGTAGTAATTGCTTGGCCGCTTGTGAATGGATGTTGTCTAGCCCTGTCTAAGTCTTGTTTAGTCCCAGTACCTGGTCCTCCTGAACATGATTGTTTTACTTATTTTTAACAATAAATGGGTAGAGACAAGGTACTATTCAGACGAAGGGTTACAACCCCGGTCCTTGTTTGGTTTACGGGTTGTAACCTGGCTTCCGGAATGGTTCCATGTCCCTAGTCGTTTATTGTCTTATTTTACTCTTATTTACTAGTACTTTCTTCCATTTCTTATGTTCTGATATGCTGGCTTTGTTCTTGTTTCGTGGCCTCCTTTGTGGCACTTGCCCTTGTTCTGGGGTTTGACCCAGCTGGTTTTGTGTGGCCAAATTTCGGAGCAGCTCCCGAGGATCTACCGAACCTCCAGCCTGATGGTGGCGACTAGAAGGAACCCGGGCTACGAGTGGGTTTTCTATTTTGTTTCGCTCACTCTATTGTAAATTATTCTTTTAAGGCGTTTAGCCGACGAGCACCTGTTAGCTCGATGCACATTTACTTACTGTCTGCCTACAGGCAGTAAACATGATTAACAAATCCTAGGGTTGATCATGTATGACTTAACTCTTGCTAGTCCTTGCATTTTGTACGACTAGCTTCATGATCAGCTGATATGTAATACTTGGGACGCCTTTTATTGTATATTTGGTGATCAAACATCTTGTAATTGTATTACTTGCTTGAGATTGAGACAGTAGGCTTAACCTTAAGAGACTGTTGGCTTGTAGTAAACCCTCATATCTAGACAGCCGTGACCGTATAGCGAGATGGACTTCATTTCAATATACGTAGCTGGCTATGTTCGCCCCCGCTCTCCAGTATTCTGGTTCTGGGGCGTGACACTTAGAATCTGCTGACTGTGCCATCTGGATCCTCTCAACTATACTGGACTGAACTTGCATACGGGCCATCAATGCCATACTAGTAGGAAGGACAACTTCTATACCCATCTTCTGAAGATCTGCTAACAGCTCTGGTTGTGCTGTTAGGAAATAAACTCCGGCTCTCCTGCTCAATGCATGTGCAACGACGTTGGCCTTCCCAGGATGATACTGTAAGTTGACATCATAGTCCACAAGCAGCTCTAGCCACCTCCTCTGACGCATGTTGATATCCTTCTGAGTGAACACATACTTCAGGCTCTTGTAGTCGATAAAAATCTTCATCATATCTCTGTACAAGTAGTGCCTCCACAACTTAAGTGCAAACACAAGTGCTGCCAGCTCTATGTCATGGATTGGGTAATTTCTTTCATGATCACGAAGTTGACGTGACGCATAAGCTATTACCTTCCCATGCTGCATCAGAACACATCCTAAGCCTCTGTCTGAAGCATCACAATACACTGAAAATCCTCTGGTCCCATCTGAAAGCGTGAGAATGGGAGCCGTCATCAAGCCTCGCTTCAATTTTTCAAAAGAATCCTGACATTCTGTTGTCCAAGCAAAATGTACCTCCTTGCGGGTCAACTGGGTCAATGGCGCTGAAATCTGAGCAAAGTCTGAGACGAATCGTTGGTAGTAGCCGGCTAAGCCAAGAAAACTGTGAACTTCTGCAACTGTGCTGGGCACTAGACATGTCTCAATGGCCACAATCTTCTGAGGATCTACTTCTACTCCTCCTCTGGTGATGATATGACCCAAGTACGAAATGCGATCGAGCCAGAACTCGCATTTACTGAACTTGGCATACAACTGGTGCTCTCTGAGAATCTGAAGAACTACACGGAGATGCTGCTCATGCTCCACCTCACTCTTGCTGTTGACCAGGATGTCGTCTATGAACATAATCACGAACTGATCTAAATAAGTCATGAAGACACGATTCATGAGGTCCATGAATACGGCCGGCGCATTGGTTGCTCCAAATAGCATAACAAGGAACTTTCCATGCCCATATCTAGATCTGAAAGCTGTCTTCGGGATGTCTTGCTCTCTGACTCGAATCTGGTGGTATCCTGACCGCAAGTCAATCTTTGAGAATACTGATGCCCCCTTGAGTTGATTAAACAAGTCATCTATCCTCGGAAGCGGGTATCTGGTCTTGATTGTCACTGAGTTCAAGGTACGATAGTCAACGTATAACCTAGACGTACCATCCTTCTTTTTCACAAGAAGCATCGGAGCTCCCCAAGGCGATCCACTAGCTCGAATGAATCCCTTGGTTCTGAGTTCTTCGATCATCTTGTACAATATCTCTAACTCTGAAGGCGCCATCCTGTAGACTCTCTCCGACACTGGGCTGTCCCGGGGATCAAGTCGATAGTGAACTCGATTTCCCGCTCTGGCGGCATCCCTGGAAGCTCTTTTGGGAAAATATCTGGAAACTCTTCGACTATCCGAGGTAACTGCATTGCTGCTACTGCCATCCGCAACACTGGAGGATAAGATTCAACTTCGCCTCGGGAAAAGAAAAACTCTGGCTCGCCGGGAATGCTAAAAACAACCCTGCCAATATGGCAGTCTATCCTAGCATACTGGTCCCTCAACCAATCCATCCCTAAGACCACGTCATAATCGGCCATCGGGAACTCTATCAATCTAGCGATGAATTCTCTACCGCTAACTACGATCCGACACAAGAAAAATACTCTATCTACTCCCACAAGTCCGTTACCAGTAAGTATATTGAGCCTTACTGATAATGACTCGGTCTCCAGTCCTATCCGTATCATAAATCGTGCAGACATAAATGAATGCGATGCACCAGAGTCAAATAATACTGAAGCTGGAAAGGTGTTGACGAAAATAGTAGCTGTCACTACCTCACCTGGTGTTAATCCTTCTTCTCCCATGGTCAAAGCCAGCACTTGACCATGTCCTCGGGATGCGGGTCCCCTCTGCTGAAAACTTCTCTGTCTGCTCTGAATCAGGGCTTGGGCTTGGGCATACTGTTGCGGTCTCTGCTGCTGGAATACCTGGGCCTGCGGCGGCAATGGCCTCGGGAAGGGGTACTGCTGCTGCTGGACGGGTACCGGTCCTCCCACCGAAGGACTAGAGAAGGCTGGCGAAGATGAACTCCCCTTATTCGGGCAGTTCCCAATCCTGTAGTCCGGGGCACTACAAACCAAGCACATTCCCTGTGCTCTGCGATACTCTGATACCAGATGTCCCGGCTTCCCGCAGTGTGAACATCCTACTGCGGAAGAGTGCTTCTGCTTTTGCTGCTGAGGGTACATTGGGGTGGAATGTTGAACCGACGTGACTGAGGCCGCCTACCTCGGAGCTCCATGTTTTCCATAAATAAATTCACTTTATTTATTGTGTTTCTGGGAAAATTACAACTGTAGGAATCCGATCTAGAAGACGATCGCTTTATCCCTTGGACTATGCGAAGAAGAAAAGCTCTTAAAATTTTGACAGTAAATTAGATAACTATGTATCTGTACAATGAATGAGAAAAAGAACTCTATTTATAGAGTCAAAAATAACTGAAAAGATAACTGTCTTCACAGCCTGTGCCTAGTTAAAAATCACGCAGGATTTAACATACGCAAGGTTATGAGCAGTTACTGGACGTGGCCTGTAACTGTTGGACACATGGCAATCATGCATGAGTCGTGTGCAAGTTACAGGACACACGGGTGAGAGATCAGTGGCATGGCTGCCACGTACTCCAATTTGATGAAATCTACGCAGACTTGTTGAAGACGAAATCCACGCAGACTCGGGTCAGAAAGCTTCAAAATCCACGCAAACTTGGGGCAAGAAGCTTCAGAATCCACGCAGACTTGGGGCAAAAAGCTTCAGAATCCACGCAGACTTGGGGCAGAAAGCTTCAAAATCCACGCAGACATGAGGCAGGAAGCTTCAGAATCCACGCAAACTTGAGACAGAAAGCTCAAAATATACGCAGACTTGAGGAAGGAACATATAAGTTCAAAAATACACGCAGACTTGAGCCAGAAGGCTCAAAATATACGTAAGATTGAGGCAGGACTGCCAGCTGTCTTGATTCGACGTGCCTCGACTGACACAAAATCTCTGAGAGTGATTGCCTTTGTCAGTCGCATTAAATGACAAGAAGCTCTTTTGGTACGCCAACTTGGTGAAGGCTGAGTCTTGCTGAAGAAGATTTCAAAAGTCACGCAATAGTCGGCTGTGATCTCTCGAGTTCCGTGCATACGTGGCATTCGAGGAGACATTCTTCGACTGTCATGCTGTCAGTCATAATGACACTCTGACAAAATGATGAGCTGTCTCTAGCGTGATTTTTAAATATTGTCTTGATCAACTCAGCGTGACTTTTGGACTTTGTCCTGATCAACTCAGCATGACTTTTAGACTCTGTTCTGATCAACTCAGCGTGACTTTCATTTTTAAGGCCTACAAAACCCCCTTCAAAGTTTTCGAAAAATGATAAATTATTTCGAAATACTTTGAAATCAAGATGATAAAATGAATTTAGTCACGCTGAGATGACTTTAAAGAGATATTTACTCCTAAATGATTGGACTGTTGGGATTCTGTACAGTTAGGATCCCGTATCAAACTCCTAAATCGAGGCAAATAATGATGTGCCGTTTAGAATTCTTCATGAGCCTATAAATAAGCCATAAGTCATTTCTTTCCTTCTTTACTTGCTTTTAGAGAGAGAGAATCCACAGAAGAGAACTTCCCCGACGAACTTCATCTTCCCCGACTTTTTCTTCTCCTTCTCAGCAGCAATGGCTCCCAAGAAAGCCGATGCTCAAGCCAAGGGGAAAGCCCCTGCAACTTCTTCGCGTGCCACAACCGATAGGCTCCCTCGACGCGAAATCACACATCCTCCTATGCAGCATAAGTGATGGGGGATACGAACTGTTGAAGACGACTTTGATGAAGATGAACTCCACATAGAATTTTTTAGGATCTTAATAAAAATAATGAACTTCAAAAATATATCCCCCCTTTTTAGGGCAAAGAATATTAATAAAGTATGCCCCCTCTTTAGGGTCGGCCATACTTCACATCTTCGTGTTTACGAAGCTCTGTGTTTCACGCAAAGGAGCTTGGCTCTCATAACTCTGCGTGATTTTTCATGTTGGCAGAAATGTCCATGTTGAATTATTCACACAGCTTTCATGAGAACTCTGCGTGATTTTTCACATGTTGGCAGAGATGTCAATGTTGAATTATTCATGCAGCTTTCATGATGACTCTGCGTAATTTTTTACATGTTTGGCAAAAATGTCCATGCTGAAAGTCACGCAGACTTCTGAGAGTCATACTCTGGATAGATTAGTCTTGATCTGTCAGCGTGTTTTTGTCATTTTCACTTAAATGTGACTCTAGCAATGATGCGTGACTTTCATCCTAATCTGTCTGGATTTTGCGTGAATTAATCATCTACGTGAATAAACCACTCAGCATGTCTTAGTAGTATATCTGTCTGAATTCTGCGTGACTTTTGAAATTTCCTTCAAACACTGCTATACACGCATAGACATAGATTTTACTTAAACATATTTGACCTTGTCTTCTTTCATTTTATGTAGTGAACATCCGAAGTGAGGAGGCAGACTATGAAGGGCACTTGAGTTTCTCATTTAAACATGATTTATCTCATGTGCAATTTCCCCAATTTGATCTTCCAGAAGCCAGACTATCATTGTTGGCCAATCAAGATCATACAACCCTACTCTGCTTAATGAATGGACAACCTTTTCAGAGTCTGGATTTGGTATCCCACAAGAAACCAGCATTTTTGTTCGGAGATGCCATAGCACAGAAATCTCAGCCAAAGGGTATCAGAGAGAAAGTGTGCTTCTACTTCGAAGGTGATATAAACCAGCCCATGTACTGGCCTAAGGTTTCCAGGGGTTTATCAATCATGAGATTCATGCATGCCAGCTATCCGAGAAAGATGTCCTGGCATTTAACAGAATATCAGCAGGCGAAGGCGAGCCGTATAATTTACAGAAAGGAGGGATTCTTCAGTGCCCCTGAGAATCATGTATCAGTGTTTCGGGGTTTGAAGCCTGGATGCATACCACCTGAAGACTCGTCAATATTAATGCCATTCAGGATGCCCATTTTCATAAACGAATTCATGTCAAACAAGAATGCATTCTACCCCACCGATTCAACGTCGAGGATGAACGGCTTAATGAATCAGGAGAATGTGAGATGGAGGACTTTGGTCCACTGGGCTTTGGAGAATTTTGAGACTGAGCTAAAGAAGATAAACCTTTATGATGCCGTCGTCAATTCATCCTACGGTTTTAGGCCTAACCCCTTCCTGTTCCTGGCATTGGTTGAGAGGTATAACCACAGGACGGGGACATTCATGACTCCGAAAGGGGAGATGGGCTTCGCCCTTCATGAGATGGAATACATCTCACACCTGCCTTCAGGCACATTGCCGTATGAGGAGTACGTGCCTACGACAGAAGAACTGAATTTTCTGTCAAAGAAGAACCCAGAAATGGTGCATCTATTTGAAGAGATGATGTGCCATTTTGGCACATGTACTCTATATTACAAGAGTTCTAAAGATGAAGCTGGCAACCACATCCAGAAGTGGATGTCCTACCTTTTCATGAACCGTGAAAAGGATGAGAAGAAAATAAATGAAAAGAGATGGTATCAGATTAGCAACTTCAAGCCTCTCTCTGAGAGTGAAATCATTTATCTGCTGGAGAGATATGACTGCAAGGATTTCACGATCACTGAAGACTGGTACGAGTTCAAAGCTGGAACCACCTTCAGCTCTTATGTGAGACAGAGCGGAAAGATTCTGTCGAGGAATGGTCATTTGGCCGGGTTCCTATCTCTGTGGTTAAGAAGATTCATTGTTCCTGGCTACAGCTCTTTGGACAGGATACATAGAGGCGTTATATTTGCAGCGGTGCGCCTTATGTATGGTTACAAGCTAGACTTATTATCAGCGATGACCTGTAGACTGAATGCAGGTCTTCGAAATTTTGTAACCAACATGTTATCTGATCAGAGGAGGATGACTGAAGAATTCCTACGGATAGAGATGCCCTTCACATATTTATATGGTTGGCTTCTCCTCCATCATGATGGTTTGATACCTCCAGGGGCAGGAGGGAGTGGCAGTCTTTTCCTGGAGAAGTACTCTGAAGAGACTTTCTGGAAGGTTCACACCCTTCCAGAATACAGAAATATCTTGAATCGAGCTTCGTATTGGTCTATTCAATGTGTCCCTCCACCATTGGGTTATGAAAGCATGCCCTTGAATATGATGGACGGAGATATGGGAAACCGGCTAGATGGCGTAGCTTTCCAGTGGTTGCAGAGAATCAGACCGTCCCATCTAGTATACTGTCATGAAGAGATGACGTATCTGGAGCCATATTTACCAAGCCGATTTGCTAGACAATTCGGATATGACCAACTTCACGTTGGGAACGCCACCACTTGCCTTTCTGCTCGTGGGGGGCTTATCGACGGAGCTCGAGCCTGGAGATATTTTGCGGCTAGGGATACAAAAGCTGTATTCTCTATGCCTAATCCTTTATCTAGCTCGGGGACAAAAATGCTTTATACATATGCTCGCTTCTATGTGTCGTCAAGCACCTTCAAGCCGAGTTTCAATCTGAAGACCTTTATTGCGGAGGATGAGCCAGCTCCATCGAAGAGGTCAAAGAATAAGACTGTTATTCGACAATTTTCTCCAAAACCCATAGATGAGACAGCGGAGGTTGAGCCCCGATATGAATTATTCCAGGAGGGAAATTTTCCTGATGAAGTACTTCCTCCTATATTTATATCTCTGTCTAAGAGGAAGAGAAGTGATGAATCTGAGACCGTCTCAAAGAAGAGTACTAAGTCTCCGACATCCAAGAAGAAGAAGAAGGGAGTCTCAATAACTGCTACTTCATCTTTAGGTGGCATCTCAGTTGACGAAGATGACGCCACTGATAAGGACGAAGATGAAGACGATGCTCCTTTGATAACAAGGAGGTCGAGAGGCAAGTACGTTAAGAAGTCCGTCAGCAAAATGAAGGGCAATGAACTCCTAGAAACGATTATGAGTGGAGGAATTTTGCCAGAAATTAATGAAGCGGCTTCTACTGAGAAGACAGAGTCTGATGATGTTCACCTACCGGCAGCTTCAACTGAACATACTGAGGTAGAGTCTATTCAAGCTCAGGAAATGACTGCTCCTACAACAAGTGGAGTAGCTATTGAACCCTCAGAGACGAGGATGATCCCATTTGAGCATGGAACAGAGGGCGTCATTCAGGCACTGGATGACCAAATTGATTATTCTGAAGAAGAACCTGCCCCAGCAAAAGTTACAGAACAGCCGAAAGTTCCTGAGACTCATGTTGAAGAAGACATTTCTTCAGCCAGAGGTGATGAAGACGTACAAACGTCCGAGCTACCAGCTGCTGATGACTTGTTGAAGAATGTTTGTACAGACATCATTCTTCGAACTGATATTCCAGGGGAGACTGAACCGGCAGTCACTACTGAACTTGCTATCGTCACTGTTCCTGAGATTCATCCATCTCAAGGAATAGATGAAGATGTGAACATAATGGACTCCGGATCAGAGACTCATCTTGAAGCCAGGGATGACAAAGAGTCTGAGGAAGAAGAAGAAGCTGAAGAAGGAGATGATTGGCAAGCTGGCACTTCTACTCCTTATGATGAGGATAAAGTCAGGGGTAACAGAATGGAACTTAGCCCCGAACCTGCTCAATCTCCAGACAATGCTCCAGCACCCAGTAATTCTGGAGCTGGAAGCAGCCATATGAAGCAGGTGTCGGACACTATCATGGACCGGCTACGAGAAGATGCTAGACTCCCTTCATATATCGAATATGAACCTCAACCTGGTAGAATTTTATTTCAAATTCTGTTTCTACTGTTTATTTTTCTTTATATACTGATATATTTTTTCTTTGACTGTAGGAACCGCTGCAGCAATGAGTTCGACTCATGCTCCGCTTATCCAGGCTGATGCTGATGAAGGGAGTTCACACTTGCCAACTTCTCCAGTCGCACACACTTCTGTTCCCAGGATAGAGAACATTCAAGCTTCTTCTTCAATGATGACGGCGACTCCTGGATTTGAGACTGGGCTAGCAAGAACTCTGGGAATGTATTCAGAGATCATTTACTCATATCTAGATACATATTCAAGACGTTTCTTGAAGGATGAAGCTATGCCATTTTCTGATCTTCGAACTATGGTCAAGTTCCTGCTCATGGCATTGCGACATGCTGGTTGCGAGTCTCAGTGCATCTTCTTCGAACATCTCCTGGATGAGTTGGAAATAACTATCCGAAAATACTGGGAGACTAAGAAGGAAGATATTGATTCTTTAACTGCGGCTGAAATCAGTCAATTGGAGCATGAAGCCCAGTCCCAGCAGGCTGTATTAGAAGCATTTCTTACCTCTTCTTTTGAGAAATTAGTAGAAAAGGAGGAAGAAATATTAGCTACTCGTCAGAGAGTAGAGCTTCTGGAGAAAGATAAAGCATCCAAAGCTAAAAAGCTGAAGAAATTGAAAGAGGAGTTGGCTCGTCTCCAAGAGTGAATTGCTGTTATAGAAACAGAGCAAGCTGAGGTCGTTGCTGCTTATATTTCTGAAGCCGAACGTTGTGACACTCTTCAAAAGGAGCGAGAGCAGATGCAGGCGGAACAGATTAAAGAAGTTAACCGCATCCAATCTGCTATCATTATTTTTGATGAGCAAAATGTCACAGTTGAAGCAGCTGAAAGAGTTCAAAAGGCTCATGAAGAGAAACTGAATGCTGTTCTTGAACGTATCAGGGAGTTGATAACTCCTAATAAATGAATCTTTTTTATTTTCACTTGTATTCCATATTTTTATTCTGAATGAAAACAAATGAGAATTCTTGATCTGATTTTTGGTTTTGCTGTTTTGAAATGATATATTCATAGAAAATATGTTCAGAGGTAGATAATACATGACACGTTTCAATAGAATAGAATATACAAACGAACTTTGTAATTCTATCAGATGATATTAAACCAGAAATGATCTTAGTTTAAAAAATAGAATTCAGACATAAAAATATCTTTGAACTCAATTTTTCATGATTTTTGGGTAATAATGAACGGATGAACCGTCAGATGATGATGAACGAATGAGTTAACCGTCAGATTATAACGAACAGGCGAACTGTCGGATGAATGTGAGAACTGTCAGGCATTAATGAACGAACGAACCGTCGGATGAATGTAATGAACGGATGAACTGTCATGCATTAATGAACGGACGAACCGTCAGATGAATGTGTCGCTTCGTTATTTGAGGAATTCCTGCCTATAAATATAACAAAAATCTGACAAAAATGAACACTTCTACTCTTCAACATAAAAATGTCGTCTGAAGAAGCATCCAAGAAGGCTGAAATTGCCTTGAAGGTTCAGAAGGGCACTAAAGAACGCTCTGCCGATCCAATTCAGCCGAGGGAGGTAGATGCAGGCGAAGGTTAGTCTGCACCCAAGCCACCACGAGACATTCTGGATTTTCTGCTTGATCCAGGAAGGACTGAAGAAGAGGAAGCCATGAGGATGGCTGCTTGCAAGTTTCTCGTGGGCTCCAGCAAAGAAGTTTTTAGCTCTTTTGCTGATCGCATTTTCGAGAAGGATGGCAGCGGTCCGCGTCCGAATGTAGAGAAGGATGATAGTGATCTTCCTTAAAATCATGTACTATTATTCATGATAAAAATAAAATAAAATTTTATTTATAAACATGAACTTGTCTGATGATTTACAAGTATTTACATTTATACATAATACTTTTTAAGGAATTTGCCATTAATAGGCATCATAACTTTTCGACCATCCAGTTCTGAGAGTTGATAAGCTCCATTTGAGAAAACTCTGCTCACAACATAGGGACCTTCCCACTTTGCGTCAAATTTGCCTTTGCTCATATGAGTCATAGTCATAGGACGTCTGACTGTTAGAACAAGTTCTCCTTTTTGATATGCTCGAACTCTGACTTTCTTGTTAAAAGCTCTTGAAATTCTAGCTTGATAGAATTCGATATTCTGTTGAGCAGATAATCGTTTTTCATCCAGAGCTTCTAATTCTTGAAGTCGAAGACGATCATTATTCTCGGCGGTAAGTTCATTAGCGATTGCTATCCTTAAAGAAGGAATTTGAATCTCTAATGGAAGAACAGCTTCGCATCCGTACACCAGAGAGAAAGGTGTACATTTAGTAGCATTACGAACTGTAGTACGGTAAGCCCACAAACATTCACCGAGTTTCTCACTCCAATTACGTTTGTTAGTAGAGACAAACTTCTTTAGGAGTTTGATGATGGTCTTGTTGAAAGCTTCTGCTAATCCGTTAGCTGTCGGATTGTATGCTGTAGAGGCCATATTGTTGATCCGATGATCGTCACAGAATCGAGTAAACTTCTGGCTGACGAATTGTGGTCCATTATCATAAATAATGCGTCGAGGAACACCAAATCTGTAGATGACATGATGCTTGATAAAATTGATGATATTGGAAGTTTTGACTTCAGACAAAGGAATGGCTTCGGCCCATTTGGAGAAATAGTCGGTTATTGCGAGAATAAACCGATGACCTTTTAATGATGGCGGATTGATCGGACCGATAATGTCCATGCCCCAAGCTTCGAAGGGCCATGATGCTGCCGTTGGATGTAGAAATTCTGAAGGTTAATGAATAAAATTCGCATGGATTTGACAAACTTTACACTTCCTTGCATATTCGATGGCATCTGATACCATAGTGGGCCAATAATACCCCATACGGCGAATACGGTCTTGAAGTTTTGGTCCAGGCTGATGTGCTCCACAAATTCCATCATGTGCTTCACGTATAATTTGTTGAGCCTCATCACCGACAATACATCGAAGAAGTAAACCATCATAAGCTCGACGATATAAGGTTTTTGTTGTATGATTGTAATAGAATCTGAGTGATCGTCGTCTGATAGATGCCGCCTCACTCGGATTATCTGGAAGAATATCATACAATACGAAGTCTAAGAAAGGAAGCCTCCAATCTTTATCCGTATTCTGAGTCTCAGCTGTATCACTGAAGATGAATTCCATGCTAGACTCAGATGAAGATGATAATGATTTACGGCTTAACCCAAATCCTCTTATTTTATTGACATCATGAGATGATGATTCTTCAATATCAACTGGAAGTCCTAGAGTTAGATTGTTTTCGAGATGAAATAATTCTCGATTACAGACAACAATCATTTATTGACGTCTGATTGGAATAGCTAACACCGTCGCAAGATTAGCAAGAGCATCAGCTTCTGTGTTACATGCTCGCCTAACATGCTCAATGAAGAACTCTTCAAATGAAGAAGCCATAGATATAGCCGATCTATGATAAAGAACCAGATCTTGATGGCAAACTTCATAAGTACCCCTTATCTGATTGACAATGAGTTTAGAATCTCCATACGCTTCCAAATGTTGAATATTCAGATGTTTAGCGAGTTGAAGACCAATAAGCAGTGCATTGTACTCAGCAACGTTATTTGAACATGGTTGATCAAGAGAATAAGCTCTTTGGATAGCAAGACCTTCTGGCGATACAAGAACGATTCCAACTCCAGCGACAATGTCACCATTAGGACCTATTCTTGAAGCTCCGTCAAAGAATAGACGCCAAGTAGAATCGTCTTCAGCAATTTGGTTTGAATCTAGGACTTCATCTGGAATTTCATCATAGAGTTTTGAATTTTCTGGAATTGAATGTGCAGCCAGAAAATCAGCTAAAGCTTGTCCTTTGACCGATTTCTGAGGAATATAGTGCATATCATATTGAGCAAGTAAGATTCCCCAGTTAGCCAATCGAGAATTCAAAACACTAGGTTTCTTCATCATGACCCGTATAGGATTGATCCTGGAAATGACATGAATAGTCTGGCCAATGATATAATGTCGTGTCTTTTGGACAGCGAACATCAAGGCTAGACATTCTTTTTCGACCGGTGAATAACGAGGTTCAGCTCCGGTCATAGTACGACTGAGATAGTAAATGGCTTGTTCATGACCATTTTGATTCATTTGAGCAAGCAATGCACCCAATGAATGACTCATTGCTCGAGTATATAGGAGGAACGGTATTCCTGAGACAGGAGGTACCAATACTGGAGGGCTCATCAGATATTGTTTTATATCATCGAATGCTTTCTGACATTCATCATTCCAGACAAAAGAAACACCTTTCTTCATAAGTTTATTGAATGGTCTGCAGCATCCTGAAAGATTAGAGATGAATCTCCTGATATAAGCGATCCTTCCTTGAAATCCTCGTAGCTCTTTTAAGGTGCGTGGAGGACGCATCTCTTGGATGGCTTTGATCTTCTCGGGATCCACGTGTATACCTTTAGAGGTAATGATGAAGCCGAGAAATTTACCACTAGAGACGCCTAAGAAGGACTTAGTAGGGTTCATCTTTAATTGATGCTTACGTATTAGATCAAATATAGTCTTCAAATCTTGGATATGATCCTCTTTTTGTCGACTTTTGACTGCAATATCATCAACGTATCATTCGACTGTCTTTCGCAAATGTTCCCAGAATATAGTGCTCATGGCTCGTTGATAAGTTGCTCCTGCATTCTTGAGACCGAATGGCATAACTGTATAACAGTATGTACCGATCGACGTTCTGAAAGAAGTGTGTTTCTCGTCGTCTGGAAACATTTTAATCTGATTGTATCCAGAATACCCGTCCATGAATGACATACGTTCAAACCCACGGGTATTATCGATCATAACATCAGTAATTGGTAGAGGGAATTCGTCTTTAGGACATGCCGCATTGAGATCGCGGAAGTCTATGCATACTCTGATCTTGCCAGTCTTTTTAAGAACAGGAACTATATTAGCCTCCCAATCGGGATGTTGTTCCTCTCTAATAAACCCAGAGGCCATGAGTTTATTGACTTCAGCTTCAATTGCATCCATGATGTCTGGACAAAATCGTCGCTGTTGTTGTGTGACCGGTTTAGCATTCGGCATGATATTGAGTTTATGAGTGGCGATTTGTGGATCAAGTCCTGGCATATCTTCATAACTCCAAGCGAAGACATCAATGTATTCACGAATAAGTTTGATCATGTCTTGCTTATCAGTTTCTGAAAGACTTTCACTGATGAATATTGGTTTAGAGGATCCCTCTTCACCAACATCTATTTGAACAAGCTTGTCTTCAGTCGGAGGTTCTTTTTGTTTGAATCGGAACTCTCATTGATTATCTAACCTTTGGGCCCATTGTTCTGATTCAGGTGAGATTTCAAACTCCTCTTCGTCTTCATCACTTTCTTCAGAACGGTCAAGGGAGACCATGTTGGAAGACATAATGTTGCAGTAGAAATCACCAATACTTGTATCAGAATCCTAAGAGGTAGTACTAGAAGAATCAGATCTCTTATCTTCGTCAGATTCGGGATCTTCATGAACAATATTAATAAAAGGAGTATGAGCAACATAACCCAATCCGTATTTTGTCCTTCCATATTTCAGAGGAGGAATTCGGACAGGCATTTTTCTTCCTTTTCCATTATTGAGGCCAGTTCTGAAGTCATAGCCCATATTTTTAATGATGTCTTTAGATTGCTGACTATAACGACGTAGTTGTAATCTTCCAGTATCATCGTTTTTGTCATCATCTTCTAAATCAGAAGGATTCTGGGGCCCTTTATAAAAGAATATTGGAATATCTCCTGGCTTTCTGCTAGGAACTAGAAAGTATGAAGTTTGTACAGATTCTAGGGATACATCTGTATGAAAAGTCTGTACAACTCCTATGGTAATTGTTCTCAAGTCATCTAACAAATGCAAATAACTATAAACATGATTACACACATCAATATACTGCAAAGATGGAGACTTTTCATTAAATTTAAAAGCAGCAGTATTTATGTAATGCCTGTTGTTCGTATTACGTATTTTGGAAATACGTGTACGTATTTTTGTATTGTTCCTTGTTTAGTTTTCTTGGCTTGGTTTAACTCTCGGTTTGGGTTGGCTTGGTTCGGCCGGCCCAATGCTTGGTCCATCATGGACCAAGGTGAACCCCCTACCTACCACCAACCCATGATATTTATTTCCCTACCAACCCTCTTTCTCCTCCATAACTCTCATTTATTTCTTCTTCTTCTTCCTTCCTCTCCACAACTCCCCAACCCTTAGGCAAGTGCAACTTGCTTCCACAAGAGAACTCATTTTATGGTTCCATTAGCTTCTTCTCATGATTCTAAACCACATTAGAACTTGTCATTTTCCATTTTGAGGCTTTAATTCTTGTAGATCTAGAGTTTTGCTATTTTTCGGATTTTTGGTATTTTGATCTATTAAACTTCCTTGTTTTCAAGTTTGGATGGTTCCATGTTGTAGATAATTTTATTCTACCCAATTTTGACCTTTGGAAAGTTAGATTCGGACTTGTTTTGACCAAGTTATGAGCATTTGGAATTTTGGGTTCCATCCTTAGAGTTCTTGCAGTTCTTGCTGTTCTTGCCCTCTGGAGAAGACTGTGAACAGTGAGCTAGCTTTTTAGCTTATGCCGCTGATTCGTACGCTGCTCTTTAGCGAGCGTACGCGTGCCGTCGTACGCTGCTCTTTAGCGAGCGTACGCGTGCCTTCGTACGCTGCTCTTTAGCGAGCGTACGTGTGCCTTCGTACGCTGCTCTTTAGTGAGCGTACGTTCACCTTGATACGCTGCCTGTTGGCAGCATGTCTTGAGCGTACGCTAGCTTGAGCGTACGCGTGCCTTGGTGCGCTAGCTTGAGCGAGCAAGGCGTACGCTGGCTTGAGCGTACGCTAGCCTATCTTGTCACCCTGGTTCAACCCGAGAGCTTTGTGACCCCCATACGCTGCCTTTTACGCTGCCTTTTGGGAGCGTATGCCTACCTGAGCGTATGGCCTTTGGCAGACTTGATCTTATATTAGTATGTCAGTTTGGTTTTATTTTCCTTATCCTGGATTTTTAGCCCTGTATATTGATATTTTATTAGATATTTAACGTCCATTTTATATCCTTACGCCTTTTGACCTGAACTTGATAATTCCCGAAATTACTTGATATGTTTAGAAATGATACCTGAGCCTGACACGATAGTGACCCGTAGTGGTGCACTCCTGACATAATGACCTGACATAACCTGATAGTGGCCCGTCGTGGCGCACTCCTGACAAGTACACTTGACATGATAAACCTGACACGTTATATCTTGATGAGCTGTTGCGACGACTACCTGACATGACATGACCTGTATGAATACCCTGGACACCGTGGGTGATTGTGCTTGTATAAATAATCCAGTCTTGTCTTGCATCATGTCTAGGAGGGGACTCCTGAGTACCACGGTCAGGAGTACCTATTGAAATGAACTAGGGACTAATAACTAGATTAATACGTTAGTCATGAAGAGATTTTCCAGCTACAGGCAATCCCGTTACCTGGGCGCGCCTGGGATCTGTAGCCTGCCGTCGAGTAGGGCACATTTCCAGCACACTGTCATGTGTTGCACCCTTCAAGCTACCTAAGGGTACATGCGTTTCCTGGACGATGTACCCACCTGAATTCAACCCTAATCTTTCATCCTGGGTAACCTGGATGGTCTGCAGGGCTTGTGGCTGTAGAATAATCTCACTGCATCTTGCTAGTAATTAGGCCTGTGATAACCCTTGTTAGTTAAAGTATCAAGCCGTAATTCTTGCTTGGCCGTGAAGTGATTGGATGGAGTCTAACTAGTCTAAGTCTTGCCCTGATCTTGTTCCAGACTGTTACATGACTAGCATGCTTGTATTTATTTTACCGATAAATGGTGGGAAACCAAGCTCCGTTCAGACGAAGGGTTACAACCCCGGTCCTTGTTTGGTTTACGGGTTGTAACCTGGCTATCTGAATAGTTCCATGGTTATCTCGTCGTATATCATCCTGATATGTTTCTTTCTATCCCAGTCCTTATTTTATTTATATTTATATTCATGTGCTGATTGTTGGTTTTAGTTCTTAAGTGAAGCTCCTTTGTGGCACTTGCTCTTTCTGGGGTCTGACCCAGCTGGTTTTGTGTGGCCAGATTTCGGAGCAGCTCCAGAGGATCTACCGACCTTCCAGCCAGTTGGTGGCCACTAGACGGAACCCTGGCAACGAGTGGATTATTTTTGGCTCTCCCGCTCTATTGTAAAAATATTCTTTTGAGGCGTTTAGCCGACGAGCACCTGTTTAGCTCGATTGCACTTTACTTACTGTCTGCCTATGGGCTGTAACATGATTAACAGATCCTAGGGTTGATCATGTATGACTAAACTCTTGCTAGTCCTAACATTTTGTAACGACTAGCTTCATGATCAGCTAAATATGTAATATTTGGGACGCCTTATCATTGTATATTTAATGATCATACATCTTGTAACATTTGCTTACTTGCTTGTGATTGAGACACTAGGCTTGTTCATGACCATAGGAGACTGTTGGCTTGTAGTAAACCCTCATGTATCTAGACAACCGTGACCGTATAGCGAGATGGAATCCATTTCATATACGTAGCTGGCTATGTCTGTCCCCGCTCTCCAGTATTCTGGTTCTGGGGCGTGACAATTTATATTGGAAGAAGGCTGAGCCTTAGAAATCTTAGCCAAATCAATGACTAAAGGGGGAGAAGAAGAACGAGAAGAAGTTTTGTTTCGATTAAGATCGATAACAAATGGCTCAAAAGAGGTGAGCTCCCTTGAAGCCTGAGATGGAAGAGTAGTCCGCCCTCCAACAGGGATTACCAGAGTATCATGTTTTATATGTGAAGATACAGGAACTGTAGTACGCCCACTGACAGGAATGATCAGTGTATCTTGAGTAGACGATTGAGATAATGGAGAGATCCGTCCGCTTACTGGAATAATGAAAGAACCTTCTCCAGAGGGCTTAGGAGATTGCTGCTGAGTAGTTCGACTTTTAACAGGGATTATAAAAGTCTTACTTTGTGAATCCTCTTTCTCCATAGCTTGTATCACCCTTGTATACTCTTCTTTGTACATCCGGGAATCATTGAAATAAGCTTCAACCCCATGGAAAGGATTTATATCAGCAACTTCCTTTTGTACTCTTCCATTGCTGTCAATATATTTAAAACACTGATGAAGAGTAGAAGGCACCACATTATTTTCATGAAGAAAGGGCCTCCCCAGAAGAAGATTGTAAGATCCCACGATTTCGATCACATAGAAAGTGACTTTAGATCTGAAATCGCCTATCTGAAGTTTGAGATGAATCTTTCTCAAAGGCTCGCTTCGGCTTTGATTGAATCCCAGGATAGTAGTAACCGTCTTGGAAAGCTTGTGAAGAGGGATTTTTAATTCATCCAACAAACTCTTTGGCATTATGCTTATAGCAGACCCTGGATCAATGAGGATACGATCTATCTTCATCGTATCGATATAACCGGTGTAGTAGAGAGGCCGATCATGTCGATTATCTCCAGCAGAGTCGCCAATTTGTTTTCTATAAATAAATTCACTTTATTTATTGTGTTTCTGGGAAAATTACAACTGTAGGAATCCGATCTAGAAGACGATCGCTTTATCCCTTGGACTATGCGAAGAAGAAAAGCTCTCAAAATTTTGACAGTAAGTTAGATAACTATGTATCTGTACAATGAATGAGAAAAAGAACTCTATTTATAGAGTCAAAAATAACTGAAAAGATAACTGTCTTCACAGCCTGTGCCTAGTTAAAAATCATGCAGGATTTAACATACGCAAGGTTATGAGCAGTTACTGGACGTGGCCTGTAACTGTTGGACACATGGCAATCATGCATGAGTCATGTACAAGTTACAGGACACGCGGGTGAGAGATCAGTGGCATGGCTACCACGTACTCCAATTTGATGAAATCCACGCAGACTTGTTGAAGACGAAATCCACGCAGACTCGGGTCAGAAAGCTTCAAAATCCATGCAAACTTGGGGCAAGAAGCTTCAGAATCCACGCAGACTTGGGGCAAAAAGCTTCAGAATCCACGCAGACTTGGGGCAGAAAGCTTCAAAATCCACGCAGACGTGAGGCAGGAAGCTTCAGAATCTACGCAAACTTGAGACAGAAAGCTCAAAATATACGCAGACTTGAGGAAGGAACATATAAGTTCAAAAATACACGCAGACTTGAGCCAGAAGGCTCAAAATATACGCAAGATTGAGGCAGGACTGCCAGCTGTCTTGATTCGACGTGCCTCGACTGACATAAAATCTCTGACAGTGATTGCCTTTGTCAGTCGTATTAAATGACAAGAAGCTCTTTTGGTACGCCAACTTGGTGAAGGCTGAGTCTTGCTGAAGAAGATTTCAAAAGTCACGCAATAGTCGGCTGTGATCTCTCGAGTTTCGTGTATACGTGGCATTCGAGAAGACATTCTTCGACTGTCGTGCTGTCAGTCATAATGACACTCTGACAAAATGATGAGCTGTCTCTAGCGTGATTTTTAAATATTGTCTTGATCAACTCAGCGTGACTTTTGGACTTTGTCCTGATCAACTCAGCGTAAATTTTGGACTTTGTCCTGATCAACTCAGCGTGACTTTTAGACTCTGTTCTGATCAACTCAGCGTGACTTTCATTTTTAAGGCCTACACTCCAATGGTCAAAGCCCTAGCTGCCGGGGCTGGTGCTGAAGACTGATTCATCTGGCCGTGGGATCGCTTCCGACCCCCGGTCTGATCCACAATCCTTTGGGAGGTATACTCGTGCCTCCTGGCTGCTCTCAACACTGCATCAAAAGTCTGATGCTCAAACTGCTCCACCACCAATAGAATCTCTAGATGGAGCCTCTGCTGGAACCGCTAAGCTCTGTCGAACTCGGTTGCTACCAAGGTGGGAGCAAACCGACTAAGTCTCGAAAACTCGGTCGCATATCCGTCGGCCATCCTGCCCATCTGCTTCAGATTGGTGAACCTCGTTTGTAGATCGTATCAAGCTACAGCATCGAAACACTTGGTCTAGAATCTCTCTCGGAATACTGCCCAAGCAATGGGTGCCACTAATCCAACGGCCTGTGCTGCCCACCAGCTGCGGGCAAGATCCAATAACTACAGGCGTACCACGGCCACCTTCTTACCTTCTAGAGTCCTAGCTGCTTCTAAAATCACCTCTGTATCCTGAAGCCAAGCATCTGCGGCAATAGCATCTTTGCTACCATTGAAGAATGGAGGGTTCAAGCGCTTAAAGCCGTTGGCCGCACTGTTACCTTGATGACCTCCTCTGGTCAGAGCATCTGTCACTGCCTGGTGCAAGGCATCTCCTCGTCGATCTTGGGAAGCTAACAATGTCCTGATGAGACCCACCAAGGTGCCATCATCAGGTTCTGCAGGTTGGATGGGCTGAACTGGTGGCTCTGGATTCCCAGTAGACATGACTCTGGAGGCTACTCCTGAATGCTAGGCTTGATCTCCAGGTTGCTGCCGGTCCACGGGAGGTGCTCCGCCTTGCCGATCAGTAGGACCAGGAACAATGCCGCTGAAGAAGACGACATATGGAACAATAAGGAAGGACCAGGACAGATCAAAGATACAAGCATGTGATCAAGTCAATAATCCAGGGATTTAAAGGATACGAGCAGAGATCAAGGGCAAGTACTGATTGAGACATCTATTCGGTAAACCCTCATATATCTTAATTTACAAGACCTGCATGCGCCACCACTTAAACCATGTAACGCCCCAGAACCAGAATACTGGAGAGCGGGGGCGTACATAGCCAGCTACGTATATTAAATTGCAACCCACCTCTCTATACGGTCATGGCTGTCTAGATACATGAGGGTTTAACTACAATCCATCAGTCTCCTATGGTCATGAACAAGCCTATTGTCTCAATCTCAAGCAAGCAATAATAGTTTACAAGATGTTAGAGCACCAAATATATAATAGCAAGGCATCCCATACATTACATACTTAGATGATCATGAAGCTAGTCGTACAAAATGTCAAGACTAGCAAGAGTTTCAGTCATACATGATCAACGCTAGGATTTGTCAATCATGTTACAGCCCGTAGGCAGACAGTAAATAAAGGTGCAATCGAGCTAACACGTGCTCGTCGGCTAAACGTCTCGAAAGATTAATTTTACAATAAAGTGGGAGAACAAAAGAAACCCAATCGTTGCCAGGGTTACGCCTGGTGGTCACCATCTGGCTGGAAGGTAGGTAGATCCTCTGGAGCTACTCCGATATCTGGCCATACAAAACCAGCTGGGTCAGACCCCAGAAAGAGCAAGTGCCACAAAGAAGGCTTCACTTAGGAACTAAAACCAGCACATCATAAATGAATATTTAAAGATAATTATAAAGATACAGATAATAACAGGGGCAACAATAATGAATTGAGTACGAGAAAACCATTCAAGTAGCCAGGTCGCAACCCTTAAACCAAACAAGGACCGGGGTTGCAACCTTTCACCTGAATAGAAACCCGTCTCAATTACTGCTGGTAAGGTAAAACATGATGAACTTGACATAGGGTAAATAAGATAATAAATGAAGAGAGGATAAAGAACTGCTCCGGGAGCCAGGTTACAACCCTTAAACCAAACAAGGACCGGGGTTGTAACCCTTCGCCTGAACAGAACCTTGCCCTTGATCTTTATTATTAAGGCAAGCATAGGTAATCATGTCATGTCACAATCTTGTAAAATATGACGAGCATGACACGGGGTGCAATAGGACAATAAACGAGGAGAGGGCACAGAACTGCTCCAGGAGCTAGGTTACAACCCTTAAACCAAACAAGGACCGGGGTTGTATCCCTTCGCCTGAACAGAACTGGTCCTCTGATCATTATTGTCAAGATAAGCATAAGTAATCAGGACGATATATGATAAGATAACCATAGGACTATTCAGATAGCCAAGTTACAATCCTTAAACCAAACAAGGACCGGGTTGTAACTCTTCATCTGAACGGAACTTGGTTTCTCATCATTTATCGATAAGTAAGGCACAGGAATTCATGTCATGTTACAATATTTTACAGGATCAGGACAAGACTAAGCTGGGCTAAATTCCATCCAATCAATCACGGCCAAGCAAGAAGTACAGCTTGATACTTTTAACTAGCTAGGGTTAGCACAGGCCTAGTTACTAGCAAAATGCAATGAGATTATTCCAACAGCCACAAGCCCTGCAGACCATCCAGGTTATCCAGGCCGAATATCCATCTATGGTGGGGGCAACACTTGATAGTGTGCTAGAAATGTGCCCTACTCATCGGCAGGCTACAAGTCCACTTGAGCGCCCAAATAACGGGATTGCCTGTAGCGGAAAAATCTCTTCATGACTACTGAATTATTCTAGTTATTAGCCTTAGTCAATTTTCAGTAGGTACCCCTGACCGTGGTACTCAGGGGTCCCTGTCCTAGACATGATGCAAGACATTACCGGTTTATTTGTACAAACACAATCGTCCATGGTGTCCAAGCCATTTATTATAGTCATATCATGCAAGCCGTCGTAACAGCTTTCAATAATTACCATCATGCGTACTTGTCACATCTTGTCATGTCATATCATATTAAGTACTGGCCATACCATGCCATTATTGGCCCGGTCATATCAATCAATCCGTGAATTGCCAAGTCATGGAGAGTGCAGGAACATAAAGTCAACTGAGTACAAAGGGCTCAAGGCTCTACGCGAGTGAGCCTTTACGCTAGGCCAAGGGCCTTAAGCGTAAAGCGGCTCTATGCGAGCACGAGCAAGGGTACACGTGGGTGATGTTTACGCTAGCCGGGCTTACGCAAGCAAACTTATACGCGCGTAGAATTTTACGCACGCAAACTCCCGAGCGAAACTCTACGCGGGTGAAATTCTACGTGAGTGAAGCACTCGGACAAAACTTTATGCTCGCGAGAGGCTGCTCGAGCCAGGGTTTACGCGAGCACGATTTTACGCGAGCGGGAGAGCCCCGAGTGTAAAATTTGTAGGAACTCAGCGTAAAACGGAGTACACTGGCACGCTATTGCGTGTGCGTAAATGGCTGAGATAACACGCTGACACATAAAACGTGGGCGTAAAAGGCGGATCACTACGCTAATATGTTAGAACGTGTGCGTAAAACTTTGTCTTCTCCCCATGGCCAATACAATCATGCGTAAAAGCTCAGAAACTCAAGGAACTCCATCTCGGCCAAGACTTGGTGAAATCCGACCATTCCAAAACCAAACTTGCATAAAATCAGAATGCCTACTACAAGGAACTCTTAGTTTTCGAAAACAAGCCATTTTAGTAGATCAAAACCAAGAAGGTCAAAATGCTAGAAACTTAGATCTACATGAAATGAGCCATGGGATTTGAAAATACTAAGTACTAAAGTGGCTTAGGATCTTGTAGAGAAGAAAATGGAACAATAAAATGTGAGTTCCTCCATGAAGCAAGTTGCACTTGCCTAAACCTCTCTCTGGTAGATGAGGAGAGTAATGTGAGGAATAAGAAGTAATGGAGGAGAAGTAATGAGGAGAGAGAGTGTTTGGGCGGCTATTAAAGGATGGGGGAAGGGGGTAGGTCCACATGAAGAACCAAGCCAAGCCGAGCCAGCATGTTGAACTGAACCAAGCAATCATGAAATGAGACATGTAATATACGTACACGTATACCAAACTACGTAATACAAACCACAGTCGTTACAGTCTACAGATGAGATCCTTCGCAGAATCAGAGTTCAGGCTTTAGCTGGATTGCTTGATGACTTCACCGTAGCAGAGGATGGATCCTTGAGGCACGGCAGCCGGTTATGCGTGCCGAAGGGTGAGCTGGTAGAGGCAATCTTGCATGAGGCACACCGATCGCGATATTCTATTCACTCTGGTGCCAACAAGATGTACCATGACTTTCGGAAACATTTTTTGTGGCACGGGATGAAGAGAGATGTATGACGCTTTATTTCGAGGTGCCTAGTTTGCCAGCAGGACAAGGCAGAGCATCAGAGACCAGCTGGTCTATTGCAGCCATTACCCATTCCCGAATGGAAGTAGGAACACATTATGATGGACTTTGTCTCAGGGCTTCCTTGTTCCCAAGGAGGAAAGGACGCCATATGGGTTATCGTTGACAGACAGACGAAGTATGCTCATTTCATACCCTTCAAGATGGGGCTCTCTGCCGAGAAGTTGGTAGAGCTATACATGCAACAGATAGTTCACTTGTACGGAGTATCGGTGAGCATCGTATCAGACCGGGACAGCATATTCACATCCTATTACTGGAGGAGCTTGTAGGAGGAGTTGGGCAGTCGGCTCAATTTCAGCACGGTGTAGAGGACTTGTGTATTGGACTTCGGCGGATCATGGGAGAGTCATCTTCACTTGGTAGAGTTTTCATACAATAATAGCTACCAAGCCAGCATGGTATGTCTCCATTCGAGACGCTATATGGACGACGATGCCATACACCGCTTTTTTGGAATGATGTTGGAGATAGAGTTATGCTTGGGCCAGAGATGATCACTGAGGCAGCAGAGAAGGTCAAGATGATCAGAGATAGACTCAGAGTTGCTCAGGACAGGCAGAAATACTGGGCCGATGCTAGTCGCAGACCGATGGAATTCGTCGACGGAGATATGGTGTTGGTGAAGATATCACCTACCAGAGGGACGATCCGATTCGGACGAGGCGGTAAGTTGAGCCCTAGATACATTAGACTATTCGAGATACTCGGCAGGATTGGAGAGGTAGCTTACAGGGTTGCACTACCACCCAACCTGGCGGGAGTTCACGATGTTTTTCATGTGTCTCAGCTGAGGAGATACGTTCCCGACCCCAGCCATGTACAGGATCATTCAGAGTTGGAGATCGGACCGAGTCTTGCAGTTACCGAGCAGCCAGTAGAGATATTGGACCGAAGGGAGAAGAGGCTGAGGAACAAAGTCATACCCTTAGTCCGAGTAGCTTGGAGCCGTCACTCTCTGGGAGAATCTACTTGGGAGAGGGAGTCGGACATGAGGGAGAGATATCCTTACTTGTTCGACCCACCAGCCGCGAGGGAACCATCTGTTCCCGCTTGATACCTTAGAGGTTAGTCTTAATAGTAGACTTAGTCATTTGTTTAAATTAATTGCTATATTAAATGTTTATAGAGTCTTCTATCCTTGTGAATTTTGAGGACAAAATGTTTCAAGGAGGGAAGATTTGTAAGCCCCTGAATTTAGTTTATATTTAAATTAGGGTTTTTAAAACCACAAATGATTATTTTAGCCTTAAAATAATTTATTATAATTATTAGGAATTTTTAAGAATTTTTAAATGGTTTTTAAATTTTAAAATATCATTTTGCAATTATTTAAATTGTTTTTATAGCATTTTGCAATAAAATCAAATATTTTAAAACAAATTACAATATTTGGTTTGTCTGTGCAAATTTATTTTTGTACAGAACACTGCGGGGCGAGTTTTGCAAATTATGAATTTGCAAAACTATAAAGGGGTGGGTTGTTTTGCCAATTGCCTTTTTGCGAGGGTTTTTCTACAAAACCTACCCTCGTCGTCGGCTGGCCATTGGCCGAACAACGATTGGTCACCGACCTAACCGAAATCCTAATTCCTATTTCCTATACGAAAACCCCAAATTGGCCCCAATTTCTGGCCTATAAACTCCCCCCCTACAGTCGAAACCCTAACCCCATTTACTACTCCGACCACTCTAGCCACCGCCCTAGGCTCATCTTCCCGGACTAGCTCGCCTGAACCCTAGATCTAGGTTTTCCGTCGATTTAACAGTCGTCGTCACCTCCGACCACCACTAATCGATTCGTCACGACGAGACGAACCCCGATCCATTTTTTTCCGACGACCCCAATGCCTCCTCCGCCGTGCAACATTCCCGACAGCCCCCATTCACCGGACACGTATGTGTCACTCCTTCTGTGGGTCGAGTCGTGTCTCGTGTACACGTGTATGAAGTCACCAAGTGTCGAGGAGTCCAGTGATGTGCGTGGACACGTGAGATTCGTGTCGTGCGTGTCGTTCTGGCTTCGGATATGAGACACGGTGTTAGATTCGACTGCTCGTGTCCCTAACTGTCCGGACATGAGTGTTATAACTCGGGTTAATGGGTTTAATTTGGTTTATTGGGTTTAAACCCATTTGTTAATGGATTTGGGTTCGGGTTTACTGTTCATATTGGGTCGGGTTTGGCCCATTAGCCTATTGGGCTGGGTATATATATATATATATATATATATATATATATATATATATATATATATATATATATATATATATATATATATAAAAAAAAATATATATATATATATATATATATATATATATATATAAACGTATATATAAAATATATATATAATATATATATATATATATATATAATATATATATATATATATATATATATATATATATCTATATATATATATATATATATATATATATATATATATAATATATATAACAGTATATATAAAATATATATAACAATATATATATTATATATGTATATATGTATGTATATATATGTATATGTATATGTATATGTATATGATATTATACTGTTATATATATTTATATATACTGTTTATATATATATATAGCTATATATATATATATATATATATATATATATATATATATATATATATATATATATATATATTCAAATATATATATATTCAAATATATATATATATATATATATATATATATATATATATATATATATATATATATATATATATATATATAATATATATATATATATTATAAAATATATATTATATATATATATATATATATATATATATATATATATATATATATATAGATATAATAATATATATATATATATATATATATTTATATTTATTTCCTTATATATGTATATATGTATTATTATTATTATGTATACATATATATATATACATATTTTTATGCTATTTATATGTGTATTTCTATGAATATATAATTTTATGCTATATTTTAAAATATGTAAATTTACATGTTATTTTATTATTAGTAAATATTATGCCTAAGGATATTTTACTACATTAAAATATTATTATGATATTTTTAATATGCATATGTCTATATATTTAAATTCGTATTTTTTATGTATTCTGTTAATTAAGGCCATTTAAGTCCAGACCTAGCATGGGTTTTGTGGACTTAAATGAGTCTAAATACATTCAAGGCCTGTACGAGTCATATCGGATTTGATTCATGGCTTTGGGTCCCGTATCTGGACTTCGGCTCAATTTCGTATATGTGGATAAATAAATTAAATAATTATTTATTTATTTGTAGAAACTGTGCCTTGCTATTTTTGAATTTTTAGGCAGTATATAAATGCTGTAAAAATCTAGAAAAAAAATTGTATTTAAATACTATGTTAATGTAGATAATGTAATATAATTTTTCCATGATTATTTTGTATATTTTCCATTTTATAAAAATAGAACTCATTTTCAAAGTACTTATGTTTACTGATTTTTAATAAATAGCTATAGTGGTTTATAAATTCCAGAAAAATTAGTTTAAATTTCTATAATTAACAAGGATAATTATGGTACTTTATTTTATGTATATTTGAGCTTTTTCCTATCTTAATAATTGTTGGAACATAGTGTACAGTATGATTTATTAATTAAATAATTATGACTTGTGAAGTTATGTGTGATTTTGGGATATTTTAGTATTGGGACCTTACCCTACCTTAGTATAGAGACCCTAGAAAGTTGGTTTAGGTATTGTGTCACCCCACATTGGTCTCATATGCTAAAGTCATCACTTGGCTAGGTGTCCTGTTAGAAAGTCGTGTCACACCACTAGTATCCTAGTATTTAGCTTAGTATAAAAACTAAGTTTGTATATCCTTTTTACAGTGACGGGACACCGGATATCCATAGCTTCATATACATACCCTTATTTTGTATAAGGCAAGTACCCCTACAAACTTTATTTATTGCATGTGATAATGAACTGTGAATGAATCATATCAAAATATTGTTCCTTAAACTTCAAGTCATATCTTCACATGCTTTAGACTACTCTCGTATCTCTCACATGTTATAACTTGGATTATGGAAAACTGATAGCTAAGTACGTGATCATGCCCCAACTACCGAATCCGGACAAGGTCGCATTCTACATACAAGCTTTGCCGTATGTACTTATCCAGCTGTATTTGTGCGTATATACATCTATCGCTTTTTCACTTATACGGATGTACATTTTATTTACATGTGCCATAGTATATTGTACACCTATTGACGATCACATACCTGCTCCAGTTTTAAACATTACATATACATCTGTCGCTATGACATACGTATCCTTGACATGATAGATTGTGATATACCATGATTCCTGTTTATTACACCTCTGTTCATTTCATGCTTCGTATATTTAGTTTGTAGAATCTGTATTTGCTCCCGTCCTGACAGGATAACGTTGTAGGTATACTTACCGAGGAGGAGTTGCTATGTGATTCATATTATGGGGTCACCTTTGAGGATCAGGCCTTACCCCACGAGGATGTACCTGCGGGGAAACTCGCCTAGTTTATTATTTTAGTTGCTCGGGACTTTTGAGAGCAGACATATTTTAGACTATGTATTTTGTTACTGGACCTCTATCCAGTTTTATATTTTGGCTATGTATTTTGAACATATTCGTATGATAGATGATTTTGTGTTTGTGATAATTTTCTCAAATATGACAAATGGAACTGTTAGCTCACTTTGATCTTGTATTGTTTACTTTTAAGAACAGCTTACTATGCTTTATCTCAAGCATAGGCTGGACATGACTCGGCCCGGCCCAACAATTTGGGTTACGGGTCGTGACTGGTCCTGCAGCCAAAAGGAGTACAGATTGGAGCTAGGCAGTACCAGTCAGTCAGCATATCGAGCCCGACCTACTGTAGAGGCAGTACGAGAGCACGAGCATATAGCCAGGAGGACTATATCCAAAACTGAGGGTCGTAAGAGGTACCATGCACCCGTGTCAGGCCTTCCACCGCGACATCACTCACCAGTACCATCATACCAACATCCACACCAGCACGAGGAGTTACCAGTCGTATGTTCCTTCTGTGGAAAGGAAGGGCACACTCATCTTACTTGTCGAAGGGCCAATTTTCTATGTTTGTCATATGGATCATCAAACCACATAATAGGGATTTATCCTCGGAGGAATTCAGCTGGATCTTCATCCTTCCAACCTACAGTTATCCAGTTCGGGATACCAACACTAGTTCAGCCGAAGCAAGCTCGGAGGCCTTCATCGACACAATCCCAAGCATTCCAGCAGGAGGGGCCTCAGCATTATATACAGGTCCAGGCTCAAAAATAGAGAGACCAGCAGTATTAGGCAGAATACGAAGCATGTACCTATTGTGGCAATATAGGGCATCTCAGATCAGTTTATTGGACGGGCAATAGGCGATGCTTCCACTATGGAGCGGAGTACCATTCAGTTAGCACTTGTCCCTATCTGATATCTCGAGGATGACCGGCTACACCAGATGTACCACCTCAGTCCTTTCAGTCACCTCAGTTATCTTCCCCAGTAGTAGATGAGCAGTTAGAGCCAATACTAGATATTCAGCCAGTGGCACAGTATCCTCTGCCATCCAAGCTAAAGAGGGTTAGACAGCGCAGAGCACAGTTGTATGTGCAGTCTCAGGGGCAGTTCTAATATCTGCATGAGGGTAGTACCGAGGGAGTCTTAGGTACCATCTTCATGGTCTTCTTTCAGTTATGCCCTTTTGATTTATCTTTTAGTAGCAGGCCAGGTAGTGGCAGTATATCCTGGGTTCTTGTCGGCAGTCTTCTATTCCGTCGATATCAGGAGTACAACGGTTGGCTTGACTTATTCGGTAAGTGAATGAGAGTTTCTCGTCCCACTCTTTTGTCCTCGTATCTCAAGATACATGATAGTACATGTCTCGACTACGAAGATACATCCTAGGTAGAGTCATGTCTTAGACTAAGTTATTGGTACCGACTTACTTTGAGACTTGACCCCTATCTATTTTAGGAGTCAGCGTAGGCCAGCGAGGGCGGGTCCCTACTCAACAGACTCAGGAGACATATTTATTCATATGCCTCTAGCCTTTCTTGATTGTGCTTGTGTTATTGCTTATGCATTTATTTATATTACTATTACCTTCATTTATTGCTTACACATTTATTTATATTATTGTTGCCTTCATTTATATGCCATGTTTTGTTTTATTGAGATAGTTGTATTTTCTTGAGATTTTATTTTAGTTATTATGCTCGACTAGCTTTAGGAAATTCCGAGGACAAAATTTTTTCTAAGGATGGGAGAGTTGTGAGACTCGTCTCACAATATCGATATTTGTATACGGATACGTATTTTTCTATATTTCGTATTTTCTTGGTTTTTGAAATGTTTTAAAAATTTTCCAAATTGTAGATTTTCTCCTTGACCGGCATACCGCCAGTTTACCAGTGTATACTGACGGCTTGCTTGTCACTCTCATTTTTTGTTATACGTATTTTCAGTATATGTGTACGAAATTCTGATATTTGTCAGTGACCCGTGTTTTGGATTGTCTTTTTTAGCCTTGCCTTGGTTTAATCTTAACTTGGTTTAGTTTGGTTTGGTTCATCTTGGCATGGCTTGGTTTGGGTTGGTTTTGGATGAGAGGGTTGGTATATAAACCAATTTCTCTCTCTCTCTCTCTCTCTCTCTCTCTCTCTCTCTCTCTCTTCATTACTTCTTATTTTATTTCTTCTTTTTCTTCTTCATTTACTTCTCCCCCAACCCTAAGCAAGTACATCTTGCCAAATCTTGAATATTATTATTTTGCCATTTTGTTTGTTCTATTCTCTTTTTTGTATGATTTTAAGCCTCTTTAGAACTTGGAGTTTTTGGTTTTAATGATTACATTTTTGTAAATCTAAGTTTAGATTTTTTTTTCTCGTTTTTCTTGGTTTTGAACTACTAAAACTTGGTATTTTCGAAAACTAGTTGCTTCATGTTGTAGGAAATCTCGTTCTACCCAATTTTTACCTTTGAAAAGTTAGATTCTCGTTTTGAGGAAGTTATGGCTTTTTGAAGTTCATGGGTTCAACCAAGCATTTTTATGCTGGTTGGGAAAGATGAGCAGTGTGCGCGTGCGCTCCTTAGCGCCGCGTCATCTCCGTTGCGCGCGTTCCCTAGCGCCGTGCCATTTCGGTTGCGCGTGCTCCTTAGTGCCGTGCCATCTCGGTTGCGAACGCTCCTTAGCGCCGTGCCATCTTTGTTGTGCACGCTCCCTAGTGCCGCGCCATCTCGATTGTGCGCGCTCCTTAGCGCCCCTCCATCTCGGTTGTGCACGCTGTCTAGCACCGTGCTATCTCGGTTGCGTGTGCTCCCTAGTGCCACGCCATCTCGGTTGCACGTGCTCCTTAACGTCACGCCATCTCGGTTGCGTGCGCTCCCTAGCGCCATGCCATCTCGGTTGCGTGCGCTCCCTAGCGCCATGCCATCTCGGTTGCGCACGCTCTGGCAAAACCTGACTTCTGGCGCAACCTAGCCTGGCACCCTCTGTCCCTTGGCGCTATTTGTCCCTTGGCACCATTTGTCCCTTAGCACCATTTGTTCCTTGGCACCACTTGTCCCCTGACACCACAATCATAGTTTTGATCTTTTGGCACGTTTTCTGTACTTGGCCGTTTTTGATATTTTCTTCGACTGCACTAAATTCTTAACATGATGAGATGATCTTGTATAGTTAGAGAATGATTATACACCCTATACGCACTTGACACTAGCACATGTACTTACTTTTATTTATTCTTTCTCACATGCCACGATATGTCTTTCCTTTCGATTCTTTCTTATATGTTATGCTATGTATTGTCATGCCTTCCTGGGTTTATTGTACTTTATAGTCTATGACATGTCTATAATTTCTAGATAGTGACCTGTCGTGGCACATCCATGTTATATGTCTTCTTTGCTTACTAGATAGTGGCCCGTCGTGGCGCACCCATGTTATATGTCTTCCTTGCTTACTAGATAGTGGTCCGTCATGGCGCACCCATGTCATATATGTCTTCTTTGCTTACTAGATAGTGGCCCGTCGTGGCGCACCCATGTTATGTCTTCTTTGCTTACTAGATAGTGACCCATCGTGGTGCACTCTTGTACATGTTTTTTCTTACTTACATAATAGTGGCATGTCATGGCACACTCCCTATTTCCTCTATAGTGGCTCATCGTAGCGCACTCCTAGCTTCCAGTTTATTATATTTTCTTGTTGTGACTTGTTATAGTACACTTTCTTGTATTGTCCAATGTTGCATATCATGTCTTGGATGGATTCTGCGGAATACCACACCCAGAATCCAACAAGGAAATGTGAAGGGCTAATAACTAGCTTGATTATTTAGATCATTGAGAGAGGAGAATTTCCCAGTTACCTACAGCCCTTCGTGTTCCTCTATATATATATATATATATATATATATATATATATATACACACACACACACACACACACAAAAATATATATATACACACACACACATGGGATTTGAAGCTATCTATCATGATGAGCACACTTCCAGCACACCGTCGAGTGGGGCACTTCTTTAGGACACACGTATCTTATTTCGGTGTATCTGCTATACTTATTTTTCTTTTGGCCTGGATGAGTCGGGTAATCTGCAGGGCGGTAACTGGATTGGATTTCTCAAAGTGCATATGTTAGTACTTAGGATTGTGATAACCCTAGTTAGCTAATGTATAAAGCCGTACTCATTGCTTGGCCGTGATTGTTGTATGGAGTCCAGTCTAGTCTAGTTTTGTCGAAGTAGTGTCCATATTTGTTTATTTCAGTATATCATTATTTATGCTTTATTTTGGCGGTAAATGATTAGAAACTAAGTTCTATTCAGGAGAAGGGTTACAACCCCGGTCCTTGTTTGGTTTACGGATTGTAACTCGGGTTCTGGAATACATTCTTAATCATCTTGTCATTTGTCGTCCTATTCAGTACTCACACACTATACATGATCCCTATGTTGTACATTGATTAGAGACAAAGTTCTATTCAGGATAAGGGTTACAATCCCGATTCTTGTTTGGTTTACGAGTTGTAACTCGGGTTCCGGAATAGTTTCTAAGTCACATGTTCACATTGTCCTAGTTATCTTACATGCTCACATGTCCCAGTTATCTAACATGCTTACATGTCCCAATTATCTAACATGCTCACATGTCCCAGTTATCTTACATGCTCACATGTACCATTTCTTTTATATGCTCACATGTTCATATGTTTTCTTTTATCTTACATGTCCACAGTTTACATTATGTCACATGTTATTTACCCTATGCTCCATATTGTTTTGTTTATCATCTTTTCTATTCTCGGGATAAGTGCATTGGTAGTGCACGAGTTTCGATCCGCATTTACTTATTTATGTCTCTATCCGTTGCTTTGTTAGCTATTGCTGGTTTTAGTTCATAAGTTTGGCTTCCTTTGTGGTACTTGCTATTGGGGGTCTGACCCCACTGGTTTTGTTTGGCCAGATCTGATAGAGGATATCGAAGGATCTTTCGTACCATCTACTCGATGGTGACTGAGTACCTTAGTTGGTTTTCTATTTTATTCTCCCACTAGTTATGTACATTATTCTTTTGTGGTGTTTAGCTTCCGAGCACGTGTTTAGCTCGTGTTTTGGATCTTGACATTTAGCCTATGGGCCTAAACATGATTTGCGTATTCTACACTATATCTAGAGCTTATCATGTATGACTATTACTCTTGCTAGTTCTTCACTTTGTATTACTAGCTTCGTGATCATCCATGTATATATAGTTTGGGACGCTTTACTATTTTATGTCTGATGATCATACTTCTTGTACTTTACGTACTTGCCTGTGATTGAGATACCTAGGACTGCTTGACCTAGGATTGACTGTTGGCTTGTAGTAGTAACTCCTATGTCTTGACAGCTTATACGTTATTTTAGAGTACTGGAGTACTTTGGTATTATGTAGCTGGCATGGTCCGTCCCCACTTGCTAGTATTTTGGTTCTGGGACGTGACAGGTGATCAGATAGTCGATATTTTCATGAAACCTTTTTTGGGTCCTCGGGTTCAATTTCTATGTAACAAGCTAAGCATGATTGACATATATGGTCTAGCTTGAGGGAGGGTGTTAAATATATTAATAATATTAGTAGTGGACTTTAGTCCCACATTGCCTAAAACAAAAATGAGAGGGGTTAGCATCTCTTATATATATGTAGCTCCCCTTAATTAATAAAATTATCCCATTATTCTAAATCTATACAAGGCTCAAGGTGTGATTAGGGCCGGTCCAGGCTGGACCGCGGCCCATAAAGGCAGGCTGAACCGGGCTTGGTCCGGGCCCAGCCCGGACCGGAGGGAGAAGCGGGTCGGGCCTGGCACGGCCCGGTTTGGTTTTATGCAGCCCAGCCCGGTCCGGTTTGTTTTTTTTTTTTGGTTTTAAGCAGCCCAGCCCGGTCCGGTTTGTTTTTTTTTTTTTTGGTTTTAAGTTTGTGTATTTTTTTGGTTTTAAGTTTTTGGTTTTTTTTTTCTTTTAAGTTTTTTTGTGTTTTTTTGTTTTTGTTTTAAGTTTGTTTTATTTTGTGTCTTTTGTTTTGTAAGTTTACTAATTCATACCTTTGAGTCATTCTTCTTCCTCGGTTCCAGAAGCTTCACTCATTGTAAGCGATTCAAAGTCCAGCTCGTTGATGTCACCATCTTCATCACTTTAATTTGGGTTCTTTTCTGTACTAAAATCCAATCTTCAACACATACGCAAGCTTTCAAGATATCTGGCTTCAACCGACTCCTCTTTATGCTCAAATTTCTTGATCTTGCACTAAAATATGACTCCGATGCTACCGTGGACACCGAGACCATTAGTAGATCATGTGCTGTGGTAGAAAGTACATGAAATATTTTGTCGTATTTTTTCACTATTCTAAAACGGTGAAGTGATTTGAAGATTCATCTTCTTCTTTATAAGAACTTAGACATAAATGCAACTCTTGAGTGGGTTGGGAAGAGTGTTTTTGTTCCTTCATTTGTAATATACGACTGACATGTGATAACTTAGACACCAAGCCAGAGCTATTACTAGTACCCACTTGAGTTGGTCGGATCGACACAACTTTGTCTTCATAAAGCATTATTAATCTATCCAACACTACCCTCAGTTCTATTTTCAAGTCAGTAACATCAACATCCATGTTTTCTGCAAAGTCATCTAACAAAGCCTCTACGCCCCCTAAATTGATCGTAGGATCAAAAATGGAAGCCAAACAATATAAAAGAGGCACATCATCCAAATATTTATTGAATTTAGCTTCCATTTTTTACAACAAATTTAAAATTAGAAACATTTCTATATTTAGAAAATAAGTAAGACATGTTACAAAGTTTTTGTAAAGCTAAAGAAGAAGTGGGATAATAAACACCAGAAAGAGTACATGTAGCACTGTAAAAAGTTTCTAAAAATTCACAAATGGAAGAAGCAACTATCCAATCATCATCAGTTACTCGATATTCAAAATTGTGATCAATATTGCAAAAATATGTAATAGCATCCTTAAAGAAAATTGCGGATTTCAACATTAAATATGTCGAATTCCATCTATGTGGTACATCCTTAACAAATCTTCTAAAACGAATACTAAAATGTGCACATGTGGCTTTAAAAATCTTGTTGCCTACTTGGAGACGTATTCAAGCTATGTAAACAATATCTAAGAGTCTCTAAATGTGTACTAAAAAATTCGAGGCATTCTTTTACAATTGAGTTAATAATGTGACAAACACACCTAACATGCAATAATCTACCTTCTAAAATAGGCTGAAATAGTAAAGACAATGAAGATATAGCAGAATTATTATTACTAGCATTATCAAAAGATACAGATAATATTTTATGGTGAATATCAAATTCACGCACATGTTTTGAAATAGCGCCTGTATACAGAGCCCGTGTGTGAAAATTTCAAAGTTTTTAGACAGATGATGCGCTTTTGCAACATCCATTGTGAATCTATATAGTGTGTCGTGATACAAATATAAGCATAATTTTGCTTACTTGTATAAATATCAGAAGTAATAGCTATTTTACTAACATGCGACAAACTTTCTTTTAAAAGCAACTTTCATTTCAGTAAAAAATCTCTTAGCCTCTTTTCTAGCAGCGCCTCTAGTAACTTTACTAAATCGTGGATTTAAAGAATTTGTGGCATAATCATATAAAGATGCACTTTCACCCAAAGTGAATTGAAGTTCATTAGCAATAATATATTTAGTCAATTCAGTTTTATGACGAGCAGCTGAATAGGAAAACGTACTCATTGAAGAACCCGCGGCACCTCTAAAACTTATTTGAGTTTGGGACACCGTAATTGAGCCCGGGCCGTAGCATGTTTCGTGGTGTCATGATATGGTACCCGTGCCACCTTTCCTCTTCCATTTGTATATGCTGGAATATTTCTTGCATTGTGCCGCGTACGAAACTGGTTCTCATTTCTGATCTAAAATAAGTGAGTCATCAGGTTTAGTTTCATTAAATATAACAAAAAATTCCTAATTCTCTGATTTTTTTTCTTCCTCTTTACAACATTTGGCGTAAAACTAGCAACTTCAGGAGGTGAACCAATTAAATCACCAGGAATATGATTTTTCTCAAAAAAATATTAAAATATTCAAAAGTCTGTCCAGCAGCATCAGTAGGTTGGTTTGAACCTTGTCCGACCATTTTAAAAAAGACAAATAAAAATAATTTAGAAGAAAGGGAGGATACCGAAAATAAAATAACCGAAAATTATTTTTTCTCAAAAAAGAGAGAGAGGGAGGAAAGAAAACTATTTTGTAAATGTAAAAATAAAGAAAAACAATTAGAAAGAGGAAGGGAAGAAAAGAAGAATTGGATTGGGGTTGGGAGCTTGATTGAGAAGTCGTAGAGCGCTAAAATTGCTTGCAAAAATTTATTGAAACCTTCTTGTGAGCTTGAATTTTTTTTTTTTTTTTTGTGATGGTTAGAATGGTTTGTGTTTGAAAAATGAGATTTATGGCCTATTTATAGGATTTTTTTGAAGCCAAATTACCCCTTACTCAAAATATAGTTCTTGTAAAGGTTTTTTTTTGGTCATTTTACCCCTAAAATGGTCATACAAATGGTCATATAGGGGGGGTAATTTGGTCAAACCCCCTCCCAAACGGTCATAAAAAATAAATAAATAACTCAAAATCCGGTTTAATTGGACTGTGCGGGCCGGGCTTAGGCGGGCCTGACCGGGCCGGGCCTATTCGGGCCAAAACGGGCCAACTGTTTCTATTAAAAAAATTGAACGTCCCAGTTCGGGCTCGGGCTCGGCCTCGAGCTCGAGCTCGATTTTTTGGGCCCAGCCTGGACACAAGGGTGTGCAGGCTCGAGCGAGCCGGGCTGGCTGCCAGGCCGGGCTGGGCTGGGCTGGGCGGAAAAGGCAGCAGGCTCGGGCCGGGTTCGGGGCTGCCCGGGCCTAATCACACCCTGATACAATGTGCATAAATTTTTATACACTTTACTTTCTGGTTTTTATACTTGGGTACAAATCAAAATATTCCTTCAGTTAGAGCATCTCCAACCCTATTGTCTTGTTAAGTGTTGTGAGTCTTAGGTAGCTCCTATGTGGCATGAGCCACAAGACAATGTCTTGTTTATGTGTCAAAATTATATCTCAAACAACAATGAGATAGAAAAACTCTCTCCAATGCAAAAGTATTGAGAAGACAATAAAAAGTATTTTTTTTCAACTTCCAAGGCAACTTCTCCACTTCTTCAACTTTTTTATAAATATTTCTATTCATAATTGATGATGTGGAGACAAAGTCATTGTGAAGTGCATTGTCTAGATCTAGACAACCAACTTTACATTCTCCTTGCCATGTCATTGCCATGTCAACTTCATATTTTATTCTACATTTGCATTGGAGAAGAATTTTTGGAATGAAAATTTGTCATTCCTATGTGGCAACCATTTTTTCTAAACTCACAATAGGATTGGAGATGCTCTTAGAGCATCTCCAACCCTATTGTCTTGTTTTGTGTTGTGAATCCTATGTGGCAAGATGACATTCACACAAGACAATGAGATAAAAATATGTTCTCCAATGCAAAAATTTGAGAAAATAATAAAATACTTTTTTTTTTCAACTTCTAAGACAACTTTTTTCACTTCTTCTTTTATATATATATATATATATATATATATATATATAATTGATGATGTGGATATAAAGTCACTGTGAAGTGCATTGTCTAGATCTAGGCAACCAACTTCACATTTTTTTTGCCATGTCATTGCCATGTCAACTTCACAATTTATTTCACATTTACATTGAAGAAGTACTTTTGAAAAAAAATATTTGTCATTCCTGTGTGATAATTATTTTTTCCAAACTCACAATAGGAATGGAGATGCTCTTAACATAATCTAAACCAACAATTCAAACCTGTCACGTTCTATGGAATATTAAAAATATATTAATCCCTCACCTGTCATCGCTCAGCCGAAACATTAAAAAAAGATCAAATCCCTCACCAGCTCCCAGCGTCTAGACTAGGCGTGGCTCCAAGTCCAAACGAAGACTGCCATTCTTCCACCGGCTAAGCACCCCGGGTGACAATATCAACCATATTTGTACCCATCCCGAAACCCAGTACCAACTGAGTAAAGAGAGAGAGGGAGAGAGAGAGAGTGGTTGGGAAGGCGACCATCAAACTCCTTAGATATCATCGCGTCTCTTTCGATCTTTCCGAACATCAGCGGAGGGAGAGAGAGAGAAAGAAATCGGAGAAAGAAGAGTTCTTTGCTATAAGAATCATCATGCCATTTCGATTCAATCCTCATTCTTTCCGTTGACTCCTCCTCCCTCTATTGCTTCAATCTCAGTCTCTCCTTTCTACTTGTTCCGTATCAAATTTCCGATGGCTACTTCGATCGGGTTCGTCTCTCCATCGACCCAATGCCTCCTCAAAGAGAGAAAGTCGTCGTCTTGGGCCGTCTCCCCTAAGAGGGTTTGGGTCGGATGCTGCGCCGGCGGGGTCGAGGATCACGTTCTCGGAGGCTCCGCGTCGAGGAATCGGCATCCTAGGTTTGATTTTGACTGATTTTTTTGCGAAATTGTTTGGATCAATTTTGGTCGGGATCGTTTGCTGGTGTATCGGAATTGGTAAGAAGCATAGTTTTACTTCCTATTGAATTTTTTTGAGCACTTTTTGTTATTCCCGAGGCTTAATTTTCGATGGAAAACAGAATCGAAACAGTTGTTAAGATAGCAACAACGTTTCGTAGCAACACTTTAAAGAAGGTACACTACAGAGATCCTTGGAGGATTCTGAGTAACGAAAATCTAAAAAGATTTTGTTACAACAGCAAACGAATGTGGAGTTTCTTTTAGGAAGGTACAAATCGAGTTGCTAGTAGTAGCAGCGACGAAAGCCCACAAGAGGTTTCTGATTAGATCAGAGAAGAAGAGAAAGAAAGAAGAAAGAGAAAGACAGCTTTACTGGGGTGATTAGATCACCGTTTCTCAAAGCAAGATTCGCCTATATACGATCCGCATCCAGGAACCAGCAAGTTCTAGAAAACTTCCGAAACGCTCTCAGTCAATATTTGAGACTTGAACGGGCTTCCTGGACTTTACGGACTCCTTTAACTCTCTTCTTGGTGCATCTTAGAAAGGAGGTCAGGGGGCTCTATTTATAGAGTGGAGTGAGACTTCACCATCTCTCCTATCCGATGTGGGACTAAAATGCCAATACTCTAAAATAGAGTTTGATGTTTTACATCATCCCACAATCAATATAGTCGAGTGCTAGCCCACGCTTACCCGCCGAACACACGAGCGTGCATGCACGAGGTGTAATGCCCTGAATCCGTTGCGGAGCACGGTGCGGGCTAGCGGCCGAATGGTCGAGTCGGATGAGAATTGGTGAAACTTTACCAGGATCGCGGGATAATAAATTGAGATCCTTTTCTCGTTATGGATTGGACTCTTTTGAAATGATGCCCAAGATGCAGTGGCGCGCGTCTTGGGGGAAGAGTTCTATATAAGAGTCGCTTGCCCCAAGACCGTTGCCCTGCTGGTTTTCGATGTCGCTTTTGCTGTTGGCTTTTGTGTGCGTTTTCGTGATTGTTTTCGATGAATGTTTTCATGGATTTACTTTCACCGTCTATGCATTTCATATCGAATAACTGAGAGAAAGAGAAGAAGTATGCTGACCAGATGTTGGTGCCAATGCAGGTGCTAACGCAGTGAACCTAGGGTGACGTTGCGTGGAAGACCTCTTTCTCTCGGCAATTCACCAACAAGTGAGTGGCTTTGATCCTTCGACGATCCTTGATCTTCGCGCATAACAATGGTAGACTTGTTATTGCGTTCGGTGCTTAATAAAAGATGCCTAGTAATAATGTGGAAAAGATAATGAAAGATAAATTATCACATGGCTAGGCTTATGTTGCAAATCGAATGACGCTCGTATGCTATATGAATTGTTTAACAGGTGATGCAAAGACCCAAGTATTGGACGGTAAGTATATCGGACTTCGGTTCGAAAGAATGGGTTACAAATGAATAGTCCCTTGGTTGGATGAACGAATATACGAGCCTATGGCTCAAGGCAAGTTGGTAAGATGGAAAGATGGGAAAATGGCAAGATGAAATGAGAACTACAAATATGTGTGGAAGATGCTATTATCATGCATGTCGTGTCTCTTATTAGTTAAGTTGCATTGCATGCATGGTCATGGACAACTTGTATACAAGGTAGTTCCCAGAAAGGTAATCCGCGGCCACGGACCCGGTTCGTCCTAGGGGGAACAAGGAATTATGCCGACGTACTGGCATCGGTAAACGGGACTTGCAGTGGGGCTAGCTACCCGCACTGAAAGGGCGCCGTTGTACCAAGTAAGACGGTCCAGGATGGCGTGTCGCCAGTGACCTTCATATAGACAGGTGGCATAGCTAACATTGTCTTATGCAGGCAGAGTAAGTGGTATTCATAAATATGTACAGGGATGGCTATCGACCGTGGGTAAGATTCACCAAATTGGTGATCAATATGAACTGCTTATGTTAGAACAACATGAATTGCTTATGTTTCTAACATCACTGTATGCTTCTTATATTTCTCATCAAATATATGAATTGTTAATGGACCCTAAGGCAAGATAGAAAGAATACAAATCAATAGTGAACATTCATGTAATTTTACTACTGTTGATTTATGGTGAGATTGGTTACGGCCGCTCACCAGTACATATGTGGCAATGTACTGACCCTCGTCTCCACAGGTGCCAGGAACCTAGTGGATAATCATAGACGCTGAAGGCTTGCTGTCCGACTCTTTAGAAGCTTCGTACATCTTGAAGTTTCCACTTGAAGAAGAAGGCATTTTGCTGAAGGTGGTTATTGCTGCATTATTAATAAAGGGATATGATGTATGGAACAAGTTGTATCTCATTTCAATATTTCTGCAAGTTGTAGCCAAGTTTGGCCTTTCATCTCGGCTGTTTGAGAGCCTTATGTTTATGCAATGTAATTTCAAAGATATCAATAAAGAACTTATTTCAGATCATATCTGTGTTGCCAAAACTTCTCTATCATCCGCTGCGAATCTCTATTCAAAATGTCTCTTTTATAAAAGGAACACGAGCACGCCTTGTACAAGTGCAATTCCAGACTTGTACGGCATCACGCCTTAGCGAGGACGAACGATTCGGCATGAATCTAAGTGGAGGCGAACGATTCCCGAATCGGGGCGTGACAGTTTGGTATCAGAGCACGGCTTTACATCCTTGGGAATTTCTTGGTTTTAAAGATTTCGAAATGACACAAGCTTTATTGCTTCTCGAACAACTTTGGTTTTAAATGTCCCGAAATGAGATGTTCCATACAATAAGTCCATAAATATATTATGAGACTAACAAGCTCCTCTGTTTTGCAGAGATGACAAAGGCGGGTACGACAAACAATGCGAGTAGCTCAAGGGTGGTAGCCTCAACCGACCCTATGGAGAGGATGCTGGCTATGATGGAGAGCCAGCAGAGGCAGAACGCGAAGCAATTCGAGGCCCAACAGAAGCAGCTAGATACCCTGCAACAGTTGGTCCGAACAGTGGTGAACAATGGGGCTCAAGGCACTCCAGTCTCCCGAGAGAGCGAACTAGTGGAGGCAGAGGAACCCCCGGCGGCTAAGAAGACCACTGCTGTGGCCGACATAACAAAGTTTAAGAAAATCTGCAGCAAAGAATTCAAAGGGACAGAGGAAGCCACCATTGCTATGGATTGGCTAGTTGAAGTGGAAGACCACCTGGAAGCTTTGGGTATTGTTGGATCTAAGAGGGTCTCGTGTGTGAAACTACTGCTGGTTTCCAACGCACACTACTGGTGGCAAAGTCAGAAAAGAATTCTCGCGGGAGTGAATGGAACAACGAAAATCACTTGGCTGATGTTCCGCGAGGCATTTCTGGCTCAGTACTTCTCTTCGACTGAGCAGCGAGCTAAGGAATTAGAGTTCCAGAAGCTCGAACAGGGGAACATGACGGTGAAGGAGTATGAGGCAGAGTTTTCTAGACTGTCTCAGTATGCGATCACGAAGTTTACTGACGAAGCATCTAAGGCTCGTCGGTTTGAGCAGGGCTTGAGGCCTGCTCTGAAGGCTCAAGTCGTGGTTCAGAAATATAAGACTTTTCAGGAGTCTTATGAGCACGCGAAGGAATTGGACCCACACTATCCTGCGACGGCGCCAGTGCAAGCGTCGGTGCAGAATCTACATAACAAGAGACCGAACAACGGTGGCAGATATGAGGCGCCAAAGCGTCAGAATTACGGTGGCTACCATCGACCCAATCCGGTTGGGCCGTACTGCAACAAGTGCCACAACAAAGGGCACTTTGCTAATGACTGTAAGGTCTTGGAGGGAGGATGCTATAGGTGTGGTCAATTTGGCCATATGTCTCGCAATTGTCCAGGAAGGGGCAACCAGAACCCTCCAAGGCAGCAGCATCACCAACAATATCAACAGAATCGTGGACAGGCACCACGACCTCCTCAGCCACAACAGAAGCAGAGGCCCGGTGCCCAGGGCCGAGTCTTTGCATTGACTCAGGAGGAAGCATCATTTGCATCAGATACTGTCGTGACAGGTATATTGTTATTTAACGGCATTCCTGCACGTACTTTATTTGATTCTGGTGCTTCACATAGTTTTATATCTAAAGACTATGTTAAGGAACATGAAATAAAAATGACAATGTTGGACGTATATCTTAGTGTTAGTACTCCATCAGGAGTGGAGATGCCTACTAACATGATATGTAGGGATGGTTACATATGTATCGGAAAGAGAAAGCTACCATTAGATGTAGTCGAGCTTGATATGAAAGATTTTGATATCATTCTGGGAATGGACTGGTTAAGTGCATGTTGTGCGACGATTGACTGTGCGAAGAAGCGAGTTATGTTTCGCCTACCTGGAGGAACAGAATTCTCTTACTCGGCCAGTTCATCGGCGAAGGCTTCGATGGTGATTTCAGCTACTACGGCCCGGCGATTGCTTCATTCTGGCTGCGAAGGGTACCTTGTTTCTGTTCGAGACACACGCAAGAATGGTGCAGACTCAGCTAACACTGAAGTCGTGGCAGAATTTCCTGATGTGTTTCCTGACGAGATACCCGGAATGCCTCCGGACCGAGAGATTGAATTCACTATCGATACATTTCCAGACGCTCGTCCGATCTCAAGGGCACCATACAGGATGGCGCCTGCTGAATTGAAGGAACTCAAAGTACAGCTACAGGAATTATTAGACAAGGGATACATCAGACCCAGTGTTTCACCATGGGGTGCTCCGGTGCTATTTGTGAAGAAGAAAGATGGATCAATGCGGCTGTGCATCGACTACCGTGAGCTAAACAAAGTTACAATTCGGAACCAGTACCCGTTGCCTCGAATAGACGACCTCTTCGATCAGTTGCAAGGGGCGTCTGTATTTTCAAAGATTGATCTTCGCTCAGGCTACCATCAGTTAAAGATCAAACCAGATGACATTTCTAAGTCCGCATTCCGAACCAGATACGGACACTATGAATTCTTGGTCATGTCCTTCGGACTGACCAACGCCCCTGCCGCTTTCATGGATATGATGAACAGAGTCTTCCGGCCCTTTTTGGATAAATTTGCGGTCGTGTTCATCGACGACATCCTAATCTACTCGAAGAACAGAGAAGACCATGCAGAACATTTGAGGACAGTGTTACAGACTCTACGGGACAATCAGCTCTATGCCAAGCTAAGCAAATGTGAGTTTTGGATGAGTAGCGTGTCGTTCCTAGGACACGTTATCTCGGCGGAAGGTGTGTCCGTTGACCCAAAGAAAATTGAAGCCGTAGTGGATTGGAAGCAACCCACGTCGGCGAGCGAGATCCGAAGTTTCCTCGGCTTGGCAGGCTACTACAGGAAGTTTGTCAAAGATTTTTCAAAAGTGGCAGCGCCTTTAACTCGGCTAACCCAGAAGGGAGTGGCATTTGATTGGACTGATGAGTGCGAGTCTTGCTTTCAAAATCTGAAGCAACGTCTCGTATCAGCTCCAATGCTTACACTTCCAGACGGCGTCGAGGGATTCCAGATATACAGCGATGCGTCCGGACTGGGTTTGGGATGTGTGTTGACTCAGAGAGGGAAAGTGATATCTTATGCCTCTAGACAGCTTAAGCCGCACGAGAAAAATTATCCAACGCATGATTTGGAATTGGCAGCGATAGTGTTTGCATTGAAATTGTGGAGGCACTACTTATATGGAGTGGCTTGCGAGATCTTCACCGATCATAAAAGCCTGAAGTACATCTTTACTCAAAAAGATTTAAATTTGCGGCAAAGACGTTGGTTGGAGCTTATAAAAGATTACGACTTGACGATCGCGTACACCCCAGGAAAAGGCAATGTGGTGGCGGACGCGTTGAGTCGAAACTTTGTGGGATCACTCAGTGTTGACAAACGAATATTGGAGGAATTGGAAAGCATGGGAATTGAGCTCCAGATTCGTGGCCGAAATGCACAATTGGCTCAACTTCAACTTGAGCCGAGTTTGTTAGAAAAGATAAAGACGGCACAGAGGACAGATGAGTTCTTGATTAAGATTGGCAGAATAGTGGAAAAGGGTGAAGCCAGCGACTTCACCAGGCACGAGGACGGATCATTGCGACTCAAGGGGAGGCTATGTGTCCCGAAGGATGAAGAACTCCGAAAAGAAATCTTGACAGAGGCCCATTATGCCAAGTATTCTTTGCATCCGGGAAGTACAAAAATGTATAAAGATTTGCGCACGACCTTCTGTTGGCACGGCATGAAACGAGATGTGGCCCTCTTTGTCTCGCGATGCTTAGCGTGTCAACGAGTCAAAGTGGAACACCAGAGGCCCGGCGGGGAGATGCAGAACCTCGCGATCCCAGAATGGAAATGGGATCATATAACCATGGATTTTATAGTTGGCTTGCCGAAGACGCAGCGGGGGAATGATGCAATTTGGGTCATCGTTGATCGATTAACCAAATCTGTACATTTTCTCGCAATGAAAACCACATGGAGCGTCGACCGGTTGGCTCAGCTATACGTGGATGAAATCGTCCGACTGCATGGAGTGCCAGCGTCAATAGTGTCGGATCGGGATGGGCGATTTGTATCACGTTTCTGGGTCAGTTTGCATGCTGCCATGGGAACACAATTGAAATTTAGTTCTGCATACCATCCCCAAACCGATGGCCAGACCGAGAGGGTGAATCAGATACTTGAAGACATGCTTCGGCTTTGTGCTATTGATCTGAAGACTAGTTGGGATACTCACTTGCCGCTAGCAGAATTTGCCTACAACAACAGTTACCAGTCAAGTATACAAATGGCTCCGTATGAAGCATTGTACGGGCGAAGGTGTCGGTCTCCGATTTGTTGGGATGATGTCGGTGAACGACAGGTACTTGGTCCGGAGATGGTGGAACAGGCCGTCGAGAAGGTCCGCATGATTCGGGAGAAGTTACGTGTGGCACAAAGTCGGCAGAAGAGTTATGCGGATACTCATCGACGACCATTGGAATTTATGGTGGGCGATCACATATTTTTGAAGGTGTCACCGATGCGCGGAGTTATGCGATTCGGTGCGAAGGGGAAGCTAAGTCCGAGATTTGTTGGCCCATTTGAAATTCTTAAGCGAGTCGGCCCTGTCGCCTATCTGATCGCGTTGCCACCGGCATTGGATGGAGTGCATGATATCTTCCATGTTTCCCAACTACGGAAGTATGTACACGATCCAAGCCATGTGGTAGACTTCGGTCCGTTAGGGCTAGGAGCTGACTTGTCTTATGTGGAGGAACCCGTGCAGATCTTGGATAGGAAAGATAAAATCTTGCGGAACCGAGTTGTTTCTTTGGTTCGAGTGCTTTGGCGAAATCATTCTGTCGAAGAGTCGACATGGGAACTTGAGGCAGAGGTGAAGGAAAAGTTTCCTTCGTTGTTTGACCTAGGTGGGTTTGTGTTTAAGTTTCGAGGACGAAACTTTTTGTTAGTGTATTAATATGTAATGCCCTGAATCCGTTGCGGAGCACGGTGCGGGCTAGCGGCCGAATGGTCGAGTCGGATGAGAATTGGGGAAACTTTACCAGGATCGCGGGATAATAAATTGAGATCCTTTTCTCGTTATGGATTGGACTCTTTTGAAATGATGCCCAAGATGCAGTGGCGCGCGTCTTGGGGGAAGAGTTCTATATAAGAGTCGCTTGCCCCAAGACCGTTGCCCTGCTGGTTTTCGATGTCGCTTTTGCTGTTGGCTTTTGTGTGCGTTTTCGTGATTGTTTTCGATGAATGTTTTCATGGATTTACTTTCACCGTCTACGCATTTCATATCGAATAACTGAGAGAAAGAGAAGAAGTATGCTGACCAGATGTTGGTGCCAATGCAGGTGCTAACGCAGTGAACCTAGGGTGACGTTGCGTGGAAGACCTCTTTCTCTCGGCAATTCACCAACAAGTGAGTGGCTTTGATCCTTCGACGATCCTTGATCTTCGCGCATAACAATGGTAGACTTGTTATTGCGTTCGGTGCTTAATAAAAGATGCCTAGTAATAATGTGGAAAAGATAATGAAAGATAAATTATCACATGGCTAGGCTTATGTTGCAAATCGAATGACGCTCGTATGCTATATGAATTGTTTAACAGGTGATGCAAAGACCCAAGTATTGGGCGGTAAGTATATCGGACTTCGGTTCGAAAGAATGGGTTACAAATGAATAGTCCCTTGGTTGGATGAACGAATATACGAGCCTATGGCTCAAGGCAAGTTGGTAAGATGGAAAGATGGGAAAATGGCAAGATGAAATGAGAACTACAAATATGTGTGGAAGATGCTATTATCATGCATGTCGTGTCTCTTATTAGTTAAGTTGCATTGCATGCATGGTCATGGACAACTTGTATACAAGGTAGTTCCCAGAACGGTAATCCGCGGCCACGGACCCGGTTCGTCCTAGGGGGAACAAGGAATTATGCCGACGTACTGGCATCGGTAAACGGGACTTGCAGTGGGGCTAGCTACCCGCACTGAAAGGGCACCGTTGTACCAAATAAGACGGTCCAGGATGGCGTGTCGCCAGTGACCTTCATATAGACAGGTGGCATAGCTAACATTGTCTTATGCAGGCAGAGTAAGTGGTATTCATAAATATGTACAGGGATGGCTATCGACCGTGGGTAAGATTCACCAAATTGGTGATCAATATGAACTGCTTATGTTAGAACAACATGAATTGCTTATGTTTCTAACATCACTGTATGCTTCTTATATTTCTCATCAAATATATGAATTGTTAATGGACCCTAAGGCAAGATAGAAAGAATACAAATCAATAGTGAACATTCATGTAATTTTACTACTGTTGATTTATGGTGAGATTGGTTACGGCCGCTCACCAGTACATATGTGGCAATGTACTGACCCTCGTCTCCACAGGTGCCGGGAACCTAGTGGATAATCATAGACGCTGAAGGCTTGCTGTCCGACTCTTTAGAAGCTTCGTACATCTTGAAGTTTCCACTTGAAGAAGAAGGCATTTTGCTGAAGGTGGTTATTGCTGCATTATTAATAAAGGGATATGATGTATGGAACAAGTTGTATCTCATTTCAATATTTCTGCAAGTTGTAGCCAAGTTTGGCCTTTCATCTCGGCTGTTTGAGAGCCTTATGTTTATGCAATGTAATTTCAAAGATATCAATAAAGAACTTATTTCAGATCATATCTGTGTTGCCAAAACTTCTCTATCATCCGCTGCGAATCTCTATTCAAAATGTCTCTTTTATAAAAGGAACACGAGCACGCCTTGTACAAGTGCAATTCCAGACTTGTACGGCATCACGCCTTAGCGAGGACGAACGATTCGGCATGAATCTAAGTGGAGGCGAACGATTCCCGAATCGGGGCGTGACAGTTTGGTATCCTGGAATCCGAGTCCGAGTACGATCAACAAAAATTAACTTACATCGTTGTTAGAATTAATCATTTTTCCTTCTAGAAAAATACTCCCACATAGCACACACTTGTGCCCCATTACACCTCATGTGCACACCTCAACACAAGCAATGCATTATATTGAGATACTCATCATTTGGTGTAGCCGATGTGGGACTATCTTTTCTAGTATAAAGGCAAAAACATCAACAATTTTCCACATATCTCAATATATGGGTTGAGCATTCCCCACAGTGACTGTCCATCATGCATTAGGAGAGATGTCGCTACGACTTGAATCTTCCCACATAGGCTAAATAACAGCATGATACAAGAATGAACTAAGGCTTGAATTCTGCACCATAACTGCAATTCTTTCTACTCATATAATGACATTAACTGTGCTTTTGGCTGCACATTAAAGGCCTTACGCCAGCTTGGTTTCGGGGTATGTATGTTGAGTGTCTACAAAGTTTCCCTCAAGAGTCGGCCTACATCTCTATCCATACACTCTAGGTGAGTTCTTTTAAAGAGTCTTGGCATGAAGCCTTTCGCTTCCTTGCGGTGCTACGTCGCTATGACATGGCCCAAAGTCGAGGCACTGCCTCACGTGGTGTCAAACCACCTGTAGCATGAGGCCCAGCCTCTTTGTAGTACCAAACTACCCAGTATGAAACCTTTCGCTTCCTTGCGGTGTTATGCCGCCGTGACATGGCTTGCAAAGCCGAGACACTGCCTCATGTGGTGTCACACCACTGTAACATGAGGCTCATCCTCTTTGTAGTGCTGCATACCACTCTTCATTCTACAACATTAGGCCCACTTGCCTATGTGCGGTGCTACGCTGCTGTGACTTGGCCCGAAGCCGAGGCTTTACCCTCACTAGGTACCTCATATGGTGTCACCCCACTGTAGCTTGGAGTACTACGCTCCTTTGTAGTGCTGTGCTATCCGTGCTTCCTGTAAAGCACGCCAGATATCCCAAATGCTCGAGAATTCATTAAGGCTTTCAAGCCATCCTCTCACATGACTTTGTTCTCTACAATAAACAAACAGTAGACAACAGTGGTTCTGGGTTCACAATCCCGCAAGATCCCAAAGGATTGCCTACTCACAATAGTTCTGGGTCTGAAACCCCGCAATATCCCAAGGGATTGTCCACTAACAGTGGTTCTAGGTCTGTGACCCCGCAGTATACCAAAGAATTGCCTACTGCACCTGATATTCTTCCAGTCAATGGTCCTCCCTTGAACCAAAAGCTAGATGCCTAGTAGATTTCTCTTTGAACTAATAGCATAAAACTTTATGGTAGGATTGCAGAGACACAATATCAGAACATCTTCAAGCCCATTTTTCTTGTTAACTAAGTCCTCAACCAGCTGACGCTTGAGACCTTTGGTTATCGGATCCGCCAGATTCTCCTGGCTCCGAACATCCACCACGAAAATGACTCATTTTTTAATAAGATCATTGACCGACCTATGCCTTAATCGCACAGTCCTCTTCTTACCATTGAAGAGGTCATTTGATGTCATCGCTGCAGTCGCCTAGTTGTCGCAGTAAATTGGCACTGCCGGAATCTGTGTACCAACCATAGAAAGATCATACATGAGCTCCCGAAGCCATTCTGCTTCATCTGCTGCAGTTGCTAGTGCATAAAACTCAGATTCCATAGACAAGTGTGAGAGCATAGACTGCTTCTTCGACTTCCACGATATAGCAGCTCCACCCATTTAGAATATGTATCCTCCTGTGGATCTTTCACTCTCTACTTCTGAGCACCAGCTTGCATCACTGAAGCCTTCTACTACTGTTGGATCTCCGCAGTAGTGCAGTGCATACTTCTGAGTCCTTTTGAGGTATCTCATAACCCTCTTCACAGCTTTCCAGTGCTCCACACCTGAATTACTTGTGAACCGACTCAGCGTCCCCACGACAAAAGCTATGTCAGGCCTTGTGGCAGTAGTCGCATACATCAAACTTCCGATGACGCTTGAATACTCCAACTGTCTGACGCTTTTCTTTGGATTTGGCTTCAGCTTCTTGTCACACGTATACGGCGTATCTATCCCTGGAAGATCCTGTTACCCATAGCGTGTGAACATCTTCTCAATGTAATGAGACTGTGACAATGTCACTCCAGTTTTCGTCCGGATGATCTTTATCCCGAGGATAACATCAGCTTCCTCTAAGTCCTTCATGCTGAACTTAGACGAGAGAAACTTCTTTGTCTCAGTGACACTTGCTAGATCTGTACCTAAGATCAGCATGTCGTCCACGTACAGACAAACGACAACTCCTCTCCCTTCAGCGAACTTTGTGTATACACATTTGTCCATATCGTTGAGCCTGTAGCCGTTTGATCTTATGACTTTATCAAACTTCTCATGCCACATCTTGGGAGTTTGTTTCAGACCATACAAAGATTTTACCAACTTACAGACTTTGTCTTCGAGGCCCTTGACGACGAATCCTTCTGGTTGTTGCATGTAAATCTTTTCAGTCAACTCACCATTCAGAAAAGCAATTTTAACATTCATCTGATGAATAACTAGCTTGTGAATTACACTTAGAGCAATCAACATCCTGATCATGGTAGTCATCCGTGCTACTGGAGCATAAGTGTCAAATTAATCAATCCCCTGCTTCTGAGAAAACTCTTTGGCTACCAACCTAGCCTTGAACTTATCAACAGTTCCATCGGAATTTATCTTCTTCTTGAAGATCCATTTACATCCGATTGATTTTGCTTCTTCAGGCAGATCGACCAACACCCACGTGTTGTTGGAGGTTATCGAGTCATACTCATCATTAATAGCCTCCTTTCAGAGGACAACGTCTCTGGTCTTTATAGCCTCATCATAGGTAAGCAAATCTGCTTCCACATAATAGGTGACAAAATTCTCTCCGAAGTCCTTCTGTCTCCTCATTCGCTTAGACACAGGGTCTATGAGTTCTGGTTCAATAGTTGTTCTTGCAACAACTTATTGGACTACATCGCTACAAGGAGCTTCAGCCTCCTGTGCACTCACACTATTTTTCGGAATATCTGCGAAAACAATGTTATTGTGCCTTGCAAATTTATCTTCAAAGAATTCTGCATCGCGAGACTCAATGATATGATTAGATTCAATATCAAGGAACCTCCGAGCATCACTCTTATTGGCATAACCCAAGAAGATTGTCTTCGTAGTCCTTGTACCTAGCTTCTGAATCTTCAAATCTGGAAGTTTCACATACGCCAGACACCTCCACACTCAAATAACATTCAAGTTAGGGCTGACCTTGAACCAGAGTTCATGAGGAGTGACATCGGAAGTTGCATGCAGTACTCTATACAGAATGAGAGTAGCAGTAAGCACTACTTCGCCCCAAAAGAAATTTGGAAGACCTACAGTCGACAGCATTGAGTTCATCATCTCTGTTAACGTTCTGTTCTTCCTTTCTGCAACACCATTTGATTGAGGGGACTACGGAGCAGTCGTCTCATTAACAATTCCATGTTCTCTGCAGAACGATGCGAATTCATGAGACCTATACTCTCCACCTCGGTCACTTCTGAATAGTTGTAGATCGGTTTAACGTTCAGCTTCAGCCCTGAAGTCTCTGAACTACTCGAATGCTGCATCCTTCTACTTGAGAAGTCATGCGAACATGCATTTCGAGAAACACTTCGAACCGGCCTCTGTGGAAAATTGATAAAAGTCACAGATATCTGAGTGTACTAACTCCAGATGATCAGTACTTTAGTTCAATCGTCTGAGCAGCTTCCTGACAGTCTTGTATCTGCACAGACCTTAAATTCCTCCACCTCGTTACCCCCACATTCTGAAGATAAGGTCCCGGTATGACAGCTTGAGTCTGCTTCTATCATAAAACAACTCTCAGTCCATTCAATGAAGTAACTTCATCGCCATCAGCAGAAGTTCGAACATCCCTTCAGCACCGAACATTTTTTTGAAGCATGTTCCTCATCAAGAAATTACCATCTAGCTAGTACGAATGTCCATCTTTTAAGTCTGTATCAGATAATAGACTTTCTGAGATCAGATCTTCGGAAATCTCTGGTACGCGTAACACATATTTCAGTGTTCTTGTCGGTGGTTCATAACCACTGTCTCGATCTTCAGATATTCTGCTAGGTACATGTTCGCCATCGAGACCTTCGTCATAACACGGCTCGTCCTTGGTGAACAACTCATTTGAGAGCACACATGGTCAGATGCACTAATGTCAGACCACTAGTCAGCTACCACGCTAAATAACTCAACCTGTGCAACAATAGCAACCAAGTTAAATAATCAAAATAACCAAGTTTAGCCATACCTGCTTTTTGGTTTGGGTTTGGCCCTGCAATCCTTCTTGAAGTGACCCTTCTTGCCACAGTTGAAGCAAGCACTATCGCCCTTAGGTCTTTTGAGCCGACTTCACCTACAGCTGGTGAGAGTCCTTAGCTCGTCTTCAACATGAATCCAGTGCAAGAGGCGTTCAAGATCTACCTCCATCTTCTTGCGGTGCAAGTCCGCAATAAAATTGCTCTACCTAGGTGGGAGCTTGGCGACAATGCCCCCGACGACAAATGCATCGACAAAGGTATGCCGTCATCCTCAAGTTTCTGACGTAACTTGAGAAACTCTTTGACTTGAGGCAACATCGTCTTATCGTCCTCAAATTGCATCTTGCAGACCTTTTCGGTCATGTGAATCTTGTTCCTGTTTTCATCTGCCTTGTAGAAATTCTCTACAGACTCCCAGATGTCCTTAGCATGGACTGCCTTGCTGTATAACTCTGCCACAGAGTCTTCCATAGAGTTTAAGATAAGCAACTTGCAAAGGTTGTTATCTCTCCTCCACTTGGATTGCAGAGCAGTGGCCTCAGCGACCATTCGAGCATTTTCACCTTCTGGACTTAAAGGCTCAGGATCTGTCAACACGTAGTCAACACTCACGAGTTGAAGATTAAGGCTGACCTTTCTCTTTCAGACGTTGTAATGCTTCCCGTCAAACTTCTCAAGTTTGTTAAAACTTGTGTCGAGAAGGTTTGCACGGTTGTTTTCCATTGAATATAAATCTTGCTTTGAGATTGTTATTCCTGATGCTTAATTTTCGATGGAAAACAGAGAATCGAAACAGTTGTTAAAATAGCAACAACGTTTCGTAGCAACACTTCAAAGAAGGTGCACTACAGAGATCCTTGGAGGATTCTGGGTAACGAAAATCTAAAAAGATTTCGTTACAACAGCAAACGGATGTAGAACTTCTTTTAGGAAGGTACAAATCGAGTTGCTAGCAGCAGCAGCGACGAAAGCCCACAAGAGATTTCTGATTAGATCAGAGAAGAAGAGAAAGAAAGAAGAAAGAGAAAGACAACTTTGCTTGGGTGATTAGATAACCGTTGCTCAAAGCAAGATTCGTCTATATACGATCCGCATCCAGGAACCAGCAAGTTCTAGAAAACTTCTGGAACGCTCGTCAGTCAATATTTGAGACTTGAACGGGCTTCCTGGACTTTACGGACTCCTTTAACTCTCTTCTTGGTGCATCTTAGAAAGGAGGTCAGGGGGCTCTATTTATAGAGTGTAGTGAGACTTCACCATCTCTCCTATTCGATGTGGGACTAAAATACCAATACTCTAAAATAGAGTTTGATGTTTTACATCATTCCACAATCAATATAGTCGAGTACTAGCCCACGCCTACCCCTCGAACACACGAGGTATCCTGGAGTCCGAGTCCGAGTCCGATCAACAAAAAATCAACTTATATCATTGTTAGAATTAATCTTTTTTTTTTCTAGGAAAATACTCCCACATGGCACACACTTGTGCCCCATTACACCTCATGTGCACACCTCAACACAAGCAATACATTATATTGAGATACTTATCATTTGGTGTAGCCGATGTGGGACTATCTTTCCTAGTCTAAAGGCAAAAACACCAACACTTTTTTCACGAATTTTGGTCTAGAATCGATTGATGGTGTACTGAAATTGATAAGAATTTCGTACAGACTTGGGTTTGATCTTTATTTTTATTTTTATTTTATTTTTTGACTCTTTTTTTTATGGATTTTGATTGAGAATCAGTTGTTGGCCAATTGAAATTGATAAGAAAATTGCACAGACTGGAGTTTCAAAAGTTTTGAGTTTTTTTATGCATTTTGATCTAGAATCAATTGCTGGTGTGTCGAAACTGATAAGGAATCTGTGCAGGCTTGTTGGAATGGGTTCCAAGCTCGTTGGCTGTGGTTCAGCGGTGCCGAAGCTTCAAATTTCTAACGATGACCTCTCTAAGATTGTGGAAACTTCAGATGAATGGATTTCTGTTCGCACAGGGATTCGTAACCGACGAGTTCTTACAGGTATTCTGGCATTTTATATTTTATACATAATTTGCATGATAACTATTTGTAGAAAATATGACTAGTACCACCATATCTCAAGTAGTCTTATACACTATTGATTAAGTGAATACTACCTTCCAAGTACAACAAGATTTTATGCAAGAAATTGGTACAAATAAAGAGCTAACTATGTCCATATCGTCGTCAGTAATGTGCACCATACAAGGTTTGAAAACGGGTTGCGCTGCTGATGCCATGTTAGTCCTTTGCCACTACACCAAAATTCTAGATTGTGACGAGAATGGTTATATTTTTACGTTATTTTGGTGTATGATTGCAGTTTGAACGCCCTTTCTATGATTGAGAGTTGTATTCACGCCAACGGTATAGTTCTTTTAGAAATGTGCTTAAATGAGTTCAAAAGAACATTTGAACTTGGGTTACTCTGATACCAGGTTAGAGTCACTGCCATTACAAATCTCTAGATTTGAGATGCGGGTTGAGGTCCTAAGTTGCAGTAACATGGGAAAATGGTGTCCGTATCCATATCGTGCACGTACATGTACCCTTGTTCATATTCATGCATCATAGGTGACTTCTTATGTACCTATTCAAAAATGTCCGCATCCTGTATCATTGTCCGTATTTGTGCAACATAGGTTGAGGATTATGTTTTTATAGTATTCCTAAACTCACTGTTTCTTTTTTATTTAGAAACTACAAAAGGAGCAGGCAGATATTCTGCTGCTAATTGAATTCACGAATGCATCCTATTGTATATGAGTAGGTAATTTCCTGACAGGTGAGGAAACTTTGGGCGGGCTAGCCATGGAGGCAGCAAAGAGGGCTCTTCAAATGGCCCAAGTTGAGGCTGACGAAATTGACCTTATCATATTGTGCACATCCACTCCGGATGATCTATTTGGAGGTGGTGGTGGGGTAAGCTTCAGAAGATATTACTTTAGAATAGGATTTTGAGTTTTTTTTTCTGCTTTACATGATGCAGTAACCATAGACAACTAAGATTAATTTAGCTTGATTGCTTTTGATGCTTATGTGAGCATAAACTAATCATGCCATTTTAAATCTGACTGATAAAATTTCAACAAGAGCTTCAAAGTTTTAAAGGTTTATGGAATCCTTTGTTGCAAGTCTATTACACTCCTTCTCAACAATATTAATGCAGAAACTATCAATAGATTCCATATTCAGTAACTTTTCTTTCCTTTGCTGGCACTTAAGGATGTCCAATATTGATGTTATCATACACTACTTTAGAATCTTTATATAGCTTAATTGACATTTTATAATATTTTTTTGCTTTAGAAAACAATAAATATTCTCCCTCCCAATTTCCATTGTTTTGCTAGGTCATTTGATGATGGATTAATTTAAATTTCCATGAGAACATTGAGAAGCATTACATGTCGATTTCACTTAAAAGTGCTCATTCCAAACCACCATGACTCCTTGCATTTAAGTTATACAATGAATTTGCATTGTTCAATTTCAGTGAGTTGAAGCTCACAATGATAAAGAGATGCATGCAACCTAAGGAACTGAAAATCAAGTGAAAGAAAATACTCTTGAGAAAATGAAATAGTTAAGGTAGCAAGTAATTGCTATACATTTATCTTTTTAGAAAATTACAAATCTCTTGCTTATATGAGGGTGAGCCCATAACTTTCTTTTCTTTCTTTGGGGTGGGGGGGTAGGGTGGGAAATGTTGAAGATATCGCCCGGTATGGGTGGTGTACTGTCCAATATACCGTTTTAGATGAATCAACAATATAATACGCCTATCTGATCCGCTCCATGAAAATAACGACCAATTTGAGAGAAATATCAACCGATATTTTGCATAAACCGGCCAGTAAATTGGCCGGTATACCGGGTTGGCCATATCGGGATTGTTTTTGTGTAGTTGAACTTATAAAACTTTTTCTTTGCAATTTTCTTAAAATATTGTTTTACTGTACCAAAAGAGACCTTTAATTCCTCAAGTTTGCTTTCTTTTCCTGTAAAAATTAGAAGGTTTACTTAGTAAAAACTTTATGATTCATCTTCAAGCTCATATATTAAAGCTGCTAAGAGATACGATAAAGTTTACATTGGAGATACAAATAGTTTAGTCTTAAATTTAAAATTAAATATCACAAAGTTTTACTTCAAGAAAAAGTTAACTTTATAATTCATCTTCAGATGCTTTTATATATCATGCTTTGTGAACTTTGTGGAGACAAACTTGTCTTATTATTAGTTTGAAAGATAGTTTTTAGTTGTTTAATTATCAGAAATATTTAAAGACACTTGTTAGTTTTATATTAATGCACTAATTCTTATCGTAAATGCATATATTAAGAAAATTATAATCATATACCAAAATGGCTCCATATATCCCAATATGCGGCAGTAAGACAAACCCTCAACCAATATAGGACCTGTATCCGATATCCTTGGGGTGGGACAAAATATCTTCACTTAAAATTTGACTAACACATACACACTTACCAAGTGGACCAACATTCATTTATAATTTTTTTTCCGTAAAACATTAAGTATATAAAGTATAGACATATTACATATAAAAAAATAGTAGGAAACCAAATATTTTTCACCCCCTCCCCCTCCCTTAGGGTGGATCCGCCCTTGCTTGCTTATAAAGATTCTAGCTAGGATGAAGGGTTTATTATGATAGAGATTTCAAATTTTAATAAAGAAATCATCTGCTTTAAGAAACATGCTAGAATATGACAGAAGATCATGCCTAATCCATAATGGTTTATCATTTAAGAATTTTGTCTTGGTCTCTTTTGGTCGGGTACGAGCATTTGCGAACTAACCTTGAGGAACTGTCATGCTTATCAAGAAAACAGATGAACATGATTCTTGCCAAATGATATTTCATGTGTTCCTTTATGAAACTTGCAAGAACATGACATAAGATCATGCCCTAGATACCATTAGGGGTGTTAATGAGTCGAGCTTTGAGTGAGAACCCCCATGCTCGACTCATTCCCTCTAAAGAAAAGTAAAGCTCGAGCTGCCTAAATTTGAGCTCAAGTTTACTCTCTATAATACTTGCAAGTTCAAGTTCGGATACAGACTCTTTTAAATTAGAAAGCCTGAAGGACTTGGATTACGGACAAGCTTAACCCTAAATTAAACTTGTTTATGAGCTCAAGAGATTTGATCCAAACTTAAAGTGTATCTCGGTGAGCTTAATACCAAATTGAAAGTGGTTATGAACTTAATACTAAATTGAAATATTTATTAGTGTAAAGATACTTTCGTATGAAATATATAAATACAAATGAGCGGGCTCGCGAGTTTAACGAGCCAAATACCTCTAATATCTCGCTTGTTTATTTAATAAGCCTATTCTTAGGCTCAAGCTCGTGCGAGCTCAAGATCTCGGCTCGTGAACTTTCAACGAGCCAAGTTCGAGCCGGCTCAGGAATAGCTTGGTGAAAATATAGTTGTCATTTCAGGGGAAAAAATAGTTATGGGGTCTTTTCTATAGCTAGGTTGGTTACGAGCTAGGAAGTACGACAATCCAAAAATCTAGCTGTGTCATGTCGGATGCGTAGCGGACAAGCATCAGACGCAACACATACACTTCAAATAGATGTCGTATCCCTGTTACCATATCCTTAAAGGTCGTGTATTATCCGTGTACATGCAACATAGGTTACAAGCCTTTACAGACTAACCTCGAGGGAATTAACATGCTTAAAACAAAGATCAAAATGATCTAGTGGTTGGCTGAACTCATTTGTTTCCATTGACCACGCAATACTAAAACATCCTGGACTTGAGTGCTTGAGAAAGAAAATATGCATGAATCATTGGTCTTTTTACTGCCTTATACTCGGTGTTTTTAAAAAGCTCTAGGCGCTCCTAGATGAGATGTCTCGCCTCATCGCCTAGCAGCACATAGCCTCGCCTTTAGAAGAAAAATGCCACCTAGACAGTTTCTCAATCTTCCTTTTCATAATACATTTTTTTTTTCTGTATCTCATGTTAGTTTATCCAACCAAATCTGTCATATATCCCTAAAAACTCATCAAACTTGAGTTTTTAGACCATAAACTAAAGAAACGGGTCAAAAAAAACCAAATTATCAATAAAAAAAAACAAACTAACTTAACAAGATCACAAAATAGTCTACGAAATATAACATTAAGTTTACAAACAATAACATCACGCATAAGTCATTATGATAGAAGACAAATTGTTTAAATAAAAAAAACAAATGTAAGATAATCAACGAGCCAATGTTCCACATTCCAAATTCTCCTTTTTTCATTTAAGTATATTTAGTTAGTAACTTATAGTTTTGAAACTTAAAAAAGACTATTTGGTCTTTTAAAACTTAAGCATGCAACTTTCAAAACCAATAAAATCAAACAAGCCCATAAAACTTATATATAAAAAAACTGCATAAAACACCCAACACACCTAGGCTGTGTGTCTGGGCGAGCCTAATTACCCATTCGCCTAATCTTGCCTTCGGCGCATTTCTCGCCTAGGTGTCAACGTCGTATAAAAAGATACCTCGCTTGCCTTTGGATTAGGTGGTGAAACATCCCCTCTTGCCCTTTGGGCGCCTAGGCGTGCCTGGGTGGTGCCTTTAACAAAATAGTCTTAAACTTTATTGCTTGTCCTGACTTATATGCATGTATGTATTAATCGTTTTATTGGATCCATCTTTTGCCTAAATTAGGTTATTTTCGACTTTCTTTTCTCACATTTTTTTCAGGTTCAGAGAGATCTTGGGTGCAAAAATGCTTGGACCTTTGACGTTACAGCTGCATGTAGTGGGTTTATTGTGGGGCTAATAACAGCTTCTCGCTTTATTAAGGGTAACTTAATCGTTTAGTTTCCTACTTTCTGTTTTTGGTATTTTTTGCACATTTTGTAAGATACTTGTGCTTCAATTACAGGTGGCGGGTATCAGAATATTCTAGTAATTGGAGCAGATGCACTTTCACGCTATGTGGACTGGACAGATAGAGGCTCATGCATTCTTTTTGGCGATGCTGCTGGTGCTGTACTAGTCCAGGTATTTGGCTTTTTGTAGCTTTTATACACTGAAGTTGTTCATAGTCTTTTCTGGTCATTTATTATGATACAAAGTTAATATCTATTAATATAGGGCTTATTTGCACTTAAATATCCTCCGCTTTGCCCTATGTTTACTTTGCTATCTGACCTATCATTTTTATTCACATGACTATCCTGTTATGAAGCAGAGGTACTTAATTAATGAAGGGGTACCCGTACTGGGTACTTATCAGGTATTGGTACTCCGTGGGTACTCCTCGGTACTTACCGGGTACGCACCTAATTTTTTTTTTTTTTTAATTTTAATTTTAGGTACTTTGTGGGTACTTCTTTGGTACATTGTGGATACTTTCTAGTGCAAATCACTGGATATAACCTTATCTTTTAGAATATACCTTCCGTATTTTTATTTGAGAAATCAAGTTTCCTTTTCTTAATTTTTAAACTTAAATGGTCTTCAGTCTAAAATTCATTTGATGACCATAATAAAAGAAATTTATAAGCTTAGTTTTACTTATGAAGGTGCATGACTAGACTTACATATATATATATATATATATATATATATATATATATATATATATATATATATATATATATATATATATATATATATTTGGAAAAGGGTAAATTTTATTCCAAAAGTAATGCAATAGTCTTACAACATACAATCAAAGTGGGACTCCCACTCATCAATTCCCCATATCATTTACATCAAACTCGATATTATGGAGAATGCCTACCGGAGGGGTGACCAGCCGCTCAAATATCCGACGGTTTCGTTCCCGCCAAACATGCCAAACTGAAGCGGCCAGTCGAACTCTGGCGGTCCGGAACCAGTCCTGCCCTCGGCCCCTGCTATCCCGGAGCACCGTGATGATGTCCCCAATACCCTTCCCGGAGATGCACACTCCCAACACTCTACTCTGCTCCGACCAAATCTGCCATGCCAGTGCGCACTCGAAGAAAATGTGCTTTATAGATTCATGCTCCAGACAGCAAAGCACACACTTGGGGTCTGGAACCTGCACTCCAAACGAACTCAGGCGATCCCTAGTCAAAAGGCGGTCCAGTAGAAGCTTGTAGACACAAAGCTGCATCTTCCTGGCCAGGCCCTTGCACCAAACGAACTCGTAGTCAGAACTCTGAGGAAAGGTGCGCCGGATGAGGTTGTAGCAGCTCCGGAATTGGAACTCCCCAGTTCCCGGAGTAGCTCATGTTGGCTCCCAAATCCACCGATTAGCAGGCAAAGTCGGATCAATAACAATAGAAGTAATGATCCCGCCCAGCCCTTCAGTAAACCGATAGGACTCCGGCCTCCACTCCCCGTCGCGAATGATGCGGCTACACGTCAGACCACGCCTGTCCTCCTGGTGTGTTGGGGCTCCCCTGATATCCACAAGCGAATGCCGATCTATCCAAGGATCCCGCCAGAGGTCCGTACCAGACCCATCCTTCATGATCCTCCAGATTGCAGATTTGAGCACCCCCCTGTGTCTCAAGATAGTCTTGAATGTGACTGAGTGATTGTTGTCAGTAGCACACGTCCAAAAGTTGTCCTGCTTCACGTATCTGTTGTGCATCCAGACCGCCCAGAGAGATCTCCCGCTAATGAATCTCCACGCCAGCTTAAGCGCGGAGGCCTCCCTAATCTCCAGCAACGGCCTGAGTCCCACTCCTCCCTCCTTCCTGGGACGACAGAGCTGCTTCCAGGAGATCGCATGCATACCCTGTAGTGTCCCGTCCCGCTCAGTCAATCGGAGGAATCGAAACGCCGACGGCGTTCGAACTTAGCCTTGCAACGACTGCTTGAAGACATCGCTCGGTCGAGGCGATCGCACACTCAGGTGGGATAGTTTCGGTGAACTTGCCTCATCTTTGCCTTCACATAATAAATCGCATGTTTTCAACTTACACAAGTAGGCTTGATAATAAAAGTGACGAATCCACGTAGCTAAAGGGAATAATTTCGACGGTCGAATTGAGTCAGAATATGAAAAGGTCCAATGGTTGGCTTACAGTTGGTGCACGGCGTGCCTTGAAAATGACACTGGGTCCTTCGTCCCGTGGCTTGGGAGAAGGAGAGTTGGTCTTCGACACAAAACTATGAACTCGCCTAAGTCATAGGCGTCGTCCGCGTAAATGCTCGATAAAGCATGTACGTTTCTGTAATGCAAGGCTTGGCATAGTCTTTGCTCGTCCCTTGGATTAAGTTGTAGGCTTGATTAAGTTAGGCAAAGTGATAGTGGTCGACCTAAGTCATTCCAAGTACGGTCCTACAAGTTCTACGGCTGGGTATGACAACTTAGTCTTACGGTTTCAAGCCCGTCATATAGAGTATGTCTTGGGCGGTGGCGTCGCGTAGAGTTCAAGTTGGTTTAAGGCACGATGTCACGGACTTAGTGTTTTCAGGCACTGGCCACGGTTGATTCATTGAGTTTGGAAAGTGTTGTTGCGAATGAAAAGATAAATGCAATGGCACGAACACGAATGAATGTGCAAGTTTTCAAAGAAAATGTAGGCTACATCTTAACAACTAAAAACATGTCTTTGCACGGTCATTGGACAACTTGTCGACAAGGTGAGCGTTTCTCCGCACGACAACCCGAGGCCACGGGACCGTTGCGGCCGAAAAAGGAAACAAGTAATTAGCTGTGCTGGGCACGGATTAGGCGAGGACTTGCAGCGGGGCTCGCTACTCACGCTGAAAGGACCCCGTCTAACAAAAGCTAAAGGAGTCCACGATGGCTCTGGGAGTCAGTGACCAAATTCATATAGATGAGTCGGCATGGCGGCAATCCGCATGTGTGCCTTTGGACTGAGTTGAGTTGAATGTGTATGTACAGTTAGAACACAATGTTGGGCCTAAGATTTGGTTGCAACATAAGCGACGTGCTTCGGCACGAGATGCGGTTTTGAGTCTTATGTTGTCGGCATATAAGTTGCATAGTTATAATTGAGTTGTTTGAGTTTAAGTCAGGAAACCGCCGCAAGGCAAAGTTGGTTGAGTGACACTAACAATCACAATTCTTGATTGGGTCAGTTGGTGATCAAAGTAGCAAGGGCCGCGAGGTAGCGATATAGTTTAGTCACCCTGAGTTGCGAGATACGGCACGATGGATTCCTAGCACGATCACATAGAAATGGAGCCTCATCGCGTAGTTGCGTCTCTGATTAAGTGCCGTAAGGCAAACACGACTTGATACGGTAACGTCGATGTTGCAAGCACGGGATGGTCTTGAAACACGAAATAGGCCAAGGCGTCGGTCCTAAAATAATCCTAAGGCAAGACTAGAAAGACAATTGATAAGAAGTGACTACGTTGCACAAAGTAAATCAAACGTGTTGGGTTTGTATGTGTGGGCGAGGAGCTCATTCCACCAGTACAGTTGAGTACTGACACCCACATAGTTTTCATGTGCAGGCACAGGTAGAAGCTCGTGGCGCGGAGCTCGCTTGGATGCGTCGAGGCATGGAGTTCCTTAACGATTCGAAGCGTGCGGCCGCATGGAGTAAAGACTTATACGGGACATAATATATGGACGTCGCCTTCCGAAGCTTCCGCTGGCTCAAGACTTGTAATTGAGAGATGAGAGAGCTGAGTGACTTGTAATGTGAGAAGAGTGAGCTTGAGAGACTTGTAATCTTGGCCTTGCGCCCATTGTAACCTTTGTTTCAATATTAATAAAGAGCTTTCTGTTGAATAACTTGTGTTTGTTCTAAATTTCCGCTGCATGTTCAATGTCTCTGCATGGGACTTCTGTGCGACGATCCTGTCGCAGCCGCTGAAATTGGCCGTTATGGAACCCGCCTTGCACGAGCGCAATCTAGGCTCGTGCGGCATCACGCCTTAGCGAGGACGATCGCTCCTACGGGAGCGGGACGTGACATAATGGTATCAGAGCACGACTTTACGTCCTTGGACTATCGATTGAATTCTTTAACTTCGTTGTTTCCGCAAAACTCAGTTGCTTCCGCAAAGTTGATATCGTTGGTGCGCTCTCTCTTAATTGTCCCACGGGATGTCCATACTAACTATTTTACAAAACATAGGAGAACAGTTTTTGACAAGAAACAAAAGATGGTTTGCGTAAGCATGGTTAGGTAAGTCGGGCTGGGTATATACACCAAAGTTGCGTCGACCTTAGAAAAGTCAAGTGCGGGATTCAAATTGTGTCGGGCAAGAATGAGTTGAACTCGATTGAGTAAGTGGGATGACTATCGATAGGGATGCTATCAAACGGCGATATCGTCGGTGCGATATAGATGAGCGTACTTGAAATTCGAGTAATAGTTCGAATGGAAAATTTAAAGAAGTCGATTGTGAATCGAATGATAGTTTTGAGGATTTGTTGAATGACTTCATCCCTGAGTGGTGTATGCGATAGCCTCAGGGATGTCGATCGATCGATTGAGGATGCGGGGTGTCGGTGAGTCTATCAGCAAGCGTCGCGCGTATGCAAAGCCTTAGATTGAGTGTCGTTGAACAAGTTATAGTCTTAAAGATTTGATGATGTGTGATTCAAACAACTTAGAGTTGACGCGCACGGAACGTGCACGGGATTGAGGATTTCGCAAGTATAAAACGCGAAAATGAGCGAGTAGATGAAATCGAATCGAGGAAAAGTTAAGGTGTAGCGAATAGATAATTTGATCGAGGAAATTGATATGGATCGTATACGAAAAGTTAGCACGACAGATAGATAGCGTACATGAAAAGTTGAATTTTGAAGTTACGCAATGACTCTAAGGATTGGATTGAATGTTGCTCGATGATTTGAGTTAGCAAGGAATCATACGAATTGAGGAAATACGTTGGTCGATGACTTAAGATGGACGGATGGACGATAAGTAAATTTGGTTTGAGGAAATTGATGTTGTGAATGAATCGAGGGATAATGATCGAACTTAAATCTGAATGTCAAGGAGATTATACAGTCGGACGATAGCATCATTCGCACGACTCGAAATTGGTTGGAAAGGAAGATCGTCAGGTTACGCATGTCATCGATGGTATTGAGGCGTATCAAAGATCGATATGCGATAACTCGGGGGTACTCTGACTCGGCAAATGACGATCGTGCAAGTGTTATTGTTCGGTTGGATGCTATACCTAGGATTTTGATCGAGATGAATGTTGGATGAAAATGATTGTGTCTTGAGGGTTACGCGGATAACCACAACGTCGACGATCTTGTCTTGTGCGAGCGCAACTCAAGCCTCGCACATGCATCGCGTCGGATTTGGGGCGATTGTTCCGCGTGAGCGCTGGCATGGTGATTCATGTCGCGGTAATGATCGAACTCAAAAAATCTGGATACGGCAACTTTGATTGTCTCGATTTGTCGGTTTGATGCGAAGAAAAATTTGAGGATGTTAGGACTTGCGATTGATGAATGAAATAAACTTGAGGATTGAGTAGATCCAATCCGCGCATCGAGAATAAATTAGTCTAGACGCAAAACAAGAGTTACGTCCCGATGAGGATAATTATCCCGCGGGAGCGTGCATGGTGATTCATGCTCATCGTGGATAATCTGACTCGCGTGAGATCGGGACGCAACATATTGTTAAGCTAGACGACCTCACGATCGATTACGTGAATTGGAATAGATGACTTAGGAAATATGGAATGTGAAATTTGGTTAACGACTAAATTGTGTCATAGCGTGCTTGAAATGAGAAGGATTGATAGGCGAACTATATCGAACGTGTTTGAAGGGATAGACTATACAAGATGACTTATTGAATGAGCGATTTGGATACGTCGTGAAATTGGTTGAACGTGAGTTGTAGAATGGCTTTGCTGAATGACTCGGATCCCGTGCGACAAAATGTTGAGATGTGTGCAGGCAATCTATGCTCGAAGTTTAGAAATCGGAGTGATGCGAGCTTGGGTAGAAAATCCCGTACTATCAATTTGGTTTGACCTTAGAATGGGGTCAGTGTTGATATTGTTGTTTGGGAACTATGATTCCAATACTGACGGAAAGACATAGCCTAGCGGTTAGGCAGACGTCCGAGTGCGAAGAGGTAGGATTTGTGGAAGAACCACTCGCGAGCCTCAGTTGACATGCATGTATATCAAGGACGCTTGAATATGTGCACGATCCGGCTCGAGTGGTGATGGCAGAATTCGCTATCACGAGGCTTGGCTGAAATGCATATATTTTGGGGACGCCTAAAATATGTGCACGATCCAACTAAGTGATACGTTGAATCAAGTGAGACTTGAGGAACGGGAAAGTGTCGAGGATTTTGAGATTGTAAGTTTTGAAGAAAGGATTGAGGGTAGCACGAGCGTGGCTCGGATTTGAGAATTGCATAAGAGAAATGTATGGGAGAAACGTAGGATGTTGAGTCGAGGGATAAGTCGATAAGTGTACTCAGTTAGTTTCGAGGACGAAACTTTTTCTGAGTGGTGTATGATGTAGTGCTCCGTCCCGCTCAGTTAATCGGAGGAATCGAAACGCCGACGGCGTTCGAACTTAGCCTTGCAACGGCTGCTTGAAGACATCGCTCGGTCGAGGTGATCGCACGCTCAGGTGGGGTAGTTTCGGTGAACTTGCCTCATCTTTGCCTTCACATAATAAATCGCATGTTTTCAACTTGCACAAGTAGGCTTGATAATAAAAGTGACGAATCCACATAGCTAAAGGGAATAATCCCGATGGTCGAATTGAGTCAGAATATGGAAAGGTCTAATGGTCGGCTTAGAGTTGGTGCACGGCGTGCTTTGAAAATGACACTGGGTCCTTCGTCCCGTGGCTTGGGAGAAGGAGAGTTGGTCTTCGACACAAAACTATGAACTCGCCTAAGTCATAGGCGTCATCCGCGTAAATGCTCGATAAAGCATGCACGTTTCTGTAATGCAAGGCTTGGCATAGTCTTTGCTCGTCCTTGGGTTAAGTCGTAGGCTTGATTAAGTTAGGCAAAGTGATAGTGGTCGACCTAAGTCATTCCAAGCACGGTCCTACAAGTTCTACGGCTGGGTATGACAACTTAGTCTTACGGTTTCAAGCCCGTCATATAGAGTATGTCTTGGGCGGTGACGTCGCGTAGAGTTCAAGTTGGTTTAAGGCACGATGTCACGGACTTAGTGTTTTCAGGCACTGGCCACGGTTGATTCATTGAGTTTGGAAAGTGTTGTTGCGAATGAAAAGATAAATGCAAGGGCACGAACACGAATGAATGTGCAAGTTCTCAAAGAAAATGTAGGCTATGTCTTAACAACTAAAAACATGTCTTTGCACGGTCATTGGACAACTTGTCGACAAGGTGAGCGTTTCCCCGCACGACAACCCGAGGCCACAGGACCGTTGCGGCCGAAAAAGGAAACAAGTAATTAGCTGTGCTGGGTACGGGTTAGGCGAGAACTTGCAGCGGGGCGAGCTACTCACGCTGAAAGGACCTCGTCTAACAAAAGCTAAAGGAGTCCACGATGGCTCTGGGAGTCGGTGACCAAATTCATATAGATGAGTCGGCATGGCGGTAATCCGCATGTGTGCCTTTGGACTGAGTTGAGTTGAATGTGTATGTACAGTTAGAACACAATGTTGGGCCTAAGATTTGGTTGCAACATAAGCGACGTGCTTCGGCACGAGATGCGGCTTCGAGTCTTATGTTGTCGGCATATAAGTTGCATAGTTATGATTGAGTTGTTTGAGTTTAAGTCAGGAAACCGCCGCAAGGCAAAGTTGGTTGAGTGACACTAACATTCACAAGTCTTGATTGGGTCAGTTGGTGATCAAAGTAGCAAGGGCCGCGAGGCGGCGATATGGTTTAGTCACCCTGAGTTACGAGGCACGGCACGATGGATTCCTAGCACGATCACATATAAATGGAGCCTCATCGCGTAGTTGCGTCTCTGATTAAGTGCTTAGGGTAACGTTGATGTTGCAAGCACGGGATGGTCTTGAAACACGAAATAGGCCAAGGCGTCGGTCCTAAAATAATCCTAAGGCAAGACTAGAAAGACAATTGATAAGAAGTGACTACGTTGCACAAAGTAAATCAAACGTGTTGGGTTTATATGGGTGGGCGAGGAGCTTATTCCACCAGTACAGTTGAGTACTGACACCCACATAGTTTTCATGTGCAGGCACAGGTAGAAGCTCGTGGCGCGGAGCTCGCTTGGATGCGTCGAGGCATGGAGTTCCTTGGCGATTCGAAGCGTGCGGCCGCATGGAGTAAAGACTTATACGGGACATAATGTATGGACGTCGCCTTCCGAAGCTTCCGCTGGCTCAAGACTTGTAATTGAGAGATTTGAGAGAGCTGAGTGACTTGTAATGTGAGAAGAGTGAGCTTGAGAGACTTGTAATCTTGGCCTTGCGCCCATTGTAACCTTTGTTTCAATATTAATAAAGAGCTTTCTGTTGAATAACTTGTGTTTGTTCTAAATTTTCGCTGCATGTTCAATGTCTCTGCATGGGACTTCTGTGCGACGACCCCGTCGCAGCCGCTGAAATCGGCCGTTATGGAACCCGCCTTGTACGAGCGCAATCTAGGCTCGTGCGGCATCACGCCTTAGCGAGGACGATCGCTCCTACGGGAGCGGGGCGTGACATACCCCCCCTCTAAATAAAGTCTGTACAGAGCCGCTCCACTTTTCGAATGGTAGCAACAGGGAGAAGGATGGACTGTAGCCAGAAATGGGCCACAGCCGAAATCACCGATCTGACCAGCTCGATGCGTCCACCAAATGACAAATCAGCGGCTTGCCAACCTTCCACTCTCCTCTGAACGTACTCCACCAGACTATGGCAGTCCTGATGCCGTGCATAGTGGACTGTGAGAGGCACTCCTAAGTATCGCACCGGAAGATCACTTCTCGCGATACCCAGCACATCGGTCCGCTCCTCCTTCTGGGAACATAGGAGCTAAAGTAAATCCGACTCTTATCCCTTGTTCATCTGGAGGCCCGAGAGGGAGTGCAATTCTTCCATAATCGTCGCAAGCGTCTGCAAACCCTCCGTCGATGGCTGAATGAACACCAAGAGATCGTCTGCATATATAAGGTGGGTAACTGGGGGATCCACCCTCCGAAACAAGGGGACCAGCCTCCCACGATGTACTGCCAGGTCCATAAGGCATGTAAAGTATTTCATAACAAGCGTGAACAGGTAAGGGGACAGGGGGTCACCTTGCCTAATCCCACGATTGCTCTGGAAGTACCCATAAGGAACGCCCTGGATGAGGACTGAGAAAGTAGGAGACGTGACGCACTCCCGGATCAGTGAAACCCAGTGGTCCGCGAAACCCATGGCGGTCATCAGATGACAGAGAAAGTCTAGATTGACCATGTCATACGCCTTCCTCAGGTCCAGTTTCACACAAGCTTTCTCCCCTCCAGGTTTGCTAATGCCCCTCACCATCTCATGAGCCAGGAGGCTGTGCTCAGCGATCGACCTCCCCTTGATGAACGCAGCCTGATTCGGAGATACCAAGTCCTGCATGATCCCCTCCATCCGCCGGCACATAAGGTGCATTATCTTATAAAGATAATTACAACACGCAATAGGTCTGAAATCCGCCAAAGCTGTCGCCACCTCCTTCTTTGGCACCAAGGTCAGGAAAGTATGATTTAGCTCTTTCAGAAGCTTCCCTTTGATGAAGAATTCCTGCACCACCTCCAAGACCTGATGCTTCAGAATGTCCCAATGGCGTTTGTAGAAACCACTGCTAAAACCATCCGGGCCAGGAGCCTTGTTGGGATCCGTCGCCTTGACAATAGATTCCACCTCTTCTAAAGTAACGGGGGCAAGAAGAATGCTATTTCCATACGGAGTTACCAATCTCTTCGTAACAACCTCTGGGAACACAGATAGGTAGTCAGTCTGGAAATATAACTCAGAATAGTACCTGACAGTCTCGTCCTGGATCTCAGCCGGCGTCTCCACCAGGATGCCATCCGTATCAAGAAGCTGGGAGATGTGATTCCTATTCTGTCTTGTCCGGATAACATCATAGAAGAACTTGGAGCAACGGTCGCCATCCTTGAGCCAGAAACATTTGGCTCGCTGAGCCGAGCTAACCTCCTTCTGCAGCCTCAGGATGTTGACTTCTTCGATCAGTTCCTTCTCTCTAGCCGTCAGGTCCCCATTAAGCATGTCAGCTTGCATGTCCTGCTGGATGGTCCGCAACTCCACCTCCTTATCTTCTAAGGTAGACTTGGGCAACCCCTTCACCCAACTCCTGAGAGTCCTCTTCGTGGCCATGAGGCGACGAACCAAGCGGAACTGGGCCGTCCCCTCCTGATCGCTAGTAAGCCCCTCTGAGACAGCCTCTAGGTATCCCTCCGAAAGATACCAACTGTTGTTGTACCTGAACGGGTGGGACTTCCCAGGAGACCGAGCAGTGAAGCCAACCCTGATGGGGGAATAATCGCTCGTCCCAGCGGCCAGACCCTCAGCTGAAGAGTTGGGAAAATGACGGAACCATTTCCCATTGCCCAGAGCTCGATCAAGCTGACAAGCAACCCTGTTATGGGTTGCTTTGTTGTGCCAAGTCCAGATGAAGCCTGAGCGAGACAATCCCTGGAGCCCCGCAAGGAGGAGATATCTCTGGAAATCATACAGGATAGAGTCTGGAACCGGACGACCACCCACCTTCTTCCCTTGGTGCAGAAGGGCATTGAAGTCCCCGATCAGAAGAAGAGGGAGGCACGACGAATCAGTAACAGTGGCAACGCGGGAGATGTCGCTCCACAGGGACTCCCGTCTCCTTCTGTCATTGTGGCCGTAGACCGCCCCCAGCAAGAACCGAAAGCCACCCTTGTTCAAGAAGGAGATGGCAAGCAACTGTTCCGTCATCAAGATCAAGTCACCATTCCAACTCTTCGAGTTCCAGCGAACTCAAATCCTGGCCATGTCACAAAGAGCCAGGTTGTGCAGTTGGGGCCAATGAGATGGGGTCCGCCGAGCAAGAGTCATTTCACCTTTGATCTTGGATTCTAATAGAACAAAAATGTCACATTTCTCTCTGTGGAGCACCCCACAAATCTCTCTCCACCTCCCTAGCGAACACGTCTCCCTCACATTCCAGGCGATAATAGCCATTAATTAATGAGAGGAAGGGTCCCCTTGGGAAACACCTTATATATATATATATATATATATATATATATATATAGGAAAAAAATACAAGAGAATTTAGACTCTTAGGTTTACTTATAAAGTCATGAAAAGGCATGGAGATGCATTACTAGATATGCATTACTAGATATTGGTGTATATATATATATATATATATATATATATATATATATATATATATATATAACCCCGAATTGTACTAGTACCATGGATTTTTAGAAATTATCGTATCAATGTACCGGGTATTCGTATCGGTACCTATGCTTCATAGCTATTCTGAACTTCTTAGTTAGTATCAATTTGCTAACTACTTCAAAATTTGACAAATTTAGGATGATAATGCCCTTAGCCTTAACCCTAATCCACCATCTTCTTCCTCCTAAGATCTGAACTATCATTAATGTATCATCTTCTTCCTCCTTCCTCATCCATAAACCCTAAACACTTCCTCCTCCTAAATCGGAATCCACAACCACCATCTTCCTTTTTCTCCTATTCTATTGTTCTCACCATTGAGCCCCCTACTCGCCCACCGCCCCCCCACCCCCCCACCCCCCCCAACACCCCCCCCACATCTTCATGACATCGGGGTAGAAACATTATTTTACTTTATTTTGTTGATTCATGGAGTTCATGGTATTTAAGGTATTTCATGACATCGGCTATCGTAGGTGTCATGAAGATGTCGGGGGCGCCTTCGGCGTCATGGGCGAAGCGTGGCGTTGAGTTGCCGGCGTCGAAAGACGTCGGCCGTCCCGTGAGGCTCTGGAGCGCGCGGAGTGCACGAGACGTGCATGTGGGGCGATGATGAAAAAGCCAGTGCGGACAAGATTCACACGAAGAGTCCGAAACGACATAACGACCGGCTAAAAATCGTGTGCGGGGAGAGAGACGATTTAACTGGAGCCCGCACGTGCTGGTTTTAAAAAAAAAGTGATGAAACAAAGTTAAGGTATAAATTTGAATAAAAGGTCAGGTAGCAAAGTAAACATAGGGCAAATTCGAGGGTATCAAGTGCAAATAAGCGCCTTAATATAGTGGTATTGTCACTCATAAACTATAAAGGGTGGTAACATTTTCATTTGTAACATTATTATGGCCTTTGGGGGATAGTTCATTTGGTTCTGAAGTTTCTTGCCATTTGATGGCATATGTTGGAAATGGATAGATATGGAATAAATATGGTTGAACATTTCACTGCCCGATCAAAATTTGAAGAATCTGTTTGGATGATCCTGTTGTTTTTGTTTGTTGACTATTTGTGAACATCAATTAAACCTTCTATAGGATTAAAAGGAAAACGAGAAGCAAACTTAAATTTCAATTACCAGTAACAATATAGACTGTTTGATGTAAATTATCAAGTAACAATGTGACACTTACTGATATTCACTTTCTAATCCAAATTGAAGTGGCGGATCTGTTAAAAGTAAAGTTCTTTACGCTCATGGTTCAGTTAGTGTTAATGTATAGTGGTTTAAGTATCCTGCGCTCGCTCAGTATGGTATTGTTGCTTAGTTAATCTTTCGTGTTTGCGAGAAATGAACCACATATTCTGAGATCAGGAGAAGGAAGCTAATGAAATAAATCTCACTTTGTTTGAAATTGTAAATATTCTGGTTCATGGTCCTTTCACGTTTTATGCACTTTCGAGGTTAATTTATATGGTAAGATCAGCATTTATAGTATGATCAGGTTTTAATTTAATGGAAAATGGTTTTTTCCAGTTTGTGTGTACGTGTATGTGGTTTGGGGCCTGTTGGTGTGAAACATAAAACTGCAGTTGCGGCTTCACATTCTTATTTAGTATTTCATTTATTATTGAAATGTTCATTGTCAGATTATTGAGAGAGGGACAGTCTAGCACAGTTACTGTATGAAACTTGATGTGCTATTGTGGCTTTGGGCCTGTCGGTCTGGAACATAAATGTGCAGTGATGGTTTCACATTGTTAGTTAAGTGATTAGGCTATAACTGAGAAGTTCTTTGTTAGATTATTGGAGAAGGTGAGACCACATGATTTCCTCTAGGACCTTTTTGGTAAAATTCTCGTTGGAGATCAATGTTCGAGATAACGGATATCGGGTTCATAACGGGTTGGGTTTCGAGATATTGGATGTCAGATATCGGATATCAGAGATATATTGAAATATCGGATATCAATGAATATAAATAATTTATATTACTATATATACCAAATGTCCTATCGAATTCAAACTTTTAGATGTACTAAATATCCTTAAAGGCTAAAACTAAGTAACTAATAACAAAAACATCTAACATTAATATCTTAGCATGCTAACGAACTAACAATTATAAAATTGCAAGTACAATAGAAAAACTAGTAATATTAATAATTTTGTATCAATATAACAACCTACTAACAGGAATGAAAATACTTATTCACCTCTAATATCCTATGTTTTCATATATCGGGAGATATTGGCCAATATATTGGATATATTTCGTGCCAGTCTATCCATTATGGCCTGTTGATTGGCACTCTGTTTCTAGCAAAACTCTAGGGGCACCAAACGAAGATAATTGCAAATGCTTGTGTTTGATTTGACATGCAGATCAAATTTAGCTTGATTGATTATCAGCCGATCTTGGATTAATTTGCTCTTGGAATACTAATGAGCTTCGTTCCCAAGGCCCTCGTGTTTCTGGTTGACTCAAAACAAGATTAATGTCATGTTTATAACTTTTTATATTAGTTTGATAGCTATGGTGTCAATTTAAAGACATCTGTCTTCATAAGGCTTTGGTTAGGGCTCCATGTACTAGTGAGAACTGGATCAGGCATAAAACTAAGTTCGTGGCTGTACTTGAGTTCAGCAACTCGTACGCTAATGCTTATAGCAGAATGAGGCATTTAGTTGTTATGGTGCACTATTAAATTTAAGATTGATTGGGTGAGAGATCAAATTTAGTATACAACTTGTTTGCAAACAGCTCATGTTCGGCTTGATAATACTAAGGTAGGTCCCAACTCGGAAGCTAGTGCAAATCATAGTTACTAGAAAACACAATATCTAGGATTTTCCTTTTCACACTCTTATTCCAAAATGTGGAACTATTTCCTGAAATGGTACATCCAATGTTCCAAATAGAGGAAACGAGAAATCATAGGTCCAAGTCGTAAGATGTTGTAGCTGTAACCTATATTGAATGGTTCTTAAATCATATAGGAAATGATAACTGAAAGCTCTGAAATTTTAGTATTTTACAGATCAGAAAGCATGGCACGCTACAGAACCATTTCTTCCAGTTTGCTAAAGCGTTTAAAAGTAATCTTCGCCCATCATACCATGTTAAATACCAAGTGGAATTCCTTGTCCCAGTTTTTGTTCAGTGTACCGTCGTGGTTTAGAACAATTTCAAACTAACTTGAACACAATGTAACTGAACCTAAGTTTGCACAATTGCAACCCCACTAGCATTTCAAGAGACAAGATGATAAGCCCAAAAAGGTCATTTACATTCTTATTATGAGAAGAGGGGACTCTTTGGAACAATCTGTGTTTATTTAATGACACTGTGGACACCTTGAAGATACTTCACAGGGACATTAAATCACTTATGAAGTGGTAATAATCCATATGCTACAAAGTTGGCTATTTTGTAAGAAAGTTGGTTATTTTGTAAGAAGATGTTAAATCACTTACCGAACTATGACTGATTGGTTACCTTGATTTTTCAATGCAAGCAAAGTTCAGAATAATATATATATATAAAAAAAAAAAAATATATATATATATATATATATATGTATATATATATATATATATATATTTTTTTTTTTTTTTCTTTTATATAAAATATATATATATATATATATATATATATATATATATATATATATATATATATATATATATATTAACAACAATATATATATATATATTAACAACAATATAGTCTAAAAAAAATATATATATATATATATATATTAACAACCCTATTTTTTGTGGCATGACTCTCTCATGCTCAAAGCTACCTTTGACTAGGAGTTTGGCACCAACATAGAGGATTGACGTTTGATAGCCGGTGATAAAAACTCGGTCAAATCCATTATGGAGATTTCTTATGCTCCATAGCCGACCCCATTCTAATGGGAGAAGGCTTGGATGATGATGATGACGACGACAAAGGTCAAAACTATGGACCAGCTGGTTGTATGGGTCTCCCTATGCAATCTTACACTGCTATATTTTTTTTTTATCTCTGTGTATGTGCCTGTGTGTATATGCAGACCAACGTGTGCAAGTGTGCGTGTTTTTCTGTTCATAAAGTCTGTAATCAGATCTTGATCTCTGGTAATTTATTATTCTCCTCTTGTCAGGCTTGTGAAGGTGATAAAGATGGTTTGCTGGGCTTCGACGTGCATAGTGATGGTTTTGGACACAAGTATGACTTGCAACTCTACAATATCATATTAAGAGTACTTCTATTATTTTCATTGACCAATCAACTTCCACACCAACTGCAGACACTTGACTGCTGAAGCTAAACCTAGGGAATCTGAGATCACCTCAGCTACAAATGATGCACCTTTATTTCCCCCCAAGATGTCTAACTACTCCTGTATACAAATGAATGGCAAGGAGGTGTTTCGCTTTGCTGTCCGATGCGTGCCACAGTCCATTGAGGCTTCACTTAAAGAGGCTGGCCTCACTGGTTCTAATATAGATTGGCTTTTGCTTCACCAGGTACAACCGTACGAATATATTGTAGTATGGTTTCCCTTGCAGGTCTAGTTAAAGGAGTACTACTTGCACACACCCTGAAATATTTAAACATAGCAAACTCAAGACTACATAACTCCACAATCTTGAAGCTTAGTTTCTGTCAGATGTCATGCAGGCTGAATGTTATTGTAATTTAATAATATATATTAATTGTAGCAAATTCACCAGTATAAACTGACAAAAGTTTGACTAATTTAATAAGAACAAAGTCCTACTATAACTATATTTAGAAATAGAAAGTGTTCCTCCTTAAAACATGCCCAAGAGCAATAATGAAGCTTTTGTCCCAAATTTTTGGAGTCGGCTACATGAATCCTTATTTTTCATTCAGCTTTGTTAAGGGTCATTGTCACGCCCCGCTCCCGCAGGAGCGATCGTCCTCGCTAAGGCGTGATGCCGCACGGGCCTAGGTTGCGCCCGTGCAAGGCTATGTCCAGAAACGGCCGATTCGAGCTAGGCCACAGAGTCGCACAGAGTGTCTCCATTTGCAGCGGAAAGTAAAACGAACACCAATTGAAGCAAATTCAACTCTTTATTGATATTCAAGAAGTTTACAAGCGGCGCTAGGCCGATATTACAAATCGCTCAAGCTCTCTCTCTCTGAAACATAAAGCCGTGCCAAGTGGCTTACAACATGGAATGATTCATGGCGATGTTCCGATACATTATGTCCTGTATAGGGTGCTTCAGCTCCTTGCAACGCTCCAAGGCCCCAGAGCTAGCTCCGCGCCTTAGCACGTTCGAGGGAAGCTCCGCACCCGGCGACGTCTCCTGCATCCTGCAAGCAGACTATGGGGTTATCAGTACATTGTTATGCACTGGTGGGGAGGCTAGCTCACCCACAATGCTATCATTACCAAACACGTTCTATTTACTTTTATGCACCGTCTATCATTCATTGTCTTTCTATTCTTGCCTTAGGATCATTTTTATGGCATATTTCATAGCCTATCTCGTGTTGCGTAAAACAAGTGTCGCATAGAAATACATGTACGACTTACCCATACTTACCGTCCGGCCTTCCCTGTCCAACGTAAACCAAGTTAGTCAACAATTCATATGAAATAACTTAACGTAGTTCATGTAAGCATTCAATGTCAAGTGCGTGTCCTTGTCTCGGGTTCTAGCACGTCGTAGGCACGTTTTTCTAACTCGTTTGCTCGAAGTACTCTTGATCATTTTGTGTGTTATATTCAAGCCTATTCAGAAGGTGCTTTGTACAGTTAACTCAGACTACTTTGATTTCAATGCAAGGACTTGCACGTGGATTGCCACCAGCAAAGCCCACTTAAATCTATATGCACCAGTCGCTGGCATCACAAGCCATTTTGGACACATCCAAGCCGTGGTATTTCTCAACTAGCGTAGGGTGAGGACTGGCACACACCCCGTTAGTCTCTTGAAATACTCCTGCACTTACGTCCCCCGGGTGGCCGAGCCCGCACCCAGGCAGCCCGTAAGCCACGACTTGATCCCGCCTAGGCCGGCCACGATCCTCCCTTTGATCATGCCGCGGAATCCGTATCACCCGTGCACGGGTCCGTCCACGACCATTTCGTATTTTATCGTCATAGGCTAACCCTTAGCCACAATACGTTATCGACCAGGTTGGCGTCCGTACAGCGCGGGTAGCGAGCCCCGTTGCACGTGCCCGTCATACCTGTCGCTAACCATTCCTTTCTTTCTTATCTTTTATTCATTCATTCTTTTCTTTCTTTCGCTTGTCCGTTCGTTCAAGGATTCATTCACACATTCATTCTTTCATTCATACGTTATGCAACTCCCCGTGCGGGAGTCGCCTTGGCGACCCATCGGTCCCGAAGTCTTTCAATGTTGCTATACTCTACTCGGAACGACTATATCGATAGTCTCCCGTTTCATTGTTGTAACCCATTCATTGTTTTATTGTTTGAACGCATAAGGGACATAAGCGTAAGCTTGTGCCTTAGCACGAGCGTGGAGCGCGGTGTGAGAGTTCTCACAATTTTTATGTTCTTTTCCATATTCTATACAAGCAAACAAGATGGGATTAATCCCTTAGCTAGGTGCGTTGGGCCATTTATTAGCATGCTCGGTGTTATCGCCTAGCGATTCTAGCAATAGTGTCCGTATTGTTATGTGTCTAGGCTAAGCAAAGACGGGTTCATCGGAGCCACCCACCTTAGCGATGTTCGCATCGGCCGAGCGACACTCCGAGTGCGCCTTTGAAAGTCTAAGTCTGGATTCATCTTGACGGGCTAATGTAAGCCTTGCATCGATTCTTCATCTGGTCGATGCCAACTCTTCGGGTCGACGGCTCGCTTGAGTCATTGCACTTGCCGTTTAAGTCGGCGTTCCGCTAGGGCGGAACGGGTCATTACATAATACACCACTCAAAACAAGTCTCGTCCTCGAGACTTCCTGAGTGTAGGTCATCCTACCGTTCCCTAACTCACGTCGTGTGCGTATCGTAGACAATTCCTACCGACTGGCTTTATCGCTCGATGGCATCGAACTATACTCGATACCTTCCAAGTTTTACGTTGCATACGTTTGGTGAATTTTATCGAATAATTGTTCACTCATTTTAGACTTGATGATGCTTATTCCATCGTCGTGTTTCTTCGACTTGGTTCTATTTCTTCGTGTCATGGGACTGAATTGGTCGCACGAGGTGCGTTGAAATTCATCAAATGCGAGAGTCGTAGGCCGGAACAAACTCACTCATTCGTTCATGCGCATCTCAAAGCCCACTTGCAGCTGCATTCGAGTTCATCATATCGCTGAGTTTGGATCGTGCACGCATTCAAAGCGTCCCCCGAATACGTACATTTCAACCAAGCTTAGCGACTAGCGAAGTCGGACAAGCTACTCGTAATAGTTTCGATTTGCCGATCGTTTTGCTAACTTCGATTTAAAACCGAACTCATGTGTGTATCACATATCGTTTATCTCGGTCCTCGAGATAATTCGATTCGCTTCTCAAGCGCTTTTGTCAACGAAATCAATACGATTTCTTCTTAGCGGGGTCGACCAAGTCTAAGTAATTTCCGTCCAATTCAAGATCAAGTATCGCACTATCACCGAGTACGTCTTCCAATCAATGATTCAATTTGTTATCCCAACTTTACTTGCGCATCATCCATCCCTATCATTCTCTTCGTTTGGGGCCAATCTCGTCGTCGTTCACGTACACTCCCAGTTCCCCGTCCTACTCTAAGTCTTGTTTCCCCAAGTCTATCGTCCATCCATACGATACTGTAAATGCCATCGCACAGGTTCAATCACTCGGCATAGGGTCGTCCGTCTATCCGCTAGGTCAGCTCACAAGGTCATAGTTACACGTTAGGTCCATGGCTCGTCGTGCAAGGTCGTTGCACGACGCTCTCCCCAAATCCTATGGTCAAACCATTTGTTCGCTTGTACGGGAGTTTCTACCCAAGTTCGTTTCACTCAAATTTTTAAACATCGAGCATGATCACCTAATTCGCATCAAGACTTACGTTGCACATATTCAATTCCGTTCAATCACCAGTTCTAACCAATTCATGTATTCGATCACGAGGTCATCCAGCTCGACAATACATTGCGCCCTAATCTCACGCGAGTCCGATTATCCACGGCGGTTCATGAATCACCATGCAACGCTCCTGCGGAATAATCATTCTCATCGGGGTGTAACTCTTGTTTGAGTTTTAGACTAACCCATTCTCGATACGCGGATTGGACCTACTCAATCCTCAAGTTCAATTCTTCAAGCACACAAATTCATTCTCGAGTCCACCTTCGCGTCAAACCACAAGTCGAAGCAATCAGATTGTCACGCCATCCAAGTTCAATCACTCCCGCTGTATGAATCACCATATCAGCGCTCACGCGGAGTGATCGCCATAATCCGGCGCGACGCATGTGCGAGGCTGGAGTTGCACTCACATAAGACAAGAACGTCAACGTTGTGGTTGTCAACGAAGCAAATCCAAGCATTCACATTTTCATCCAAACCAAATCAATTCGATAGTCTGACCGTCATACGTTCAACTAGAAAATCCTCGAGCTAAATCTATCTTTTCCTCGACACATTTTTAACATCCCAAGTATAGCATCCAACGGGACAATGATATTTGCACGATCGTCATTCGCCGAGTCAGAGTACCCCCGAGTTATCGCATATCGATCTTTGATACGCCTCAATACCATCGACGATATGCGTAACCTGACGATCTTCCTTTGCAACCGATTTCGAGTCGTGCGTTGATGCTGTTGTCCGAGTTGGATATTCCATAATTTCATTTACTATTCAACATCAAGTTCAACTGCTATTCCTCAAGCTAGTTTCAAGATCGTTGTTCAAACTCAAGTCACAATTCATTTGAATCAATCCGAAATCGTACGCACGATCCTATAAGTTTCCTCGATCAAGACCATTCATTTTCATTCATCGTTCCGAACCATTTTCTAACTCGCGTTGCCCATTGACAAGTTGTCCAGCGACATCTCGTTCGGGACTTTTGAAGTCACGGCCAACTAGGCGTGACACGTTCTAAGGCTTTGCGCGATCGCATCGCTTGTCGACATACTTGTACGATCCGTAAATCCTTCAGTCTCGCTCGAACAATTTCTATGACGTCCATACACCACTCAGGGTTCGAGCCATACGATCTAGTCATCGACACTCATTCTTATTCTTCTCCGAACCTATCACATACACCACTCGGATTCAAACCATACGATCTAGTCCTCAATCACGTTCGCGTCATGCGCGAAGACATCCTTCAGATTCGTTCGATGAATCTCTAGCGTAATCGCTCATGTCGCCTCGATGTACTAAGTCGTTCGCACTAATCCTCAAAATCCAAGCCAATCTTTTCGGGTACGCCTAAGCGTTAACTCGATAGCGTTCCTATCGATAGACACTCAAAGTGTATCTCCGTTCTCGATCGAGCGATACTTGATATCGCTCGCAACTCGATTGCACCCAAAAGTCGAGGTGCGCGACACGCGGACTAAGTTGTGCCGCATAACCATCCCGTACTGACTATATTCAAGTTTGCACGCTCACTTGCTAGGTCGACGCAAGACTAGTCAGGCACGCACGCGACATGTTAACTCAGCATGTGTTCTCTATCGAGTCAAGTTTAACATCGTTCGACATTGTTAGCGTAAGGTTATTCAAGCACGCCTTGCGTTTGCTAACTTCTAGCATTTTAGTTTTCCTTCGACTCAAGTCTGTCGTGGTTTGGCACAAAGGCGTTCGCCTATCGATCCCGTTCAACTGAGTACTTGTACGAGCTTTTGAAAATATTAGACTTATTGTATGGAACATCCCAAGGCACAATGAGAGAGAGCGTACATTTCTTTTTCCAACGACGAGCTTTCAAAACTGAGAAATTCGACATGAAGTCCAAGGACGTAAAGCCGTGCTCTGATACCAATCTTTTATCTGTCACGCCCCGCTCCCGCAGGAGCGATCGTTCTCGCTAAGGCGTGATGCCGCACGGGCCTAGGTTGCGCCCGTGCAAGGCCAAGTCCAGAAACGGCCGATTTGAGCTAGGTCACGGAGTCGCACAGAGTATCCCCATTCGCAGCGGAAAGTAAATGAACACAAATTGAAGTGAGTTCAAACTCTTTATTGATATTCAAGAAGTTTACAAGCGGCGCTAGGCCGATATTACAAATCGCTCAAGCTCTCTCTCTCTGAAACATAAAAGCCGTGCCAAGTGGCTTACAACATGGAATGATTCATGGCGATGTTCCGATACATTATGTCCTGTATAGGGTGCTTCAGCTCCTTGCAACGCTCCAAGGCCCCAGAGCTAGCTCCGCGCCTTAGCACGTTCGAGGGAAGCTCCGCACCCGGCGACGTCTCCTGCATCCTGCAAGCAGACTATGGAGTTATCAGTATATTGTTATGCACCGGTGGGGAGGCTAGCTCACCCACAATGCTATCATTACCAAACACGTTCTATTTACTTTTGTGCACCGTCTATCATTCATTGTCTTTCTATTCTTGCCTTAGGATCATTTTTATGGCATATTTCATAGCCTATCTCGTGTTGCGTAAAACAAGTGTCGCATAGAAATACATGCACGACTTATCCATACTTACCGTCCGGCCTTCCCTGTCCAACATAAACCAAGTTAGTCAACAATTCATATGAAATAACTTAACGTAGTTCATGTAAGCATTCAATGTCAAGTGCGTGTCCTTGTCTCGGGTTCTACCACGTCGTAGGCACGTTTTTCTAACTCGTTTGTTCGAAATACTCTTGATCATTTTGTGTGTTATATTCAAGCCTATTCAGAAGGTGATTTGTACAGTTAACTCAGACTACTTTGATTTCAATGCAAGGACTTGCACGTGGATTGCCACCAGCAAAGTCCACTTAAATCTATATGCACCGGTCGCTGGCATCACAAGCCATTTTGGACACATCCAAGCCGTGGTATTTCTCAACTAGCGTAGGGTGAGAACTGGCACACACCCCGTTAGTCTCTTGAAATACTCCTGCACTTACGTCCCCCGGGTGGCCGAGTCCGCACCCAAGCAGCCCGTAAGCCATGACTTGATCCCGCCTAGGCCGGCCACGATCCTCCCTTTGATCATGCCGCGGAATCCGTATCACCCGTGCACGGGTCCGTCCACGACCATTTCGTATTTTATCGTCATAGGCTAACCCTTAGCCACAATGCGTTATCGACCAGGTTGGCGTCCGTACAGCGCGGGTAGCGAGCCCCGTTGCACGTGTCCGTCATACCTGTCGCTAACCATTCCTTTCTTTCTTATCTTTTATTCATTCATTCTTTTCTTTCTTTCGCTTGTCCGTTCGTTCAAGGATTCATTCACACATTCATTCTTTCATTCATACGTTATGCAACTCCCCATGCGGGAGTCGCCTTGGCGACCCATCGGTCCCGAAGTCTTTTAATGTTGCTATACTCTACTCGGAACGACTATATCGATAGTCTTCCGTTTCATTGTTGTAATCCATTCATTGTTTCATTGTTTGAACGCATAAGGGACATAAACGTAAGCTTGTGCCTTAGCACGAGCGTGGAGCGCGGTGCGAGAGTTCTCACAATTTCCATGTTCTTTTCCATATTCTATACAAGCAAACAAGATGGGATTAATCCCTTAGCTAGGTGCGTTGGGCCATTTATTAGCATGCGCGGTGTTATCGCCTAGCGATTCGAGCAATAGTGTCCGTATTGTTATGTGTCTAGGCTAAGCAAAGACGGGTTCATCGGAGCCACCCACCTTAGCGATGTTCGCATCGGCCGAGCGACACTCCGAGTGCGCCTTTGAAAGTCTAAGTCTGGATTCATCTTGACGGGCTAATGTAAGCCTTGCATCGATTCTTCATCTGGTCGATGCCAACTCTTCGGGTCGACGGCTCGCTTGAGTCATTGCACTTGCCGTTTAAGTCGGCGTTCCGCTAGGGCGGAACGGGTCATTACATAATACACCACTCAAAACAAGTCTCGTCCTCGAGACTTCCTGAGTGTAGGTCATCCTACCGTTCCCTAACTCACGTCGTGTGCGTATCGTAGACAATTCCTACCGACTGGCTTTATCGCTCGATGGCATCGAACTATACTCGATACCTTCCAAGTTTTACGTTGCATACGTTGGTGAATTTTATCGAATAATTGTTCACTCATTTTAGACTTGATGATGCTTATTCCATCGTCGTGTTTCTTCGACTTGGTTCTATTTCTTCGTGTCATGGGACTGAATTGGTCGCACGAGGTGCGTTGAAATTCATCAAATGCGAGAGTCGTAGGCCGGAACAAACTCACTCATTCGTTCATGCGCATCTCAAAGCCCACTTGCAGCTGCATTCGAGTTCATCATATCGCTGAGTTTGGATCGTGCACGCATTCAAAGCGTCCCCCGAATACGTACATTTCAACCAAGCTTAGCGACTAGCGAAGTCGGACAAGCTACTCGTAATAGTTTCGATTTGCCGATCGTTTTGCTAACTTCGATTTAAAACCGAACTCATGTGTGTATCACATATCGTTTATCTCGGTCCTCGAGATGATTCGATTCGCTTCTCAAGCGCTTTTGTCAACGAAATCAATACGATTTCTTCTTAGCGGGGTCGACCAAGTCTAAGTAATTTTCGTCCAATTCAAGATCAAGTATCGCACTATCACCGAGTACGTCTTCCAATCAATGATTCAATTTGTTATCCCAACTTTACTTGCGCATCATCCATCCCTATCATTCTCTTCGTTTGGGGCCAATCTCGTCGTCGTTCACGTACACTCCCAGTTCCCCGTCCTACTCTAAGTCTTGTTTCCCCAAGTCTATCGTCCATCCATACGATACTGTAAATGCCATCGCACAGGTTCAATCACTCGGCATAGGGTCGTCCGTCTATCCGCTAGGTCAGCTCACAAGGTCATAGTTACACGTTAGGTCCATGGCTCGTCGTGCAAGGTCGTTGCACGACGCTCTCCCCAAATCCTATGGTCAAACCATTTGTTCGCTTGTACGGGAGTTTCTACCCAAGTTCGTTTCACTCAAATTTTTAAACATCGAGCATGATCACCTAATTCGCATCAAGACTTACGTTGCACATATTCAATTCCGTTCAATCACCAGTTCTAACCAATTCATGTATTCGATCACGAGGTCATCCAGCTCGACAATACATTGCGCCCTAATCTCACGCGAGTCCGATTATCCACGGCGGTTCATGAATCACCATGCAACGCTCCTGCGGAATAATCATTCTCATCGGGGTGTAACTCTTGTTTGAGTTTTAGACTAACCCATTCTCGATACGCGGATTGGACCTACTCAATCCTCAAGTTCAATTCTTCAAGCACACAAATTCATTCTCGAGTCCACCTTCGCGTCAAACCACAAGTCGAAGCAATCAGATTGTCACGCCATCCAAGTTCAATCACTCCCGCTGTATGAATCACCATATCAGCGCTCACGCGGAGTGATCGCCATAATCCGGCGCGACGCATGTGCGAGGCTGGAGTTGCACTCACATAAGACAAGAACGTCAACGTTGTGGTTGTCAACGAAGCAAATCCAAGCATTCACATTTTCATCCAAACCAAATCAATTCGATAGTCTGACCGTCATACGTTCAACTAGAAAATCCTCGAGCTAAATCTATCTTTTCCTCGACACATTTTTAACATCCCAAGTATAGCATCCAACGGGACAATGATATTTGCACGATCGTCATTCGCCGAGTCAGAGTACCCCCGAGTTATCGCATATCGATCTTTGATACGCCTCAATACCATCGACGATATGCGTAACCTGACGATCTTCCTTTGCAACCGATTTCGAGTCGTGCGTTGATGCTGTTGTCCGAGTTGGATATTCCATAATTTCATTTACTATTCAACATCAAGTTCAACTGCTATTCCTCAAGCTAGTTTCAAGATCGTTGTTCAAACTCAAGTCACAATTCATTTGAATCAATCCGAAATCGTACGCACGATCCTATAAGTTTCCTCGATCAAGACCATTCATTTTCATTCATCGTTCCGAACCATTTTCTAACTCGCGTTGCCCATTGACAAGTTGTCCAGCGACATCTCGTTCGGGACTTTTGAAGTCACGGCCAACTAGGCGTGACACGTTCTAAGGCTTTGCGCGATCGCATCGCTTGTCGACATACTTGTACGATCCGTAAATCCTTCAGTCTCGCTCGAACAATTTCTATGACGTCCATACACCACTCAGGGTTGGAGCCATACGATCTAGTCATCGACACTCATTCTTATTCTTCTCCGAACCTATCACATACACCACTCGGATTCAAACCATACGATCTAGTCCTCAATCACGTTCGCGTCATGCGCGAAGACATCCTTCAGATTCGTTCGATGAATCTCTAGCGTAATCGCTCATGTCGCCTCGATGTACTAAGTCGTTCGCACTAATCCTCAAAATCCAAGCCAATCTTTTCGGGTACGCCTAAGCGTTAACTCGATAGCGTTCCTATCGATAGACACTCAAAGTGTATCTCCGTTCTCGATCGAGCGATACTTGATATCGCTCGCAACTCGATTGCACCCAAAAGTCGAGGTGCGCGACACGCGGACTAAGTTGTGCCGCATAACCATCCCGTACTGACTATATTCAAGTTTGCACGCTCACTTGCTAGGTCGACGCAAGACTAGTCAGGCACGCACGCGACATGTTAACTCAGCATGTGTTCTCTATCGAGTCAAGTTTAACATCGTTCGACATTGTTAGCGTAAGGTTATTCAAGCACGCCTTGCGTTTGCTAACTTCTAGCATTTTAGTTTTCCTTCGACTCAAGTCTGTCGTGGTTTGGCACAAAGGCGTTCGCCTATCGATCCCGTTCAACTGAGTACTTGTACGAGCTTTTGAAAATATTAGACTTATTGTATGGAACATCCCAAGGCACAATGAGAGAGAGCGTACATTTCTTTTTCCAACGACGAGCTTTCAAAACTGAGAAATTCGACATGAAGTCTAAGGACGTAAAGCCGTGCTCTGATACCAATCTTTTATCTGTCACGCCCCGCTCCCGCAGGAGCGATCGTTCTCGCTAAGGCGTGATGCCGCACGGGCCTAGGTTGCGCCCGTGCAAGGCCAAGTCCAGAAACGGCCGATTTGAGCTAGGTCACGGAGTCGCACAGAGTATCCCCATTCGCAGCGGAAAGTAAATGAACACAAATTGAAGTGAGTTCAAACTCTTTATTGATATTCAAGAAGTTTACAAGCGGCGCTAGGCCGATATTACAAATCGCTCAAGCTCTCTCTCTCTGAAACATAAAAGCCGTGCCAAGTGGCTTACAACATGGAATGATTCATGGCGATGTTCCGATACATTATGTCCTGTATAGGGTGCTTCAGCTCCTTGCAACGCTCCAAGGCCCCAGAGCTAGCTCCGCGCCTTAGCACGTTCGAGGGAAGCTCCGCACCCGGCGACGTCTCCTGCATCCTGCAAGCAGACTATGGAGTTATCAGTATATTGTTATGCACCGGTGGGGAGGCTAGCTCACCCACAATGCTATCATTACCAAACACGTTCTATTTACTTTTGTGCACCGTCTATCATTCATTGTCTTTCTATTCTTGCCTTAGGATCATTTTTATGGCATATTTCATAGCCTATCTCGTGTTGCGTAAAACAAGTGTCGCATAGAAATACATGCACGACTTATCCATACTTACCGTCCGGCCTTCCCTGTCCAACATAAACCAAGTTAGTCAACAATTCATATGAAATAACTTAACGTAGTTCATGTAAGCATTCAATGTCAAGTGCGTGTCCTTGTCTCGGGTTCTACCACGTCGTAGGCACGTTTTTCTAACTCGTTTGTTCGAAATACTCTTGATCATTTTGTGTGTTATATTCAAGCCTATTCAGAAGGTGATTTGTACAGTTAACTCAGACTACTTTGATTTCAATGCAAGGACTTGCACGTGGATTGCCACCAGCAAAGTCCACTTAAATCTATATGCACCGGTCGCTGGCATCACAAGCCATTTTGGACACATCCAAGCCGTGGTATTTCTCAACTAGCGTAGGGTGAGAACTGGCACACACCCCGTTAGTCTCTTGAAATACTCCTGCACTTACGTCCCCCGGGTGGCCGAGTCCGCACCCAAGCAGCCCGTAAGCCATGACTTGATCCCGCCTAGGCCGGCCACGATCCTCCCTTTGATCATGCCGCGGAATCCGTATCACCCGTGCACGGGTCCGTCCACGACCATTTCGTATTTTATCGTCATAGGCTAACCCTTAGCCACAATGCGTTATCGACCAGGTTGGCGTCCGTACAGCGCGGGTAGCGAGCCCCGTTGCACGTGTCCGTCATACCTGTCGCTAACCATTCCTTTCTTTCTTATCTTTTATTCATTCATTCTTTTCTTTCTTTCGCTTGTCCGTTCGTTCAAGGATTCATTCACACATTCATTCTTTCATTCATACGTTATGCAACTCCCCATGCGGGAGTCGCCTTGGCGACCCATCGGTCCCGAAGTCTTTTAATGTTGCTATACTCTACTCGGAACGACTATATCGATAGTCTTCCGTTTCATTGTTGTAATCCATTCATTGTTTCATTGTTTGAACGCATAAGGGACATAAACGTAAGCTTGTGCCTTAGCACGAGCGTGGAGCGCGGTGCGAGAGTTCTCACAATTTCCATGTTCTTTTCCATATTCTATACAAGCAAACAAGATGGGATTAATCCCTTAGCTAGGTGCGTTGGGCCATTTATTAGCATGCGCGGTGTTATCGCCTAGCGATTCGAGCAATAGTGTCCGTATTGTTATGTGTCTAGGCTAAGCAAAGACGGGTTCATCGGAGCCACCCACCTTAGCGATGTTCGCATCGGCCGAGCGACACTCCGAGTGCGCCTTTGAAAGTCTAAGTCTGGATTCATCTTGACGGGCTAATGTAAGCCTTGCATCGATTCTTCATCTGGTCGATGCCAACTCTTCGGGTCGACGGCTCGCTTGAGTCATTGCACTTGCCGTTTAAGTCGGCGTTCCGCTAGGGCGGAACGGGTCATTACATAATACACCACTCAAAACAAGTCTCGTCCTCGAGACTTCCTGAGTGTAGGTCATCCTACCGTTCCCTAACTCACGTCGTGTGCGTATCGTAGACAATTCCTACCGACTGGCTTTATCGCTCGATGGCATCGAACTATACTCGATACCTTCCAAGTTTTACGTTGCATACGTTTGGTGAATTTTATCGAATAATTGTTCACTCATTTTAGACTTGATGATGCTTATTCCATCGTCGTGTTTCTTCGACTTGGTTCTATTTCTTCGTGTCATGGGACTGAATTGGTCGCACGAGGTGCGTTGAAATTCATCAAATGCGAGAGTCGTAGGCCGGAACAAACTCACTCATTCGTTCATGCGCATCTCAAAGCCCACTTGCAGCTGCATTCGAGTTCATCATATCGCTGAGTTTGGATCGTGCACGCATTCAAAGCGTCCCCCGAATACGTACATTTCAACCAAGCTTAGCGACTAGCGAAGTCGGACAAGCTACTCGTAATAGTTTCGATTTGCCGATCGTTTTGCTAACTTCGATTTAAAACCGAACTCATGTGTGTATCACATATCGTTTATCTCGGTCCTCGAGATGATTCGATTCGCTTCTCAAGCGCTTTTGTCAACGAAATCAATACGATTTCTTCTTAGCGGGGTCGACCAAGTCTAAGTAATTTCCGTCCAATTCAAGATCAAGTATCGCACTATCACCGAGTACGTCTTCCAATCAATGATTCAATTTGTTATCCCAACTTTACTTGCGCATCATCCATCCCTATTATTCTCTTCGTTTGGGGCCAATCTCGTCGCCGTTCACGTACACTCCCAGTTCCCCATCCTACTCTAAGTCTTGTTTCCCCAAGTCTATCGTCCATCCATACGATACTGTAAATGCCATCGCACAGGTTCAATCACTCGGCATAGGGTCGTCCGTCTATCCGCTAGGTCAGCTCACAAGGTCATAGTTACACGTTAGGTCCATGGCTCGTCGTGCAAGGTCGTTGCACGACGCTCTCCCCAAATCCTATGGTCAAACCATTTGTTCGCTTGTACGGGAGTTTCTACCCAAGTTCGTTTCACTCAAATTTTTAAACATCGAGCATGATCACCTAATTCGCATCAAGACTTACGTTGCACATATTCAATTCCGTTCAATCACCAGTTCTAACCAATTCATGTATTCGATCACGAGGTCATCCAGCTCGACAATACATTGCACCCTAATCTCACGCGAGTCCGATTATCCACGGCGGTTCATGAATCACCATGCAACGCTCCTGCGGAATAATCATTCTCATCGGGGTGTAACTCTTGTTTGAGTTTTAGACTAACCCATTCTCGATAAGCGGATTGGACCTACTCAATCCTCAAGTTCAATTCTTCAAGCACACAAATTCATTCTCGAGTCCACCTTCGCGTCAAACCACAAGTCGAAGCAATCAGATTGTCACGCCATCCAAGTTCAATCACTCCCGCTGTATGAATCACCATATCAGCGCTCACGCGGAGTGATCGCCATAATCCGGCGCGACGCATGTGCGAGGCTGGAGTTGCACTCACATAAGACAAGAACGTCAACGTTGTGGTTGTCAACGAAGCAAATCCAAGCATTCACATTTTCATCCAAACCAAATCAATTCGATAGTCTGACCGTCATACGTTCAACTAGAAAATCCTCGAGCTAAATCTATCTTTTCCTCGACACATTTTTAACATCCCAAGTATAGCATCCAACGGGACAATGATATTTGCACGATCGTCATTCGCCGAGTCAGAGTACCCCCGAGTTATCGCATATCGATCTTTGATACGCCTCAATACCATCGACGATATGCGTAACCTGACGATCTTCCTTTGCAACCGATTTCGAGTCGTGCGTTGATGCTGTTGTCCGAGTTGGATATTCCATAATTTCATTTACTATTCAACATCAAGTTCAACTGCTATTCCTCAAGCTAGTTTCAAGATCGTTGTTCAAACTCAAGTCACAATTCATTTGAATCAATCCGAAATCGTACGCACGATCCTATAAGTTTCCTCGATCAAGACCATTCATTTTCATTCATCGTTCCGAACCATTTTCTAACTCGCGTTGCCCATTGACAAGTTGTCCAGCGACATCTCGTTCGGGACTTTTGAAGTCACGGCCAACTAGGCGTGACACGTTCTAAGGCTTTGCGCGATCGCATCGCTTGTCGACATACTTGTACGATCCGTAAATCCTTCAGTCTCGCTCGAACAATTTCTATGACGTCCATACACCACTCAGGGTTCGAGCCATACGATCTAGTCATCGACACTCATTCTTATTCTTCTCCGAACCTATCACATACACCACTCGGATTCAAACCACGATCTAGTCCTCAATCACGTTCGCGTCATGCGCGAAGACATCCTTCAGATTCGTTCGATGAATCTCTAGCGTAATCGCTCATGTCGCCTCGATGTACTAAGTCGTTCGCACTAATCCTCAAAATCCAAGCCAATCTTTTCGGGTACGCCTAAGCGTTAACTCGATAGCGTTCCTATCGATAGACACTCAAAGTGTATCTCCGTTCTCGATCGAGCGATACTTGATATCGCTCGCAACTCGATTGCACCCAAAAGTCGAGGTGCGCGACACGCGGACTAAGTTGTGCCGCATAACCATCCCGTACTGACTATATTCAAGTTTGCACGCTCACTTGCTAGGTCGACGCAAGACTAGTCAGGCACGCACGCGACATGTTAACTCAGCATGTGTTCTCTATCGAGTCAAGTTTAACATCGTTCGACATTGTTAGCGTAAGGTTATTCAAGCACGCCTTGCGTTTGCTAACTTCTAGCATTTTAGTTTTCCTTCGACTCAAGTCTGTCGTGGTTTGGCACAAAGGCGTTCGCCTATCGATCCCGTTCAACTGAGTACTTGTACGAGCTTTTGAAAATATTAGACTTATTGTATGGAACATCCCAAGGCACAATGAGAGAGAGCGTACATTTCTTTTTCCAACGACGAGCTTTCAAAACTGAGAAATTCGACATGAAGTCCAAGGACGTAAAGCCGTGCTCTGATACCAATCTTTTATCTGTCACGCCCCGCTCCCGCAGGAGCGATCGTTCTCGCTAAGGCGTGATGCCGCACGGGCCTAGGTTGCGCCCGTGCAAGGCCAAGTCCAGAAACGGCCGATTTGAGCTAGGTCACGGAGTCGCACAGAGTATCCCCATTCGCAGCGGAAAGTAAATGAACACAAATTGAAGTGAGTTCAAACTCTTTATTGATATTCAAGAAGTTTACAAGCGGCGCTAGGCCGATATTACAAATCGCTCAAGCTCTCTCTCTCTGAAACATAAAAGCCGTGCCAAGTGGCTTACAACATGGAATGATTCATGGCGATGTTCCGATACATTATGTCCTGTATAGGGTGCTTCAGCTCCTTGCAACGCTCCAAGGCCCCAGAGCTAGCTCCGCGCCTTAGCACGTTCGAGGGAAGCTCCGCACCCGGCGACGTCTCCTGCATCCTGCAAGCAGACTATGGAGTTATCAGTATATTGTTATGCACCGGTGGGGAGGCTAGCTCACCCACAATGCTATCATTACCAAACACGTTCTATTTACTTTTGTGCACCGTCTATCATTCATTGTCTTTCTATTCTTGCCTTAGGATCATTTTTATGGCATATTTCATAGCCTATCTCGTGTTGCGTAAAACAAGTGTCGCATAGAAATACATGCACGACTTATCCATACTTACCGTCCGGCCTTCCCTGTCCAACATAAACCAAGTTAGTCAACAATTCATATGAAATAACTTAACGTAGTTCATGTAAGCATTCAATGTCAAGTGCGTGTCCTTGTCTCGGGTTCTACCACGTCGTAGGCACGTTTTTCTAACTCGTTTGTTCGAAATACTCTTGATCATTTTGTGTGTTATATTCAAGCCTATTCAGAAGGTGATTTGTACAGTTAACTCAGACTACTTTGATTTCAATGCAAGGACTTGCACGTGGATTGCCACCAGCAAAGTCCACTTAAATCTATATGCACCGGTCGCTGGCATCACAAGCCATTTTGGACACATCCAAGCCGTGGTATTTCTCAACTAGCGTAGGGTGAGAACTGGCACACACCCCGTTAGTCTCTTGAAATACTCCTGCACTTACGTCCCCCGGGTGGCCGAGTCCGCACCCAAGCAGCCCGTAAGCCATGACTTGATCCCGCCTAGGCCGGCCACGATCCTCCCTTTGATCATGCCGCGGAATCCGTATCACCCGTGCACGGGTCCGTCCACGACCATTTCGTATTTTATCGTCATAGGCTAACCCTTAGCCACAATGCGTTATCGACCAGGTTGGCGTCCGTACAGCGCGGGTAGCGAGCCCCGTTGCACGTGTCCGTCATACCTGTCGCTAACCATTCCTTTCTTTCTTATCTTTTATTCATTCATTCTTTTCTTTCTTTCGCTTGTCCGTTCGTTCAAGGATTCATTCACACATTCATTCTTTCATTCATACGTTATGCAACTCCCCATGCGGGAGTCGCCTTGGCGACCCATCGGTCCCGAAGTCTTTTAATGTTGCTATACTCTACTCGGAACGACTATATCGATAGTCTTCCGTTTCATTGTTGTAATCCATTCATTGTTTCATTGTTTGAACGCATAAGGGACATAAACGTAAGCTTGTGCCTTAGCACGAGCGTGGAGCGCGGTGCGAGAGTTCTCACAATTTCCATGTTCTTTTCCATATTCTATACAAGCAAACAAGATGGGATTAATCCCTTAGCTAGGTGCGTTGGGCCATTTATTAGCATGCGCGGTGTTATCGCCTAGCGATTCGAGCAATAGTGTCCGTATTGTTATGTGTCTAGGCTAAGCAAAGACGGGTTCATCGGAGCCACCCACCTTAGCGATGTTCGCATCGGCCGAGCGACACTCCGAGTGCGCCTTTGAAAGTCTAAGTCTGGATTCATCTTGACGGGCTAATGTAAGCCTTGCATCGATTATTCATCTGGTCGATGCCAACTCTTCGGGTCGACGGCTCGCTTGAGTCGTTGCACTTGCCGTTTAAGTCGGCGTTCCGCTAGGGCGGAACGGGTCATTACAGTCATCTCCTGACTCACATTAGCAAAACCCTTCCTTTTTCACAGCCTCGATCCAAATTTTGTTGGTCAGCTCTAGTAGCTCCTTTGAGTAATAGGGTATCGCTCCTAATTAGTGTTATTGCCGGGGCACAATTTTTCGATGGAAAACTGAGAAGATGAAACAATTGTAAAAACAATGTTCCAACGCAACACTTCTAGGAAGGTTGCGTGAGTATAAAGAAGATCTAAAAAGATCTCGTTTTAGCATTACGAGAATCTAAAAAGATTTCGTAATCCACTGCAATCGATCGTAGTACTTCTAAAAAGAAGATACAACAGAATTACTGGCAGCAATGAAGAAAGTGACTGGCGAAAGATGGAAGGACTCCTGCTGGGGTGAATAATCACCGTTGCTCAAAGCTTTATTTGCCCTACACGAACAGCTTACAGGAACCAGCAAGTTCGTCGGAGAACTTGGAACACTCCTGCTCTTCTGACTCCTCGGATGGACACGAACTCCCGTGCAAAAGCAATGCTGGTGCGGCGCCTTTCCTCTCTTTCGGAGGTTGCTGGAATTCGCAAGCAAATTCCGATCAGAACTGTGTTAAAGAACACTTCTGAATTCTCTGTTTACTTGTGTTAAAAAACACTTCGTAAACTTTCTGTAGTGGCTTCTATTACTTGTATATCTCTTGCCTTGTGAGAGACATGATGCCTTATATAGGCCCTGCAGCAACTGCTCGGTTGCCACAAAGTTAGGATCATGGTAGAAACCACCCCAAACATGTAGCAACCACCCAGAACGTGCAAACGCACGTTCTGCTGCAAGTTGCGCCAACTGCGTGCACCCTGCACTCCGCGCGACAGAGCGCGCACTGAGCTGCGCACACTGCGCGCACTGCACGCATTGCGCACGCAGCGCACCCGAGCAACCCGAGCAACCCGAGCAACCCAGCGCACCCGCGCAACCAAGCGCAACCTGGACGCAACCTGGACGCGCACCTGGACAGCGCAACTGGGCTTGCGCAACTGGGATTGCGCAACTGAGCTTGCGCAACGTAGCAGCGCAAGTGGCTCGCGCAACGAGCACAACTAAAGCGCACTGTGCGCCTAGCGACGATGCTGACGTGCTAAGTGCAAAGTGTGCCAACAAAACGCCACATTACGCCTCATGAGCCCATGAGCCCGAGTCCGAGTCCGAGTCGCTAAGCCCCTACGGGACTTAGCTCCCATGGAAATAAATTTTCCAAGAGCAAAAAGCATGAATGCTTTCAATTGTTGATTTAGCCTTTTTTCTATTAGAAAAATAACCCCACATGGTACACCCATGTGCACCTCTACACCACATGTGCATCTCTAATCTAGCAAAGCTAATATATAGAGATACAAGTCCTTTGGTCTAGCCGATGTGGGACTAAAATTCACTTTGAAAAAGACCAAAATCCAATAATTCCCCATATATCTCTATATATGAGTATAAGTGTTCCCCACAGTATCTGTCCATCATGCATTAGGAGAGATGTCGCTGACGACTTGAATCTTCCCGCATGGTTCAAACAACAGACTATAATACAAGAATGGACTAAGCCTTGAATTCTGCATCATAGCTGAAATTCTTTCCACTCACATAATGTAGTTACATGTGCTTCTGGCTACACATTAAAGGCCCTGTGCCAGCCTGGTTTCAGTGCATAATTTTGGGCGTCTACAAGTTTACCCTCAAGAGACGGCCTGATATCTCTTTGTCCATACACTATAGGTGAGTTCATTATAAAGAGACATGGCATGAAGCACTTTGCGCTTCCCTTGCGGTGCTACGCCGCTATGACATGGCTTAAAGCCGAGGCCTTACCCCGTACCGGGAACCTCATCGTAGTGTCATACTACTGTAGCATGAGGCAACCGCCTCTTTGTAGTGCTAAACTACCCAGCATGAAGCCTTAGGCTCCTTTGCGGTGTTACGCCGCAACGACATGGCTTGAAAGGCCGAGGCTTTATCCCTAACCGGGTACCTCATCGTGGTGTCGTGCCACTGTAACATGAGGAACTCCTCCTCTTTGTAGTGCTGACTACACCCCTCTTTATTTTAACATACAACATTAGGCTAACTGCCTATTTGCGGTGCTACGCCGCTGTGACTTGGCCTACAAAGCCGAGGCTTTATCCTATTCCTGGGCAGCATCCTACATATAGGAACCTCATCGTGGAGTCACCCCACTGTAGCATGGAGTTTCACTCCTTGTAGTGCTGCTCTACCGTGCCTCCTATAAAGCACACCAGGCATTCACTCTGCCTGAGAACTCATTAAGGCAATTAAGCCAACCTTCTCACATGAACCGTTTTCCGCAGAAAAAACAACAGTAGACAACAGTGGTTATAGGTCCGTAACCTCTCCATGCTCTATAGAACATGTACCCATCGTTCCTGATATTCTTCCAGTTAATGGTCCTCCCTTGAACCAAAAGCTAGATGCCTAGTAGATAAATCTTTGAACTAATAGCATAAAACTTTATGGTAGGAATACAATAACTAATATCAGAATGCCTTCAAGCCCATTTTACATGCTGAGTTATCGACCAGCTGGCGCTTGAGGCCCTTGGTGAACGGATCCTCCAGGTTTTCCTGACTCCGAACGTCAATCACTGCAATTACACCTCTCTTAATAAGATCGTGTACTGCCCTGTGCTTCAACCGCACAGTCCTCTTCTTCCCGTTGAAGAGGTCATTTGATGCCACCGTCGTAGTCGCCTGGTTGTCGCAGTATATCGGTATTGCCGATATTTGTGCCCCAACCACTGGAAGATCATACATGAGCTCCCGAAGCCATTCTGCTTCTTCGGCTGCGGTATCAAGTGCAAAGAACTCAGATTCCATGGATGACCGCGAGAGCATAGTCTGCTTCTTCGACTTCAACGATATAGCAGCTCTACCCATTGTGAAAATGAATCCACCTGTGGACCTCTCGCTCTCCACTTCTGAGCACCAGCTAGCATTACTGAAGCCTTCTACTACCGACGGATCTCTGCTGTAGTACAGTGCATATGTCTGAGTCTTCTTGAGATATCTCATAACCCGTTTCACAGCTTTCCAGTGTTCAACACCTGGGTTGCTCGTGAAACGACTCAGCATTCCCACGGCGAAAGCTATGTCAGGCCTTATGGCAGTAGTAGCATACATCAAACTCCCGATTACGCTTGCATACTCCAGCTGCCTGACGCTTTTCCCTGAATTAGGCTTCATCTTCAGATCACACCTGTACGGCGTATCGATCCCTGGAAGATCCCGATACCCATAACGAGTGATCATTTTCTCAATATAATGAGACTGTGACAGCGCTAGTCCAGTGTCTGTCCGGATGATCTTGATCCCTAAGATCACATCAGCTTCCCCCAAGTCCTTCATACTGAACTTGCTCGAGATGAATTTCTTTGTCTCCGTGACACAGCTCATATCCGTACCTAGGATATGCATGTCGTCCACGTACAGACAAACGATCACACCTCTTCCATCAGCGAACTTCGTGTACACACACTTGTCCGTCTTGCTGACTATGTAGCCATTTGACCTTATAACTTTGTCAAATTTCTCATGCCACATCTTGGGAGCCTGTTTAAGACCGTACAAAGATTTCACCAACTTGCAGACTTTGTCTTCAAGACCCTTGACGACAAATCCCTCTGGTTGTTGCATATAAATCTCTTCGGTCAGCTCGCCATTTAGGAAAGCCGTTTTCACATCCATCTGATGTATCACCATCTTATGTATCGCTGCGAGAGCAATCAACATTCTGATGGTAGTCATCCGGGCTACTGGAGCATACGTGTCAAAGTAGTCGATTCCCTGGTTCTGAGAAAACCCCTTGGCTACTAGCCTAGCCTTGAACTTGTCAATAGTTCCGTATGCTTTCATCTTCTTCTTGAAGATTCATTTGCATCCGATGAGTTTCGCTCCTTCAGGAAGATCAACCAACACCCAAGTGTTATTGGAGGTGATGGATTCAATTTCATTGTCAATCGTCTCCCTCCAGAAAACCGCGTCTCTGGTCTTCATCGCCTCATCATAGGTAAGCGGATCAGCTTCCACATGATAGGTGACAAAGTCACTTCCGAAATCCTTCGGCCTCCTCACTTGCTTCGTTGACGGCTCAGCGAGATCTGGTTCAATCGTTGTTTCAACAACAACATCTTCTTGGACCACATCTTCATTGAAGACCTGCGCACCCTCATTATTCTCCGGAACATCCGCAAGAACAATATTCTTGTGCCTTGCAAATTTGTCTTCAAAATATTCTGTGTCGCGAGATTCAATGATATGATTTGACTCAATATCAAGAAATCTCCGAGCATCACTCTTCTCGACATACCCCAAGAAGATCGTCTTAGTAGTCCTTGTCCCAAGCTTCTGAATCTTCAGATCTGGAAGCTTGACATATGCCAGACACCCCCACACTCGAATGACATTCAAGTTAGGTCTGACTTTGAACTAGAGTTCATGAGGAGTAATGTCAGAAGTTGCATGAAGCACCCTATTCAGAATAAAAGTGGCCGTCAGTGCAGCTTCTCCCCAGTAGCACTTAGGAAGACCCGCAGTCAACAACATTGAGTTAATCATTTCTGTTAACGTTCTGTTCTTCCTCTCTGCTACTCCGTTTGATTGAGGAGAGTACGGAGCCGTAGTCTCATTGACAATTCCATATTCTTTGCAGAACGATGCGAATTCATGAGACCTGTACTCCCCACCTCGATCACTAATTATTCTTTTGAGTTGTTGTCCAGTCTGCCGCTCAGCTTCGGCTCTGAACTCCTTGAACTTCTCGAATGCTTCGTCTTTAGCCTTCAGCAAGTAGACGAACGCATACTTTGAGAAGTCATCGATGAAGGTTATGAAATACTTCATCCCGGCCTTTGTAGAGAACTGTTTGAAGTCACAGATATCGGAGTGTACCAACTCCAGAAGATCTGTACTTCGATTAACCCGAGGAAAGGGTTTTCTTGTGATCTTTGTTTGAGCACAAACTTCACATTTCTCTACCTTACCCCCACACTTGGAGATAAGTCCTAGACTAGACATTCTGTTTATTCATTTACAATGAACATGTCCTAGCCTATTATGCCACAACTCAAGAGTATAAGCAGGAGTGACTGCATTAATTACATTAATTACATTGGACTGATTCACAAGCTGAATCTTGAACATTTCTTCGGTATAAAAAGCTTTTCCGAACTATGTTCCCTTGATAGACATCACCATCTGGCCAGCATTGATGTCCATCCTGAGGCCTGCGTTGCAGAGTAGGCCTCCTGAGATCAGGTTCTTGGCGATACCAGGTACGTGCTTCACGCCTTGAAGCGTCAGAGACTTCCCCGAAGTCAGCTTCAACACCACCGTCCCGATCCCGAGCACTTCAGCTTGTGCCTGGTTCGCCATCATAACCACTTCAGAAGTAGGTGTGTAGGTGGTGAACCACTCCTTGCTGGAGCAGACATGGCAGGAGGCTCCAGTGTCTACCCACCAGTCAGAGTCAGTCCTTACCGCATCAACCTGCGCAATCATAGCAACAACGTCAGTGATCATAGATACCTTACTAGGCTCTCCTTGCTCTGATTGCTTGGTCTTTGCTTTGCATTCACTTTTGAAGTGGCCCTTCTTGCCACACTTGAAACAAGGCATCTGAGACTTTGCCTTCTTTCGCTTAAAGGAAGTCCCCTTCACGTTCAGATTGTTAGGGTCCTTCTTCTTGCTGTGGGAAGCTGCCTGCTTTCCCCTTGGTTCCTTGGTATGAACCAGATTGGCGTTAGCCAATTGCTTGGACAGTGCGTCCACCTTCAGTTGAGCCCGCATCTGGTCCTCAACATAGATTTCCTGCAAGAGATCTTCAAGGCTGATCTCAAGCTTCTTCCTATGCATGTTTGCATAGAACTTACTCTAGAACTTACTCCACCCAGCGGGAAGCTTTGAGACAATCCCTCCAATAACAAACTTGTCGGGGAGGAGCATCGCCTCGTCTTCCAACTTCTGTCGCAGCTTCAGAAAATCCTTTACCTGCGGCAGCATGGACTTCTCGTCCTCAAAGAGCCATTTGTGATATTTTTCAACCACAAATATCTTGCTCCTGTTTTTGTCTTCTTCGTACAGTTTCTCCAGAGACTCCCATATGTCTCTGGCAATTGTCTTCTTACTGTAGGATTCTGCTAGGAAATCCTCCATAGCATTTATGATAAGCAGCCTGCAAATGCTATTCTCCCTTCTCCACTTGGCCTGAAGTTTAGTAGCCGCAGTGATTGCGGCAGCAGACCCAGTATCTGGAACGGTAGGTTCTTCTTCAAGAAGCACGTGATCAACGTCTCTGAGTTGAAGAGTGAGATAAACCTTCCTCTTCCAGACTTGATAATGCTCTCCATCAACTTTTCTAACTTACAAAAGTCGGTATTGAGGAGATAAGCATTAAAGTTTTCCATCGTAGCAATAAAGCTTTGAGATTGTTATTGCTGGGGCACAATTTTTCGATGGAAAACTGAGAAGATGAAACAATTGTAAAAACAATGTTACAACGCAATACTTCTAAGAAGGTTGCGTGAGTATAACGAAGATCTAAAAAGATCTCGTTTTAGTATTACGAGAATCTAAAAAGATCTCGTAATCCATAGCAATCGATCGTAGTACTTCTAAAAAGAAGATACAATCAGAATTACTAGCAGCAATGAAGAAGGTGACTGGCGAAAGATGGAAGAACTCCTGCTGGGGTGAATAATCACCGTTGCTCAAAGCTTTATTCGACCTACACGAACAGCTTCCAGGAACTAGCAAGTTCGTCGGAGAACTTGGAACACTCCTGCTCTTCTGACTCCTCGGATGGACACGAACTCCCGTGCAAAAATAATGCTGGTGCGGCGCCTTTCCTCTCTCTCGAAGGCTGCCGGAATTCGCAAGCAAATTCCGATCAGAACTGTGTTAAAGAACACTTCTGAATTCTCTGTTTACTTGTGTTAAAAAATACTTCGTAAACTTTCTGTAGTGGCTTTTATTACTTGTATATCTCTTGCCTTGTGAGAGACAGGATGCCTTATATAGGTCCTGCAGCAACTGTTCGGTTGCCACAAAGTTAGGGTCATGGTAAAAACCACCCCGAACATGTAGCAATCGTCCAGAACGTGCAAACGCACGTTCTGCTGCAAGTTGCACCAACTGCGCGCACCCTGTACTCCGCGCGACAGAGCGCGCACTGAGCTGCACACACTGCGCGCACTGCACGCATTGCGCACGCGGCGCAACCAGCGCACCCGAGCAACCCAGCGCAACCTGGGCGCAACCTGGACAGCGCAACTGGGCTTGTGTAACTGGGCTTGCGCAACGTGGCGCGCAACGAGCGCAACTAAAGCGCACTATGCGCCAAGCGACGATGCTCTAGCGACGATGCTGATGTGCTAAGTGCAAAGTGCGCCAACAAAACGCCACATTACGCCTCATGAGCCCGAGTCCGAGTCCGAGTCGCTAAGCCCCTACGGGGCTTAGCTCCCATGGAAATAAATTTTCCAAGAGCAAAAAGCATGAATGCTTTCAATTGTTGATTTGGTCTTTTTCCCATTAGAAAAGTAACCCCACATGGCACATCCATGTGCACCTCCACACCACATGTGCATCTCTAATCTAGCAAAGCTAATATATAAAGATACAAGTCATTTGGTCTTAGCCGATGTGGGACTAAAATTCACTTTGAAAAAGACCAAAACCCAACAATTAGTGCATCTATTGGTCTCAATTGCATATGCCCAGACCTTCTTAAACGACTTTCTCTCATTTGATCCTCAATGACTCCACCTCCATATTTCCATAAATTTGAACCATCTTTTGATGCATGCCAGTCATCCATCTCAACATTCATGCAGCTACAACCTGACCAAATTTTAGACATGTAGCTTAACTTCCCTGCATCCGGATCGATAAAACATATACATTGCTTTATTTTAACTGCTAACAGAACATAATAGCAGTCTAGCACCAATCTGAAAAGGTGGAAAAGAAAGTACTTTTAACATTTATGAATACTGAGATTTGATTTTTGAAAGATAAATTTAAGCTGGGGCATGCACGTGCTTCTGTTGCCTTATTGTTGATAAGATAAAACATTTATATTTTATATACCTGTTCTTGCAAAAATTATGTCCACTTCAAAAGTGAATCAAGTAAAATCAAATACTTCTCCTGTCCTCGACTGCCTTAAATTCCACAATACCTACTGGTATAGTAGTATGGAGGCAGATGGCATCTTTTTGGTTGTTTTTTGTTCAAATTTGTTCCAACTCTAATCAAGGTGTTTAAATTCTGGTACTGCTGCAGGCCAACCTGCGGATCATAGATGCTGTTGCAACTCGGTTGCAAATCCCATCAGAGAAAGTGATATCAAACCTGGCTAACTATGGGAACACAAGTGCTGCGTCCATTCCTCTGGCTTTGGATGAAGCCGTGCGGAGTGGTAGGGTGAAAGCTGGCGACACAATCGCCACATCAGGTTTCGGAGCAGGCCTCACTTGGGGTTCAGCAATTGTGAGGTGGGGATGAGGATTCCGAGGGGACTAAGATGGCTATCATAGTGTTGCTCTAGTGATTACAGGCTGAATCCGCACCTCACTTATTCCTCAGATTTTCTTTTTAATATTTTTTTTCTTTATCAAGTAATGTTATCGGTAACTACCAAGGATAACTCATTTGTTTGTTCTCTCTTCTCCTTGGTTCATAATGAGTGTTGTACCAAATCATGGCTTACAATATTCCTTTGTAGTATGATGGATGGGCAAAAGCTAATTTTTTTGGAGGCATGAGATTAAAACTGATGGAGGACATGAGATGTCTTTGTTCCTTTACTCCTTATATATCTCTAACGAGAAGAGAGGTCATGTATGAGGAAAAAAATTGTTTGTCTAGTTTGATGTTCTTCACAGCAAGATTATATTACTCAGCCACATTGTTGTTCTTAACTGGAAGATATAAGTGTTGTGCTTCGGATGTACTTGATTAATGATCATGTTCAAGAAAATATTTTGCTGTGTGGAAGGACCTCTTGAATTATGAAATCACATTTTGTATGAAATCACATTTTGATTTTTTTCATAGCCAAACTGAACATTCGTCTATGGTTGGTCCTTTTATGGTCGTGGATCGAAATTTCGATGGTGATGTTGGAATAGGATTGCTTTAGCTGGTGTCATGAATGCATCGTTTACATGAGCATGTAGTTCAATTCCTAGTTGTTATTTGGTCACAGTAGGATGCACAATTTGGTTGACACTATATTTGAGTGTAGAGATAAGATTTGAGTACTCTTCAAAAGTTCATTGTCGAGCCTTGTCACATACAAGATGTACTAGACATGAGACTAGCACTCCAAAATTGCCGAATACGTAGTGTCATATTTGTGTCTATTAATCGTAGCTGATCATAAATGTAAAGAGACTTAAGTTAGCAATGACATAGAAGAAGCTTATGGGTGTATTGTTATATTATTGACTACTCGGCAGCAAAGTCTTGACTTTGGAAAACAAAGATGTAAAGAAAATATGAAGATGAGGAATAAAAATATGAACCGTTGGTTCCGAGACTTAATCTAAGATGGAAGAAATGTCAGAAACAGAGATTTAATGCAAAGAAGTTTGCTTCTGTGGTCTGAGTTTGAAGTTGAGACTACGGAGTTCTTCCTTAGACAAGTTTGCTCTCCAAATAACTCGAATACCACTTATAAACTTTAGGTTACAACTCTGTTACAAAATGACAGAAAATTCCTTCACGTTCTTCCTTGCAATCGCAGTTGCAAACAGACAGAACGGATTTCAATTTGCAGAAAGCTTAAAGAGAAGAAAGAAGAAGACACAATTCTTGCTAGGGTGATGAAGCTCACCGTTGCTCAAAGAAAGATTCGTCACACACGAACTGCTCCCAGGAACCAACAAGTTCTTGTAGAACTTCTGGAACGCTCGTCGTCACCTCTTTTCTGGACTCGCATGATCTCCTTTGGACTCAAATGACGGCAACAACAATTCTCTCTTCGTCTCTCCTAATCTCGAAGTCAATTCTCGAAGAGGCACGAAGAGAGTATTTATAGGGTCGGATGGAATCCCTAATCCTAATCATGGCCGATAATTGAATACGAAAAGATAGGACTGATTTGAATTCAAATCCCACAAAAATTGGAACTGAATATTTGACACTATCTTTCCATATAACCGTTCAAATTCCGCAATCAGCGGCAACATGCACCAACCACACTATATGCTACGCCCCAGCAGCACAACCGTAGTTGTTCCGGTGCACATATGCCAGCAACGTTGCAGCCCATGTGCACATACGCGCATAATCACACATAGCCTGTGCAACGACGCATGCGCACATACGCGTAAACGCGCATACCCCATGCATGTGCCCGCTCTTGCGCCCACGCCAACACCCGTGCATGCGCCCATGCCTGTGCCGCTCATGCGACTCACGCATGAAACGAACGCACGAGCGCAAAAAATGCGCACAAGCGCCATTGGACAATACTGAGGTGCTAAGTGCAAAGTGCGCCATAAGCGCGCCTCTATGCGCCTTAGAGTCTGATTCTGATTCTGAGTCTGTCTAAGTCTGAGTTTGAGTCCGAATCCGAGTCGCTAAACCCCTTTGGGGCTTAGCTCCTAATGGACATGAGAATGACCAAAAAACATAAATGCTTTCTTTGAGGAATTAATCATTTTTTTCTCCTAGGAAAACACCCCACATGGCACATGTACCCCAACACACCCCATATGGATGCTTCAACACGAGCAAAGCATTACATTGAGATACTCACCATTTGGTGTAGCTAATTGCACATCGAATCCTATAGTGATTACAAGAATAATAATTTAAAATACTTCTATATTATCAAATCATATAAATTCAAATCTTAACTAAATAATTGATTACTACAATAGTTTAAAATAATATTCATTGTCATCAAATAACTTAAAGTATATTTTTATAAATCTAAAACTTAATTTAAAAATACTAGGGTAAAATCTTTTTATTGTTTCAAAAATATTTATGATTTAAAAAAAACCCATTTTGGAACCTAACTTTTGAAAGACAAAAAATAATAACAACATATTTTCATAAGTCCAATAACAAAATTCAAGAACAAATGTTTTTATAAAACTAAATAGTATTTACAAACCATTAATTTAAACTAGTTTTAGAAATACAAAGAAAATAATATCATAATATCTTATATAAGATTTTTAAAGAGAAATCACTTTCTAACAAAATAATTAAAATAAAATAATGAAAAAATAATAATTATGAAAATCCAGGAAGAGGGTTTACAAATACTAATATGCAAAATTCTATAACATAAAAATAATTAAGCTAAAACTTACCGAAATTCGTGAATAGATGGGGATATCGCTCCCGCATGGAATCTTCTCGCTCCCAAGTAGACTCTTCTGGAGAATGGTGCTTCCATGCAACCCGAACTAATCTAATCGTCTGTCCTCTACGCGTCTTCTCACTAGTATTCAAGATACCAACGAGCTTCTCCTTGTATGATAGTCCGGGTCCCACTGTAATCTCGGAATGATCGACCACATGACTGGAATCAGTCACATACATTCTCAATTGTGAGACATGGAATACATCATGCACTTCCTCTAATGATAGGGGTAATGCAAGATGATGTGTCACTTCTCCAACACGCTTTATATTACCAAAGGGTTACAAATCTAGAGGTAAGGCTTCAAACTTGGGTCTTACACCTTTATCTGTGACTAGGAGACGTTGGTGTCACGCCCCAGAACCAGAATACTGGAGAGCGGGGGACAGACACAGCCAGCTACGTACATTGAAGTGAATCTCACATCGCAATACGGTCACGGCTGTCTAGATGCATGAGGGTTTACTACAAGCCATCAGTCTCTTAAGGTCAATAACAAGCCTAGTGTCTCAATCTCAAGCAACAAGTAGATATAACAAGATGGTAGATCATCGGACATACAAAGTAAGGCGTCCCATACATTACACATTCAGATGATCATGAAGCTAGTCATACAAAATACGAAGACTAGCAAGAGTTTAAGTCATACATGATCAACCCTAGGATTTGTCAATCATGCTACAGCCCGTAGGCAGACAGTAAATAAAGTTGCAAACGAGCTAACACTTGCTCGGCGGCTAAACGCCTCAAAAGAATATTTTTACAATGGAGTGGGAGAGCAAAATAAAACCCACTCGTTGCCGGGATTCCTTCTAGTGTTCACCATCTGGCAGGAAGGTTGGGAGATCCTTGGTAGCTGTTCCGAAATCTGGCCATACAAAACCAGCTGGGTCAGACCCCAGAAAGAGCAAGTGCCACAAAGGAGGCTTCACTTAAGAACTAAAACCAGCATGTCAGCACATAAATCATAGGTGAAATAACATAAGACATGAGTTAAAGAAAGCAGGATGATAAACGATAAGATAACTAATGGACTATTCCGGTAACCAAGTTACAACCCGTAAACCAAACAAGGACCGGGGTTGTAACCCTTCACCTGAACAGAACTTAGCCTCGAACCAATTATCGGTAAAGTAAAGCATAAACAAGCATGTCCGGAGATATCCATGCACTGGATCTAGGCAAGACTAGACAAGATAGGACTCCATCCATCATTCACGGCCAAGCAAAGAGTACGGCTTGATACTTAACTAACTAAAGTTATCACAAGCTTAGTTACTAGCAAGATGCAATAAGGTATGCCTACGGCCACAAGCCCTGCAGACTATCCAGGTTATCCAGACGCAAGATTCAAGCTTAGAGTTATCATGCTTGTAAGATGACTTGGATGCAACACATGACAGTGTGCATAGTAATCGTTTCATGTAGTGCCCCACATAACAGTGAGCTGAAAATGTGCCCTACTCGTCGGCAGGCTACAAGTCCATCAAAGAAGGCGCCCAGATAACCGAATTGCTTATAGCCGGAATACCTCTCTATATGCTCTACTTGATCAATCTAGTCATTAACCTAGTCAGATTCGGTATGAATCCCTGACCGTGGTAACCAGGGATACATGTTCTAGACATGATGCGAGACAAGACTGGTTGCTTACACAAGCACATTTAATACAATCACCCACAGTGTCAGGAATTCACTTAGCATGTCAAGTTAGCCGTCGCAACAACGTATCAAGGTTATCGTATCAAGATTACTTGTCAAGATTACTTGTCAAGGGTGCACCACGACGGGTCACCATCAGGTCATGTTACTTATCAAGATTACTTATCAAGGCAAGGGTGCGTCACGACGGACCACCATCAAGAATAATCATGTCAAGTTACTTGTCAAGAGTGCACCACGGCGGATCACTAATCATGCAATTCCATCACTAAGCCTTGTTCTGATTAACATTCATAAATGCTGTCATGATCATATCGGGTTCATGTCAAGTTTATATCAAAGGCGTAAGGATATGAAATGGATGCAAATTCATAAAAGGGAAATATGGGAACATAAAGCACCCAAGGGGGGGGGAGCAAGGGGTAGCGTACGCTCAGGACAGCGTACGCTCAGGTCAGGGCACGTTCAAGTCTGCGTACCAGGGCACGCTCAAGTCTGGGTACCAGGGCACGCTCAAGTTTGCATACCAGGGCACGCTCAAGTCTACGTACCAGGGCACGCTCAAGTCTGCGTACCAGGGCACGCTCAAGTCTGCGTACCAGGGCACGCTCAAGTCTGCTTACGCAAGAGACACGCTTCCAACAGAAAGCGTACCCAAGTCTACGTACGCAAGAGACACGCTTCCAACAGGAAGCGAACTCAAGTCTGCGTACGCAAGAGACACGTTTCCAACAGGAAGCGTACTCAAGTCTGCGTACGCAAGAGACACGCTTCCAACAGGAAGCGTACTCAAGTCTGTGTACGCTGCAATAAAGAGCGCACGCAGCTCAGTGGCGTAAGCTAAAAAGCTCGGCACACTGCTCACTGTCTTCTCCAAACCAGCAAGAACTCCATGGTTAAACCTAAAGCTTCAAAAGTTCATAACTTGGTCAAAACAAGTCCAAATCCAACTTTTTAAAGGTCAAGATTGGGTAGAAGAAAATTTTCCACCACATGGAACCATCAAAACTTGAAAACAAAGAAGTTTGATAGATCAAAACCACCAAATCCGAAAATAACTAAATTCTAGATCTACAAGATTTAAAGCCTCAAAATGGAAAATGACAAGTTCTAATGTGTCTTAGAAACATGAGGAAAAGATAATGGAACAATAAAATGGGCTCTCTTGTAGAAGCAAGTTGCACTTGCCTATGGGTGTGGAGAGTTGGGTGGAGGAAGAAGAAGAAGAAGTTAATGGAGGAAGTAATGAAGAGAGAGAGTGTTGGTAGGGTTTTTAATGAGGGTGGGATGTGGTGTGTTGAGGGTGGAGCATAGGCTAAGGTGTTCCAATACACATTAAACCAAACCAAACCAACCCAAACCAATTAAAACCGAGCCATGTCAAAACCTAAAATAAACCAAGTTAAGCCATTACATGCTATGATGAACCTAATCAAGATTAAACTAAAATTAGCTAGCCAGGCAGGAAAATAAAAATACATGTCAAGATTTCGTGTACGTATACTAAAAATACGTAGAACGAAAAACGGGGGTGACAGTTGGCTCAGGAGGGATTAGTTCTAGCTAAGGAGACACTAGTAGCAACTCGGTTAGATTAGCTATTAGTACTGGATTTGTCTCCAGGTTATGATACATTGGATTGTTATTTTTTTTGAGACATGTTATGTTGAGATAGTTAGACTCATAGACTCTGGTTGTGGATTTGGGATTACGTTATGCTTTTAGACTTCTTTGGATTATCATATCATATCTTTTATGTCATTATCGTATCATTTATCTTTCTTATAGTTTATTGTGATTGATTATGAGTATTATCATTATATTGTCCTCCCTTTAGAGTTGACATATCATTGATAGGTTGTGATACATATTCATGAGATGTATAGATAATATAGTAGACTTAGACAACGTTCTACCGTTGATGCTGTGGCGTAGGCTGGGTATTGTTACACACTCGTACCCCTACATCGGGTACGTGTCGTGATAGATGGGCAGTTCATCATCGTCTTCTACTTGTACCCTCTTTTCGAGACACTGTCGGATTGGTGCGGCTGGTCGTAGTCATGAAAATACATACTGCCTAGGAGGAGAGAGTAATATTTTGGCACAGTATTAGTTGATGACAATGTTAGCACAAGTGTGCCCAGAAAAAGGCACATTATGCGTAACGATTCTCTCTCTCGCTTTGCTCTTATGACTAATCACATCACATAAAACTTGTGAAGGGAGGATCGCAATTACACCCACTTCATGTGCATGGTTGCACTGAGAGCTTGGGTGTGTATGTAAGTGGTGTGCTCCCTGATTTGGTTTCAGCGCATGAGATGCACCCAGATCATTGGTGGAAGGTTTAGTGTGAGACAGACCCATTTCATACGCACGGCCAAACTGGGCGCATGGGTTTGTCACTACAAGATTTGCTCCATAGCTTGGTTCCAGCACATCAGGTGCACCCAAGTGACAGAAAGAGTTAGGAAACTGACCTATTCTATATAGCTTACCATTAGCTATGCACGTGACAATTAGTGTATGCTTCTCCTTAGCTTTAGGCACAACAGATTGAACGTACATGGCTCGTGCTGCCTTGGACTTCTTTAGCTGTGCATAGTAGTCAGTCCAAGTTTACATGTCACACTCATTTTTATAATTAAGGGTATTCTAGTCATTATGTGCTAATTTGATTTTTCTTATTTTTTATTAATTAAATTGATTGGTGTGTGGCTTTGATTGGTGTTTTGGTAGTAGAAGGTGGTATAACCTTAGTCAACCTTGATTAGAAGCCTAATAATGTAATTAGATTTATTATTGGCTTTTTAAATTTTAATTTATAATTATTGTCTATTTTAAGAATCATTTAATTTATTTTTAAGTCTCTTTTTTATATAAAGCCTTTAAGCCTTTTTGTCAATGGACCTTTAAAGCAACTTGAGGAGTGCTGGCCCATGACCAAACCCTAAACCTAACCCTAATAACCCCCTTAGCCGGCCAAACACAGCAGCCCCTCCTTTTCATTTGTGAGAAACTAGTAGCCGTCACAAATTCAACACCCCACTTTTTCCCTTCTCCTCCAAAAGTCCCATTCTCTCGTTTCTTACCCAAATCCTTCCAAACGAAGTGCGTTGCGACCGTTGGGAGGAGAGGAACCTACTAGAGACTTGCTAGCGAGGGATCGAAGGTATTTGATCGGAGGGAATCGGCAATTGACGTGTTTGGGAGGCTTTTTTCATTGAGTTTTGACACTCAATAGGTAAATCTCTCTAAACACTTGTTAATTTCGTTTTTCTTCGTAGATGCATCCATATAGGTACCCCAGACCTGTGCATGAAGTTTGGTAGGTTTGTGATTTCATTTGATAGCCGTATCGGATACGTGTCGGTCCTATGGAACACTGTAGAAGCATAATTTTTTTTTAGCAAATATAGCTCCATGCGCCCAAGTCAAGTATAGCTCCATGCGTCCAGATAGTGCAATTCCATGTGCCCACTCAATGAAGCTCCATGCGCCCAGTCAAGTGTAGCTCTATGCACCCAGTCAGTGAATCTTCATGCGCCAAAGACTAGCTCCCCCGAAAGGAGGGCGCATATCCTGAGACATAGCTATGTGCCCAAGCCTGACTCAGTCAAAGCTATGATCAAAACGTGCACCGAAGCGCATGGCCATGTCAATCTCTACGAGCAGTCGTGCACCGAAGCATGCGGCCACGTCAACACCACGACCAACCCACAATCTCGCAGCCTGTATGCGCCTATATCCTATGCACCCAAAGCAGGACTATGTGCTCACATAAGAACCAGCGTGTTTCCTCATGTGGGCGCATAACATCATTCCAGCTCGAGAACGACTATAAAAGGGGGGCCTCACTATCACCCCCACTTTTCCAAGTTAGGGGTAAAATGGTAATTTTCTATTTTAAAATATTTCTGAGAATTTTATTTTATGAATATTAATATTTAATGATTATAGGAGTCGGGTTCGAATTTTATCGCATTCCGAGTTAATTTGGGACTCCGGGGAATTTTGACTTGAGTTGTGATTAGCACTTTAATTAGCCATGGCCCACTAAACTTGACAATTAGGTCTAGGAGTTTAGACTAATCCCACATGAGTGTTTAGGCTTAAGTATGATTTTTATTTGGTCTAAACTAACTCCCAAAACCAATTTAGGAAGATAACTTAGCTAGGAAGTCATAGGGAGGGGCAAACTTGTAAATAACAAGTGCCCTAACCCTCCCATATAGGGCCGGCCACCTCTCTCTCTCTCTTTCATTCTTTCACTTCAAATATTTCTTCTTCTTCTTCTTCTCCAAGTTTCTTTCAAAAGGAAAGAAGTGATTTCCTTAGAAATCATCTCCAAAATAATCTCTCCTTTCCATTTTTCTTCCATCCAACTCTTCCTCTACCCCAAGTGAAGCTTCTCCAAGCTTTTGGGAGCAAGAAGTGCAAGGGTGTGTCCTAAATAATTCATTGTGTCAGAGCCGTGTCGGAGGACTTTCGAATCGGGAATCTATCTCCCGATAGGTACAACCAATTCTCTAACTTATTCTTTTTAACATGTAATCTAGATTGGATCCCGTAGGATTGGTCCCCATGTTTGTGTCCCTATTCTTGTCAAGTTTGAGTCCGTTTGGAGTGTCCTAGGAGAAGTTAGAAATTGTGGTTGTGTCCTTGAGTTTCCCCCAAATTTGGACACTTCTAGAATAATTTAGATTTGTGTCTAAGTGATTTAGGCATTCTAATTCATATTTGTGTTAGTGTTGTGGAGTGTAATATTCATATTTAGTGTGTGAGTGAGTGTGTTCATATATATATATATATATATATATATATATATATATATATATATATATATATATATATAAATATATATATATATATATATATATATATATATATATGTGTGTGTGTGTGTGTGTGTGTGTGTGTGTGTGTGTGTGTGTGTGTGTGTGTGTTCATATATATATATATGTGAGTGTGTGTGTCTATATATATATGTGTGTGTGTGTGTGTGTGTGTGTGTGTTCCTATATATATATATATGTGTGTGTGTCTATATATATACTTGTGTGTGTATTTATATATATAGAGAGGGGGATGAATGAGAGTGATATGTATGCGTGTTTATATATATATATATATAATATATATATATATATATTATATATATATATATATATATATATATATATATATATATATAGAGAGAGAGAGAGGAGAGAGAGAGAGAGAGAGAGAGAGAGATAATTAGAGAAGTTTATAGAGGAATTAGAGGAGAAGAACAGAGGAAAATAGAAGAAGAAAAGGGTGTGAGAAGAGGGGAGGAAGAATAGCAAAGGCAGCAGCAGCTAGGGGGCAAGGGGCTGCTGCCACCCCCCCAAAACAGCAGCAGCAGTGGCAGAAATAGCAGCAGCAGCAGGTGCAAAAACAGCAGTAGTAGCCCTATAAACCCCCTATTTGCCCCATTAAACCCCCACCTATATACCTACATATATACCTATATGTATACCTATATATATACATATATACCCCTATATATAGGTATATATACACCTATTTATACCCTCTAACTAACCCTTAAAACTGGTCCTAAGTGTAGGTTGAAAATTGAGATTGAGTTAGTGAGTGAATGAGGGGTTGTGTGAGGGCGTGGAGAAGGGTGATTTTGAGTTCCGTGATTCGGAACGCGTCCAAACTTGAAGGGGACCTAGCTAATGTGAATTAGATTTTGTGGGTATGATCCTAGGCTGAAACTAGGGTTGCGTGTGGGATTAGGAGAGTGGTATCACGCGATACCGTTGAGTATCTTGAGATATTCAAGAGAACGGGTAAACGACCAATATGGACCGTAAGATGGACTGGATGTCCACTTACCCTAGGGAACTTGGTAGGTAATGGTTGTATAGGCTAGTACCCTACTACCCTAGAAAGCCCGGAGTGAAATTCGTAAGGGAAGGCCACTTGGCATCAAGTTAGAATGGTTTAAGGGTAAATGTATAAAGGGTAATCGGGAATTTCAAGATACGGGGTTCGGGTATTCGGATTGACTTAAAACTTGGGTGGCTTGTTAGGTACACCCTACAAATGTCATATTTGAACCGATTTTGGCTCGGTTGACCCAGAGTTGACTTTTTACCCAAAAGTCAACAATGAGTCAACCCTTTGTCTAAATTTGACCAAATCTAAACTAGAGTTGACCAGTTGACCAGAAGTCAACTATTGGTCAACATTTGACCAGTTTGACCTAGGGTTGACCAGAGTTGACCAGGATTGACCAGTTGACTAAAAGTCAACTGTAGGCCAACTCTTGACCCCGTTTGACTTGCTTCGACTTGTTTTGTCTTGCTATGACTGGTATGACCTAGAGTTGACTTAGTCTGACCTAGATTGACTTGATATAACTTGATTTGACCTAGATTGACTTGACAGGCTTAGTGTGACTCTGTGAGATCTAGTTTGACCTAGATTTCATATCATTCATTATAAATCATTCTTAACTTTGTTAAACCTAAATTAATATGAAATATCTCATCTTTAGGTTTCTGATTACCACTCTGAGCATTGATATACCCTACAGCTCAGGACAGCAGGCGAGTACATTCACTGATAGTTTTCATTGTTTTGATATCTGCTATATCCGATTCAGTCGTAGTGTCTTACTTGATTTCCAGTCATGATACACTACACCAAAAAATGCCTTTAGGAACAATTTTTGTATGTTCCTAATATTTTTAGGAACATATCATAACCGTTCCTAAAAGTGGCGTTGCAATATTTGGAACAGTTAAATTACGTTCCTAAATTTGGTTTGGAACAGTTATATAGCGTTCCAAATGTAGATTTTAGAACATATGTGATGTGTTTCTAAATTATTTTTGAAACGTCTTTGAAATGTTTCTAAATATCAATTTGGAACACGTTCTGCTCGTTTCTAAATATAAATTGTAACACTTTTTCATTATTCTTGTGGCAAATTTTTCAACATTTTGTAAGCGTACCTATTTATTTGTTAATTTCATTTTGTAAGCGTACCTATTATTCTATTCTAAATCATACAAAAATAAATAATAGCTTAAACACAAATCAATGAGTGAACATTTGAGCAATTTGAACAATTGATCCATTGTACATCACATTACTAGGTTCAAGAAGTTCCTTGGCTTACAGTATACATAATAGAGGCAGTCAAACACACACAAGAGAAAAGCCACATTGAATGCCAAAACGAAGAGCAAAACAGGGACACTATCTCATACACTATTATGATAGGAAAAGAAACTACAAGTAGTTTTATAACTTTAAAAAAATTTGACATCAATGCTCAAGTAAACAAAAGTTGAACAGATTCCAAAAATAACAAACAAGTTATATATCGAGCATCAACTATAGTTACTAACAGCTCCTCAAAAAATGTTTGTTTCCTTCAGTTGAATCCATTTGAAACATGGCCTAATGCTTGCCTTTCTAAAAATCAACAACAATCTTCCTTCGTGCGCACAAAAAGTCGAGGCAAATCTTCAGTGAAAAGTTCTCAGGAACCTATTCAGAACAAAAGAAAATAATTCAATAAAATTTATAGAGCTAAGACAAATATGTCAAGGACTAATCAAATTATATTGCAGTAATAAAAGAATGAAGCGGATTATTGTACTAGCAGAATTATAATGAAGAGAAAATAGGACTTACTATGGCTCCATGTATTTGACGAAGGACTTGTTCCACACAAGAAAATCGTCGAGGGCAACTTCTCTAATTTTTTTCGATTCTGAATTTTTATCAGCCTTGTAAATCTTTGCAGAGAACATCTTTCGTGTAACCATGCTCACCTTTAATTCATCATGTTCCAAGACATAGCCATGACATATACCCCGATGAATTGGATCTACTACCTCCTTCGCAATTGCAAGATAGTTTCCATCCCAGTCAAGCAGCTCGCACAATCTTGCAACTTCAGTAGGTTGATTGCATGCCACTTTAGTAGGTTGATTACATGCCACTTCAGTAGGTTGATTGCATGCCACTTCAGTAGGCTCATTGTCTGCCACTTCAACAGCATTGCGTGCAGATGTCATCGAGCCTCATTCAGCTAAGGAATGTCTTTTACTTGTTAAATTCATGTTCATCATCATTGCAGGCGGCGAAGACCCAACAATTGCTTCTGCTTCTGTTTGTGAGAAGTTTTTCTAGAGTACATAACAACAATTAATTAATGCACAAATATGATTTTACGCAATCAAGTTTATATTTTAGGGCTTTGATAAAGTAATGTTAGGTACTCACCGAACACATGTTCAAACATAAATCAACTTTTGACTCCAACCTTTCAAAATTCTTTTCTGTAATCTTCCTTTCCGCTCGTTCATTCAATAGCATTATATGGCAAGGAAGACAATCCTCATACTGTCTCCTGGAAACATGGCTACCAACACCCGGAAGACTGCCATTTGAGTTTTTACCTAGAACTTGAGTCAAAGGATCAGAATCAATTGATAACGGGTGAATGTCGCTATTGTTTTCACTATTTTTAGCTTCTTCGACCTTTTCCTTAATTTTCTCATGTAATGTGATGTTGAACATTACTAAATAAATACAAAAATATTTATGTATATGCATTAAACTTTACTAATGTCATTTATCTCACCATCAGCTCCACAGCGCTCGGCAATATGCTTTTATCCTTTCTAGTATGAGTTTCTATCCACACTGCAGTTCGTGAAATTGGAATAGTAGGATCTGCTTGTTTTTGAATCTGTACCATAAATGGTTATTATTATATCATTTTAACCATTGAACTATAACAAAGGTGCACTAGAATACATACCATTTCCTCCTCAACCATTGCAGCACTCTTACGTCCTCCAGTATGGCCACATCTACTACGCTTCTTGTTTTCAGCATTTTTCACTCTACGTTCTTTTGGTTTTTCCCCACACTCATTTTCACAGAATTGCTCCCAATCCTCTTTTTTTGTTCTAGGAGGAATATTCAATTTTTGTGCCTCTATATTTGGATACTTGTCCAAAAAATTCTTCCGCAAAGTATTTTTATGCTTCCTAAACACACTCGCCATTGAACCCTGAAGATGTCTTTTGATGTAGGTTGGTACTTCAAATTCTTTCTGCAATAAACATATGTTAAGAGGAATAAAACATATATTAATGTACTATTTTCTAAATAAAAAATCCCTTAAAATTTAATGAAGAAATGTAGAAAATGTCTATCTCACCAATATGCCATTCCAAATTTCATCCTTCTGGTGATCAGGAACCAACCTCCAGTCAGTATACTTGATGGACGCATGTGACTTCACAATCTCGCCAACACGGTGCATAAAGTGAGGCGCTCTCTTTCCAATTGCTTTTCTATGTCGGTTGAAGTCAATTTTCTTCCGAGATTTGTTGCTATCTTGTGATACTAGATTTTCTTGAGTGGAGTTGCTGCCCATATGTTCTGACATTGTGCTTATCAAGAAAACCTTCAGTATCAACAAAAAATGAAATGATTATTGGCTTACATAAAATAATAAGATAATGAAAAGTGCCTATGAACATTGGAAACCTTTCATATTCAAGTAGATGTGACACATGGTCAAAGAAATCTATCTTTGGTGTTATGAACATTGAAGTTTCTACACAATAGAGACAGACTTCAACCAATTAGGCAGGCTAGCTAATCTGACTAGGCAATATGTGAACTTTTTGGTACTTAACATTAATAACTGATACTGAGAATGCAGCTTATGAATATTAAGAATGCTGATTGATACTGAGAATACAGCTATGTTAAAGCCAAAGCTAGCTAATTGATAAGAATGATACTATGACTGATGAGTTTGATAAAAATGATGAATACTGCTATGCTGATTGCTTAATTGATTGACACTTTGCATTATATAATGCCAGCATAGCAGTATTGATCAAAATATATTTTAGATGCATCCAGATGAACTGAAACATGCTTGCTTAATATGGCTGGAGGCAACACTATATGAGCTATATTGTATTATACAAGGCCAGTATACAATAAAATATATTTTCCCCAAACAATCTCGACCATAGGCTTTGAAAATTTATAGTATCAGCTAGGTTTAGAAAAAGAAAAAGAAAAAAACAGTATATCACGAGTTGAAAGGGAAGAGAAAAATGCATGAACATTGTAGGTTATGTTGGTATTCTCTGGTGTATGCTCTCCTAAAACATGTTTTAATTGTTATAATTTGTTGAAATAATATATGGGGTATCTGGTTTAGATGATATCATGATACTGATACCAATCTGCATAATTTTCAATTTGTTGGTAGTGATTTGGACTCACTGTTCTTGTATTTGCAGGAATTCCTGGAACTAAATGGTCTCCAGTTGGGCTTGATTGTAACGTTTTGTAATGCTTATTTGGAATGTTCTTGTTCTTTGTAGTACAACACCTTGAAAAATGAACTGTCTTTATTTTGTGACCTCTTGTCTTTAGATTCTACTCTACTATGATTGTGTCCACTACCTTTGGAGTTTAGGCTGGTTTTGTCTTGATTTCTGTATGTACTTGCTACTTGTTTTGGGATGCACAATTGTCTTGTATGTGTGTTTTTATAAAAACACGTTACTTGGTTTTGCAGGAATTAACTTGTCACATTAATTTTATTATTATGAGAGGCAGCTATTAAGACCAATATAAAATATATAATATTTATGTTACACGAATGTTGCTTTCCCACAGTTGGGTGTATTCAAATATCAAGGTGTTTATGTTGTACAATTATGGAGCATTGAGAAACTTTAGCCTAGTATCCAGAATTTCAATATATTTTGTCATTCAGAAAATTCAGAAGCTAGGAGGAAGATCCTATGCTTATTTTAAACTATTTTTGTCTATGTTGCACTTCTACTTGACAGAATGTGTATATGGTTATGTTCTGTCCTCGTTCCTTATTGTTCAGTCATTGATTAACCCCATACTTTAGCTTATTTCCCCTTCATTTGTTTATTTTAATGAAAAGATGAAGGGGAAATAAGCTTGAGTGTGGGGCTACACCATATTCATGTACAACCATGTATTCATTTGATCTGCCCAGTATTTATGTTCTGTCCTCATTCCTTATTGTTCGGTCATTGATTAACCCCATCCTTTATATAGGTTAGTTTTTTCCTTTATTTATGTATCTGCCCTTTACCTCTGAGTTTAACCCACATACTTTTGTTCACTATAATGGTTGTTTCTGTCCTTTACCTTCATAATTCAGTCTTGTTTCTCTCTATATAATCTGTCCTAGCATGTTGTTTCTGTCCTACAGACTTGTGGCATCATTACCTTACCTGGAAAGGCATCCCTAATGTATCAGACCTGCATTTGATTAAGTAAGTAGTTGTTTAAGGTTTTGCATTGGGCTCTAGTGTAGTCCACAAGTTCAGTTTTCCTTCGGAGCATAAATCCTCAGTTCAGTCTTGGAGTATCAGATTTAATGTAGTGTCCTGCACCCTCTTGTTCCAGTATCCATATTAACATCTATTTGGTTCAGGGGAGAACTTAATCCACATCCCTTTGCAAGGGCCTGCCCTAACTCATTTTCTTCAGTCATGAACAACTGTTATAGGGATATGGTGTTCTGTCCCCTTTCTTTTCTGCATACAGATGATGTCATGTACATCACATATAATGCCCAGATTTGAGTATCCCTCTTCACTGAATTTTCTACACAATAGAGACAGACTTCAACCTTTCATTGAAGTTTCTACACAATATGATGTTTATAATTGTGTTGACAAAGCATGTTCATGACTTAAAAGGACGTGGACCCCTATAACATTGGTGGAATTTAACCAGCACTTAAAGAACTTATTTTGGTGAGGCGTATTTGTAATTGGAAACCTTTCATATTTGTTGAGAATCAATAAGGGACTTTTAGTCCCACATCGGAATATGTTATATGTAGAGGAGCTAGACTCCCTATAAGTAGTGAAGTAGTCCATCAATAAAATCATCTGACTATTATTTTCTATATGGTATCAGAGCCATAACTCTCTCTCTCTCTCCACAAAAGAATTTTTTTTTCCTCCAAGCCGCCGACCCCCCTCCCTCTCCCGTAGCAGCCGATCAACCCCCCCCACCCCCTGCCGCCACCCTACCTACAGCCCAACCCGCCGCCCCCTCCTCCAGCAGCACCCGCCGCCCCCCTACCAACACCAGCCCCCGCCGCCCTCTACCTCCAGCAACCCGCCGCCCCCTACCTACAGCAGCATCCGCCGCCCTCCCCCTATTCACCCCCGACCAGAACCCAAAACCCCCCCGACCCCCCCGACCAGAAACAACCCCCCCCCCCCGACCAGTAAACCGCCCCCCCTCTCCAGCAGACGCCCCCCCCACACAGCCGCACATCAACCCTAACCCTAACCCTAGTTTTTTTCTCAATGGACACCCTAATCCTAGACCTAGCAGCCTTATCAAACCCTAACCCTCATTTTTAACAAAAAAAAAAACGGCGTATTTCGAATAGAGACGGCTGTCAAATCTTTATTTGTACCAACTCTGTTCCGTGCTTACGCCGTTTGGAACTAACAAATGCTTTATTTGTTATTCCTTCTTCACATCGGGATCTATGCAGAGACTGATCATGTCTTCTCTGGTGTCCTGACGTGTTCACTTTACATGTGCGCGCCGGTGCTGGCCAAGTTAGTAGCGTATTAGTAAAGTCTCTGGCGTTGAAGAAGACGACGTCAACGACGACGACGACGAAGACAACGACGTTGGGTCGGTTGCAGACTCCGACGACGACGAAGAAGACGACGAAGAAGACGACGAATTGAGTTCACAGTTGCAGAGGCCATGGATTCAATCAGTGGCAAACTGATGGCCGAAGAGTTGAAGGCCTTGGTTGATGATATCTTATCCAAGAGATTAACCGAGGTAACCCCACGTGTGATCCATACTGATGTGGATCCATCACCTTACAAAATGGGGAAGCTGGAGACGAAGTTGGAAGGCACTTCCAACTACTTGAAGTGGTCGCGGCAGGCGATGCGGATACTGAAGGGACGTGACTTGGTTGGCTATGTCACTGGCCAAGCCAAGGCGCCAGCCGATCACTCCACCAAGGAGTTTGTTGTGTGGAAGATTGTCAACAACGTCATAGCTGGGTGGTTGACTGCCTCTTTAACCGACCAGGTGTCGGACAATGTCGAGGCTATGGAGGCTGCTGCTGATATATGGCAAACTCTCAAAGATATGTACTCCGACTCCGGCAACCCTATGCGAGTATTTCAACTACAAGATGAACTCGATAGGGTGGCCCAAGACGACCGTACCATCTCTGAGTACGCGGCCCTGTTGAAGAAGTATTGGTCTGATCTGGATCATTATGATCCTCTTGGGATAGAAGTTGCACAAGTCGATCCAGCCTTCACAAAGTACTTTCAGACGTTCCTGGCTTATATTTCCCGGCAGCGTATGATGAAATTCCTGAAGGGACTACACCCTGTATTTGAGCAGCGACGGAATATCCTCCTATCCCAACCCACGCTTCCGACCTTGGAAGAAGCTATAGCTGTTATGACACAGGAAGAAGCTCGACTGAAGTTGATGCCCAACAAGGGCTCCTCCCAGGAGGAGCCAGCCGCGGTTGAAAAGTCTGCCCTTGCTGCCTTCAATCAACCTCCTTCTATGGGTGGTGTTTGTCACAATTGTGGTGACTCCGGACATTACATTCGATTTTGTCCAAAACCCTTGCGCAATCAGTCTACTGATCGAGGATGGGGTCGTAGAGGCCGGCGTGGTGGTAGAGGAGGATATGCCGGTAGAAGGGACGGACACAACGCAAATCTGGCGGTAGAAGGGGGAGAGAATCAACTGGCTGCAATAACCCCGCTTGAGCGGGAGTTCCTTGAGAAGTTATGAGGCACAAAGCTGGGTTCGGTCGACTGTCCTGGGGCGTCTTCATCCTCGGACGATCACCTCACTTGCTTTGCCCAAACCAGCACCGATGATTCTGCACGTGCTTTTGCCTCTATCCATCAGTCAGGATGGATTATGGACTCTGGGGCATCTCGCCATGTCACGGGATCCCGTGATGCGTTTCAGGAATATACTCACCTACCATTGCCGGAGAGTATTCAGACCGCTGATGGTACATCCAGACCTGTAGTGGGTACAGGCTCTGTCGCATGCACCCCTTCCATCACTCTAACCAATGTCTTACATGCTCCATCTTTTCCTGTCAATCTTTTATCCATTAGTGCCATTATACTTGATCTTAACTATACTGTTTCCTTTGACATTCATAAGGTGACTTTTCAGGAGAAGGGAACAGGACGACGACTTGGGACTGGCACATGGCATAAGGGGCTGTGGTATTTAGACAGGACTGGACTGGACAACGTATTGACATCCTTGGTAGCAGCCGCACCACCAGAAGCTTTCTGTCGCAGTGTTGAAGCCGACTTGCTACTCCACCACCAGCGTGTCGGTCATTCCTCTTTTCCAGTTCTTAGTCGCATGTATCCGTCCTTATATCAAAGGGCTGATAAAGAGAAGTTATTTTGTGATGCTTGTGAGTTGGGAAAATATACCAGAAGCTCGTATGTAAGCTCGGGAAATAGGAGTTCAGCTGCTTTTGACATGATACATTCGGACGTATGGGGCCCTTGTCCTACAACCGGAATTAACGGTTTTCGATGGTTCGTCACCTTCATTGACTGTTATACCCGCGTGACATGGGTCTACCTTTTGAAGAATAAAAGTGACGTCCTTGAGGCTTTTCGGGACTTTTATCGCCGGGTGGAAACACAATATGGCGCTAAAATAAAGTGTTTCCGGTCCGACAATGGGACGGAGTATACTAATAAGCAGGTTGCTGAGTATTTTTCCACCCATGGAATACTACATCAAACTTCATGTACTTATACTCCGACACAAAATGGTGTGGCTGAACGAAAGAACAGACACCTGCTGGAAGTCGCACGGACGATGATGCTGGCTATGAATGTCCCGAAGCACTTATGGGGGCAGGCTATTTTGACGGCCTCGTATCTCATCAACAGAATGCCGTCTCAAGTATTGGACTGGAAGACACCATTGGAGCTGCTTACTGGGGCAACTACATACACTGTTCCACCAAAAGTTTTTGGATGTGTGTGCTTTGTCCAAGATAATTGGCCTGGCATTGGCAAACTGGATCCTAGAGCAGTTAAATGTGTCTTTGTCGGTTACACGGCGACTCAGAAGGGATATGCCTGTTGGAGTCCAGTCGAGTGGAAGATGTTTGTCAGCATGGACGTTACATTCAGAGAACTCGAACCATACTATGGTTCGGATGAAGGTTCAGTACTTGGTGACACATCTAAAACAGGTGGTGTTCGATGTGAGGGGGAGATAATAAGTCCAAATATGGTCGTCGGATCGGTTCCGTATCCGGTTGTAAAAAACTGGACGAAAGGGGGAGAGCACAGTGACTCAGATACAGATGAAGAAGAAGAAGATACATATGTTACACAGGGGGAGCAACAGACAAGGGAAAAGGAGCTCCAAGTCTACAGAAGGAGACAACAGAAGTCCAGTACTGTGCCTATGCCGTGCCCTGTGCCTACTATACCAAGTCCCTCGTCTACTCCTGCTCCAACTCCTGAAGATGTTGCCCCCGCACTGAACTCAGATTCTGATGCGGATCTCTCCGACTCGGATGGTATGATCTCTCCATCACCTATTGCTCCCTTAAGGAGATCTTCTCGCATCAATGCGGGTAAGGCTCCTGCTCGTTTTGATGATTACAAACATGACATTGCCAACTTCTTGTCTTATTCTAACATTTTTTCGAATTATCAAGCCTTCATTGCATCGTTAGACTCTACTTCGTTGCCCAAGTGTTGGCAGGAAGCAAAGAAAGATCCAAGGTGGAAAGCTGCAATGATGGAAGAACTTGGGGCATTGGAGAAAAATAAGACATGGGAGCTGGTTCCATTATCCAAAGGGAAGAAAGCTGTGGGATGCAAATGGGTGTACACGGTGAAAGAGACACCAGAAGGAAAGGTCGAGCGATACAAGGCGAGGTTGGTTGCAAAAGGATTCACACAGTCATATGGCATAGACTATGATGAGACGTTTGCCCCAGTAGCAAAAATGAGCACCGTGAGAACTCTGGTCTCCATTGCAGCGAACTATGGATGGAAGCTGTACCAGCTGGATGTGAAGAATGCCTTTCTTCATGGGGACCTGCAAGAAGAAGTATACATGGAGCTCCCGCCAGGATGCTACGCGACGGAATCAAACGGAGGGACGTCGCAAGGAAAGGTGTATAAACTGAAGAAGTCGCTATACGGGCTCAAGCAATCTCCTCGAGCCTGGTTTGACAGATTCAGAAAGGCTGTTACAGGCATGGGATACCGTCAAACAAATGCAGATCATACGGTCTTCCTCCAGCATGTAAGAGGCCACATCATTATACTTGCTGTATATGTGGATGATATAGTGATCACAGGTGATGATGAAGTCGAGATCACTAAGCTGAAGTTAAAACTCGCGAAGGAGTTTGAGGTGAAGGATTTAGGAGCGATGAGGTACTTTCTAGGTATCGAGGTGTGTGAAGGCGAACAAGGAATTGTTCTCTTACAGAGAAAATACGCACTAGATCTGTTGAAGGAGACAGGGATGCTAGGATGCAAAGCAGCAGTCACTCCAATTGACCAGAAGTGCAAGTTGGGAGCAGAAGCAGGAGAGCCAGTTGATCGTGAAAGATATCAACGACTTGTAGGAAGATTGATTTATCTGGGGCACACTCGTCCTGATATCTCATTTGCGGTGAGTGTAGTAAGTCACTACATGCATGATCCAAGAAAGGGTCATATAGAAGCAGTATTTTAGATCTTGAGATATCTGAAAGGAACGCCGGGAAAGGGGCTATGGTTCAAGAAGAATGGATGCATAGAAGTTGAGGGATACTGTGATGCAGACTGGACGAGCTGCATAGACGACAGAAGGTCTACCACGGGATACTGTGTTTTTGTAGGAGGAAATCTGGTCTCATGGAGAAGCAAGAAACAGTCAGTGGTAGCACGGTCGACAGCTGAAGCAGAATACAGAGCAATGGCTCTGGGAGTGTCAGAGTTGCTGTGGGTGAAAGCATTGCTGACAGAGTTGCAGCTGGATAAGGGAGCACCATTGCGTCTTCTGAGCGATAGTCAAGCTGCAATAAGTATAGCTAACAATCCAGTTCAGCAAGACAGAATGAAGCACATCGAGATTGATCGATTCTTCATCAAGGAGAAGCTGGAACAAGGGATACTGAAGATTGACCATGTCCGCTCAGAAGAACAAGTTGCAGACTGTCTGACTAAGGGTCTTAGTTCATTAAGTCTGTCAAAGCTATGTAACAAGATGGGGATGATCAATATCTATCGCCCATTTTGAGGGGGAGTGTTAAGAATCAATAAGGGACTTTTAGTCCCACATCGGAATATGTTATATGTAGAGGAGCTAGACTCCCTATAAGTAGTGAAGTAGTCCATCAATAAAATCATCTGACTATTAAGATTTGAGTATCCCTCTTCACTAAATTTTCTACACAATAGAGACAGACTTCAACCTTTCATTGAAGTTTCTACACAATATGATGTTTATAATTGTGTTGACAAAGCATGTTCATGACTTAAAAGGACGTGGACCCCTATAACATTGGTGGAATTTAACCAGCACTTAAAGAACTTATTTTGGTGAGGCGTATTTGTAATTGGAAACCTTTCATATTTCAAGTAGATGTGACACATGGTCAAAGAAATCTATCTTTGATGTTATGAACATTGAAGTTTCTACACAATAGAGACAGACTTCAACCAATTAGGCAGGCTAGCTAATCTTTCCTATGCTTATTTTAAACCATTTTTGGAAACCTTTCATATTTCAAGTAGATGTGACATATGGTCAAAAAAATCTATCTTTGGTGTTATGAACATTGAAGTTTAGATAGCCATATACAATTCATGATAAACATAGTAACATCACAAACCTATTTGAACTAGAGTATATATTGTATCAAGCAATCCAAGTGACAAGAGAATCTCACCTTAGAATTGGAAGATAGTATTTTTCCTGTTTTGATATCTTGAATTGAAGACTTTCGAGGTAAATACATAGTGATTCATCACAGAGAGCTAACAACAGTTATTTGAACAAGAATAGTACTTACTGGTTTTTGTTCAGCGATAGGATCGTTAAAGACTTCAGATTTGACAGTCCTTTCCAGCTAATCCTCTCATCTGAGATGTCATTTGCATCCAGGAACAGTTTCTACACAATAGAGACAGAAATTTAATAAAGAACTCTTCGTTATGCAATCTAAATGACTACAACTAAATGACTACAGACACTTTCAGATTTTCCATCCCCACTCCTCCTTTCAGAAATACTTATACTAATGTAAATCAGGAAAAAAGACAATACTACCGCTGAACAACTCTACTATGACAATATTTCAAATGGTAAATTCAAATGAATGTACGCATAGCCCTTTAGTACAGTGGCACCCCAGTGAGGCTCATTCCCAGATTTGATGAAATATGAACATGATGATCCTTGTCAAACTGTGAAACTTCCTTAATCATATATGTAGATGAAAGCTTTTTTGCTCGGCTCTGTTCTTTCAACAAGGTGATAAGACTTATCGCAAGCCTTGCAGTTTTGAGGACATGCTCATACCCTGGTGCATACAGCTTTGTTGGTTTCCCTAGCCTGTACCATGTCACATCAGTTCGGATTGATATAAAGATCATAGAAGAGCCAAACTCTATTACCCATCCTTAACTGCACTCAAGAAAATTGGAAGCCCTTCATTGTCCATGAAAATGGATGAGCTTGAAGAAGACTGACCCAGATCACCTTCTAATATCACTGGAACTGAACTAGGGCCTGGATCCCATACCATTATTTTGCCATCGGAATGCCCAGAAAATATTCTGTTCAGTTTGGGAGTCCTGATACTTAAGCAAAGTCTTTCAGCTCCGTGTATCCATGTGTCATGAAGAGAAGAGAACATGTGAACGAGCCAAGTTGCAGATAAAAAGTCTATAACATCCAGAGTTTGTGAAATGTATTCTGGTAGGGGCCAGCCTACAGAACCATCTCTGCTAGGACTATGTTCCATTTCATTTTGTGAGCCAGGAACAACATGGGGATCAATAATGCACCTGATGTCATAGGCCTGTGCCCATAAGAAAGCTCTGTCCAGAGCTATCAAGGATCCTCCAATAATATGAGCTGGTGGATCCGAGTCTTGTGCAGTTTCCACCACCCAACAAGAATTATCGCAGTATTTACATCATGTTGGGACAAGAAGGAAAAATCTTCTTATGCAATGAAGTTGCTTCTATGTTTAATAAAAGCATCTTTGGCTTTACTATTCCCATATCCATCAGCAAGATGGTAATCTCTATGAAGGGCTTTGGAAACATTAGTAATTTCAAATGTTGCAGCATTATCCTTCCACCTTTGAAGGGCATTGGAAAAATCTCTATGAAGGGCATTGGAAACATTAGTAATTTCAAATGTATGTACTAGATGAGAGATAGCTTGCAGCTGGGAGAGCTTGCAGCTGGGAAAACAATGTCAGTACTAGAAAACAATGTCAGTACTCTAGATAATAAGATAGCTTGCAGCTGGAAGAGCTGCTGCGGCATCAGCAATGTGGCTTGAGTTGCAACAACTGAATATCCATGTAACCTAGGTTGCACGGATAAGGGCTGCCAATGCCTGGATGTTGTTTTGATTTTTTCATGTACATACAAACGAGTTTGGTGTCATAACTATTACTCATGAACTTTTGGTTGTCTCTCAGCTCATTATCGCTAAATAATCAAATATGATGTTTATAATTGTGTTGACAAAGCATGTTCATGACTTAAAAGGACGTGGACCCCTATAACATTGGTGGAATTTAACCAGCACTTAAAGAACTTATTTTGGTGAGGCGTATTTGTAATTGGAAACCTTTCATATTTCAAGTAGATGTGACCCATGGTCAAAGAAATCTATCTTTGGTGTTATGAACATTGAAGTTTAGATAGCCATATACAATTCATGATAAACATAGTAACATCACAAACCTGTTTGAACTAGAGTATATATTGTATCAAGCAATCCAAGTGACAAGAGAATCTCACCTTAGAATTGGAAGATAGTATTTTCCTGTTTTGATATCTTGAATTGAAGACTTTCGAGGTAAATACATAGTGATTTTGTAACCAAAAGTAACAGTGCTAGCTATTCGTTGTAAAGAAACCGGTGAATGATTCTAATTGTATTGGCAGTAATACTGTTTTCAGTGTCTATAAATTATCGAGTTATCATAAATTCCCAAGTCACTGTATGACCTATAATATTATCATATTTTGACTGTAACTCCTCTTTGCAGTTATGGAGGATGAAGTTCAGGAGTGTGAACACTCGACTGTGAAGTCCGAGCTCAGTCGAGAAAGCCTCACATGGAAGCAAGATTTGGAGTGCCACCACTCTAAAGTTGATACACTACAACAGAAGCTTACAGAGGTAAAAGTTTGCATCCAATCGTCTGAGACTGATACAAAAAAAGAATTGGAACTTCTTTGGCACAGAGTAAAAACTACTGCAACACTGCTTACTTACCTTAAATCCAAAGGGAACAAAAAGCATGGCTAAATGAGTAAGGTGAATAACAATTTATGATAAGCTGATTAAAGGACAACCTTTTGGAGTACAAACTAAGGAATTCTATAGAAAGTGAGACCATACAATTTTCCAATGAAGCAATGCACTATAATATGTTCATTCATCAAAATTGAACAAATTTTGAAGGTTAGGGTTGTCATTCAAAATGGATTGATAGTCGGTAGGGATGCTTATCATGTCAACTTGTTTAGTTAGCCTCTTGGGCGTATGTAAAACCACATGCCACCCATCTTCCTTTTGATCTTTTGAATAGAATACTCCACTGGCTTCTCGAGCTAAAATGAATGGATCCTCCTCCACTTTTTCTTTGTTCTTGAGCTTCTTCAAATTTACCATCACAAGGTTCCAAATAGGATCAACCTTACATCCATTTTTTGAATCCTCCACCTTGACCCAATCACAATAAAATACAGTCTCCTTAAAATCTATGTAGTCCAACTCCAATATATCTCTAATTATTCCATAGTAAGTCATCATTCCTTCCTTTGGATTTTTGTCTTTTCGACCAGCAACAAAAGTAGTATAAGCCTTCATAGATACACCACTATCCTGAGTCACCAAATTTGTATCGGAAGCACTTGACGAAAAGACAAAACCATTGACACAATATTTATTATATCTTGTTGCCTTATACATTGGACCATTGGCTAATCTCCATAAGGTTGTATTAGTTTCCCCGGCCTTCTGTAACTACATTGCAAAAGATTTTACTAGTCAAAAAACTTGAAAAGTGACACACAAACTATTAAGAAAATGCTACTTAGCTTAGGTAAATTACCTCATCACACAACCAAGGAATGAATTCCTTGATTGATGTGCTCGTCTTAGTAGCCCAATCTTTTCGAATCTGGACAGTCGTCCTTCGGAAATATTCTGCATACTTACTGCATAAATTCACAACAATCAAAATAACTCCTACTCTTAACAAATATAATAGTCATTTAACTAAATATATGGATAAAACCTACTCTTCCCAATCGTCCAAGTCTTCAAGTCGGTTGAGTACCCACTTTCGTGCTTGTTCAAATTGTACATTGTTTAGCTCAATGACTTTTCCAACATCTAAAGGTTTCTCATCTGTAAAGTCAACATCCTCATCCAACCAATCTTCTCGAGTCGACTTATGAGTACCAATGCTTGTATTTGGCATATATTCCATGCAATACATCACAGATTCATCTGCAAGATAAGACTCTGCTATAGAGCCTTCTATGTATCTTTTATTAAGGGTATACTCTTTATACCGCTTCATTAATCTGCCATGACATAATTAAAAAGTTATATTAAATAGAATAAGTGAAATTGCATTAAATGCAAAACATATTTTCTTAAAAAAGTAAGATAGTATACCTTTCAAATGGGTACATCCATCTGAATCTAACTGGGCCACATGCCAAAGCCTCATCTGCCAAATGAATCATACAATGCACACTTATGACAAAAAAGGAGGGAGGAAGTTCCTTTTCAAGAATACACATTGCTTCCACCAATGCCCTCTTTGCTTTACGGAGTTCCTCCTTATTTACCACTTTAGCACATAAGATATTAAAGAATAAACTGATTCTGTGAATAGCAATTCTCAAGTCCTTCTCCTTTTTAAAAGCATGTTTAAGCAAAACTGGAAGCAAGTGTTGCATAATCACGTGATAGTCATGTGATTTAAGCCCCCTTAGTTCTGGAGGTTGGATAGTCACCAAATTACTTAAGTTGGAGGAAAATCCCGTAGGTAATTTTAAATCTTTCAAGCAACGACAAAGTTCTTCCTTCTCCTCCTTAGTTAAGACGTATGACGCCTTTGGCATTGAAGTTTTTCCGGTGTCTTTTTCTTCTACTAACCACAATTTCTTATTGATGCCCAGTTTCTTCAAATCTTTTCGTGCCTTCAACCCATCTTTTGTTTTTCTGGTGACATTCATCAACATGCTTAATAAGTGATCAGTGACATTCTTTTCCGTATGCATGACGTCGATGTTATGACGAACCTCAAGGAACTTCCAGTAGGGCAAATCAAATAAAATTGACCTTCTCGACCATGGAGGTGCAATAGTGGAATTAATATCCATATTGACATCTTCATCTACCACATCCTTGCATTTTTTACCAATGTTCTTACTCTTTCTTCTTTTGCCGGTGGCTCTACTAACCCCTTGCCTATCATTACTATTAAGAATTTCAGAAATTCGTTGTTCCACTTCGTCACCAGATAATCGTCGTGGAGTTGGTCGATGATCTACAGTCTTGTTGAATCTTTTATCATTTCTGAACTTGTGGTCAGGCCTTAAAAATCGACGATAGCCTCGATAACATATTTTGTTTGAGTCTTCAAGATGCTCAGAGTCAACATCATCGACACATACTGGACAAGCCTTATAGCCATGAATATTGCAGCCAGATAGTGTTCCATATGCAGGTAAATCATGGACCCCCAATATCAACATTGCTTTCATTGTAAAAGAGGTTTTAGTAAATGCGTCCCACGTCGGCACACCATTTACCCATAGCTCTTTCAATTCATCTACAAGTGGTTCTAGAAACACATCGATGTGTTTGCCTGGTGATTTGGGCCCTGATATTAATAAAGTCAACAATGAGAACTCCTTTTTCATGCACAAAGATGGTGGAAGATTTAAAGGTACTACAATCACCGGCCAACAACTATAAGTGCTGCTTTGAGTTCCATGTGGGTTAAAGCCATCAATTGATATTGCAAGTCGTAAATTTCTAGCCTCAGCGGCAAAATCTGGCCAATTGACATTAATTGAATCCCATTGACCTGAGTCGCATGGATGTCTCATTAGATTTCCATCAGTTTTTGCCTTCTTATGCCAAGTCATTGCATCTGCGATCCAAGGAATGCTAAAGAATCTCTTTAGCCTTGGAATCAATGGAAAATATTTTACAAATTTTGTTGGCTCTTTTTTGACACCTTTTTTTACCTCAGAGTCATGCTCAAAGACAAGCTTATACCTGCTGACTCCACATTTGGGACACATATGATGTTGCTTGTATTCCTTCCAATATAGGATGCAACCATTTCTGCATGCATGTATGGTTTCACATTCCATTCCCAAGTCCTTAATCATGTTCTTCATTTGTGGATAATTTTTGGGAAGATTGCAGTTTTCTACAAATAAAGACTTTACCCAATCCAATATAGCAGTCACGCTATTCCCAGTCAAACTGTATCGTATTTTCAAATTCTGTAGCTCGATAATGGTAGACAACATTGTCTTACCCTTAGGACAACCATTATACAGAGGTTGTGTTGCCATCTTCCTGTATTTTTTGTATTTTCTATTCTCATTCATCTCGGTCTCAGAACCAATAGTTTGATCGCCTCCTACTCCACCTTCAAGTGTAATATTCATGTCTTCTAACTCGTGCTCATTCCCCCAATTATTCACATTGAAAACATCATCAACAAGTTCTTCCATCATAGGTTGATCAGCTTCTTTGATTGGGTCGAGTTGTATTGTTGTAGACTTATGGCCCATCGATTTTTCTCCATGTTGATCCATAGCACATAGCTCTGATCAATACCATTTGACAACAAATGAAAGCTGATTAAATCAAGCTCTATGTGTCCCTTCGAGTTTCTGCATCGAACACATGGGCATAAAAAACGGTCTTCTCCGTTAGCATTCTCCTTGACAAAATTCACAAATTGTTTGACACCTTCAATATATTCTAAGTCCCCCCGTTTACTCATCCATGACTTGTCCAACGGCATTTTCTATACCAAAAAAATTCTTTTTATAAGATAGATCTGTAGAAAATAAAAACAAATAAAATAAATACTCAATAAACTCATAGGAATATATTTCAATTATATTAAGGATCTCCAAGATGTATGACATGTGTCAAATAAATTAAATTATTTGAAGACTTATAGAGATTTAAGACCTGACGACTGCCAAATTATTAAAATAAATAAATGATGGGTTCTTGAAGACTTAAATTATTTGTTTTTATCATATATGGATATCAATTTAAGACCTGACGACTGCCAAATTTTTGGACAATATTCACTGGAATGAACAAATTTTTGGACAATATTCACTGAAATCCTTACATGAATCACAGCCCCTCCTAAAGATCTATCAAATATTAAAGTATCCTAAAGATCTATCAAATATTAAAGTATCCTGACATAGATGATATGTAGTTCAACTCATTAAAATTTGTAGATTGCATGGAAATAAGGCATTGACTCATGGGGTTAAAAAACAATTCTGAATAAGGTAATTTCAGTGCTACAATATGGTAAGTTTTGGGGTTGTGCTCGTGTGTGCACTCAACGCATAAATATCTCACACCAGGATATGCAATATTTCGTACGACAAAGATCAGTAGACACAAATATATCTGAATGAAACCATCATAAATGATAATGAAATATTTCTCGCAGTAGGAGCAAATCCAAATGTCAATAATCCCAAGATCTTATGTAATCAAAACGGCACATGTTCCGAAAAACTTTAGACAGGCTGAAGTAATATGAACAAGAAGTTACACTGATAGTAGCAAATATAATTAATGTCAAGAGTATTGAGATATAAATCACTTTGTGCTCTGTGGACCTCATCATTCCAATTTCACAGATACAATTTCTGGAGACCAAATTATACAGGTCAAAGAGGGATTAGTTCCTGAGGTACATTATATTAGATGTCATCTAGTTTCAATGGTAATGTAGAGAGGTTAAGAGCAACTGTACCGGTAGATTATATACTTTCTAGGTGATATGGATATACAGGGTTCTGGCTCAAGTTTACACTTAACACTATTACTTCCGCTTTCATGTTTAATTATGTCTATATTCATGTAATTTGTAAATTGATCATTGTACAGCTCAAGGATACTCAGAACGAAATTTATATAAGAAACTTGAAGGGTTAAAAACTTCTATATTAAAATGCATGTCAAATAACAAATCTACCATTACTTGAATAAGAACGTGGGAATATTAAATATCGGCAACTAAGCTGGAAGACGAGTGGAAGACGATTGCTAAGTTTCTTATACTTTTCTAAGTTAGATATTAAAATAACAAATCTAAAGTCTTTTCTAAGTTAGATATTTGAAACAGCTACCACCAAATACATATCGATCCCAAAGACGAGTGGAAGACGATTGCTCAAGTGGTTTGTCATGTTGTTTATGTAGTGAAGTCTTTTTTATGTATAGGACATGATTATTAGCAAAAATAAACAGGTTATAAAGATAGTAATGGGATCATTAAAATGGACAAAGAAGGTAATTTATGCCACTTTCCTTATTTGATTATAGTGAGATAGCATATACTTTCCAAATTAAGATGACATTGAAGGCATCCACATGGTGATAATAATGCTATTACATCAGCTCCTGATATATTCCATTATTCCTCATCGAGAAGGAGAAGTATCCTTAAACTTTTAAACTACACTCCTTTAGTAATATGGAAGCATGACATTATATCCATTGTATTTTCATGAAAAAATATCAAGTCGGTATAAGTGTGTTTTCATGCAGAATAAACATTACTCAGGTGAAATCACATACGTCATATGAATCTGGTCCCATTATTGACTTTTCTTTTTTAGACTAGGTCCAAAAATTCGAATAATGCAAATTATCATCCCACATTGAATCCACATTACATTCCTACTAGTAACAGTTTATCTACTGTTACTGTTATGCGGGTTCTAGGTATAGCATTCCACCGTTAGATAGTCTAATCCCCATCCCAGTCCCGGTCCCAATTTTTAAATCCCCATCCCAGTCCAGGTCCCAATTTTTAAATCTCCAAATTCGCTCCCGTCCATAAGGAGTTATTATTCCTTTTGCTTATGAGAAAATTTTCCTTTGGTGTATAATTTTCTAGGATCCGTGCACATAGAGAGAATCAAAGTAACTTGTGTAAATTGGGGAAATAAGAAAACAAAAATTCAGTACTTAAGTATGTGGAAAAAAAAAAATCCATACGAACATACGGAGAGAGAGAGGCATGGTGAAATCGAAAAATTAAAGAAAAAAATAGAGGAAATAGAAAGAATAAACCTTCCTCGATGGATGACGACAAGCCCTTCAAACCCTTTTCTCCTGAGATGCAAATCTTCCTCGATGGAAATCGTACGCTTATGGCGAACCCTTCCTCCTTGATGGCAAACTTGTGAGGGTTCGAAGATCTTACGTGGGTTCGAAGCCTTCCTCTGGAGATCGAAAAAGAAATTCGAAGGTCTTGAATCCTTCCTCTGGAGATCGGTCTCTGGAGATCGGACAAGAAATTCGAACCTTCCTCTGGAGATCGGTCTCTGGAGATCGGACAAGAAATTCGAAGGTCTTGAATCCTTCCTCTGGAGATCGGACAAGAAATTCGAACCTTCCTCTGGAGATCGGTCTCTGGAGATCAGACAAGAAATTCGAAGGTCTTGAATCCTTCCTCTGGAGATCGGTCTCTGGAAATTTGAAGGTCTTGCCTTCCTTTGGAGATCGGACAAGAAATTCGTCTTGAAGAAAATAGAGGGAGGTGAAATATTAATTTGGAGGGAGATGTAGATGTTCTGGAGGGAGGAGAAAATTTTAAGAGAGAAAAAAAAAGGATCGGTAGGTTTTGGAACGTTTAGGTTTTGCTCTACATATAGGAGAAAAATATTTGTTTGTTTGGACGTATGCTTTATTTGGTAATTACTTAATATGCACATGGTATTATCTCAATCTGGAACATATTAAGAACACTAAAAAAGCGTATCTAAATAAATATTTTTTCTAAAAAATAAAATAAAATATATTAGGAACGTTTTTGTGCTCTGGAACATATTTAATATGTTCTAAAACCTAGGAACAAAAAATAAGTGTTTCAGATTGAAAAATACCTAGCGTTTCTAATTTGCCAATTTGGTGTAGTGATAGTTCACGGACTAGTATATGTTGGATCACGATATGAGATGTTGTTCCTGGATTTCTGGATATATTGGTACACTTCCTGTCTTGTTCCATGTACTTATATAGACACCGATTTCTAAGAGGATTTGCTACCCTCTTACGGAATCATGTGCCATGACGTGTCAAGTCCAGATCTATTTTACTATTCGGGGATGAGGAATTATTAGGGGCTATGTGATCCAAGCCACCCTGTCACTATCCTTGTGCTCGCGCCCCTCTCCCTCACTTAGGGTGTAGCGAGATCCCATTTACCTTGTGCTCGTTATCCAGGTTGGCCGGCATGACTTTCCGTTGAGGTCACCGCGGATTGTCGGGCCAAGTGGATAGCCTGTCCTGTCACTTATCCCAAGCCGATCACATAACGCTCTAATAATTCAAGGCACATTTTATATTTACTTATCTTATCATATATCCTATTTTGTTCTATATTCAGTACTTTCTTACCATGCTATGATATCCAGTTACTCACATGTTCTACATGCCTTTATATTGTACCTTGATTGGAGACTAAGTTCTGCTCGGGAGAAGGGTTACAACCCCGGTCCTTGTTTGGTTTAAGGGTTGTAACTCAGCTTCCGAACTGTTCCCAAGTCTTCATATATCTTTGTCTTGCAGTTTATTATACCGTCTCTTATAGAATTTGTCAATTCACATGGAACTGCTGTTAGTGCTTGTACTTGCTTATTTTTCTGACAGGATACCGTTATGATATATTACAAATGACTCTGAGGCAGACTGCTCGACCTATTATGGGCTCGAGCTAGATGGAGTAGTCCAGGACCGTGGCCTTATAGTAGAGCCACTAGACTTTGTACTCCCAGAGTAGTGTAGATTAGCTAGGTTTGACTGGACTGCGTTTCAGCTAGCATTATCAGACTGTAGCTTTCTATGTTATATTTTGAGACCCTGTGATGTTGTATATATCTGGGCTTGTGTTGGACACTGGACTTATTTACTATTTTATCTATCATATGTTTCCTTCTGAGCTTTCTACCTTAGTTTTATCATGTGATTGAGACTGCATTGCTATGTCACCTCCATTCGGAGAGTATATACTGTACAGGTACCTTTATATTGTTACTCGTAGTATTTACAGACGTTATATACAGCATTCTATCGCCGATACTACGGCGTAGGCTGGACGTACCCACGTATTTGTGCCCCTCATATGGGTGCGGGTCATGACACATTTTTGTGGTGGTCCATGCAGGTCCGGTGCCACAATTAGTGCGATCTCGTAATGGTGCTCGACTTAGAGTACTAATTACGAGCCTGTAATTAGGACGTAGGACCTAGGATACGATAGGAGTTTCTCAATCACACTAGGAAAAATTTTTGATCTTTTGATTATCATGATTACTCCCCTTGTATTAAATTAACTGTCCTTCTTTGATAATGTCTTCTCATGTGCCATATTGATCTCTTTGCTTCAATTCGTCTCCAGGATGACGAAGATGCACCCGCAGGCCACTGGATCGAGTAGCTTGCCCGAAAGATCAGACCAGGCTGAGGAGGAGGTTCACGAGACTGCCTCCAGTGATTCCACTATCCCGAAGGCCCTGGCAGTTGCACAGGGAGGTCTACCACCTCCACCCCAGAGGGTTTCGGTCACCGTTCCAGAGATATTGCCGCCACTACCCCCGATACCGACGGATACACACCATATGTTCCTTCTCCTTCAGCAGATGATGGAGACACATCGAGCCCAGACAGAGGCATCGCAGCGCCAGACGGAGGCGTTACACCGTCAGATTGAGATGCTGAGGCAGAGCATGGAGAACTCGTATCAGCTTGTACTGGCAGCGTGGAGAGAGTGGCACCGGGTACGGTGTAGGGCCCTACTGGCCAGCAGCCGTACCAGCAGCAGTCCAGGCCAGGAATAGTATTAAACTTTAGGAAGATGAGCTCCAGGGACTTCACGGGCACGGAGGGCATCCTTTATGCAGACGACTGGCTAGAGGACGTGCAACGGAGTATGGAGCTAGCAGAGCTTCCTAGAGGACTTTGGGTTTCAGCCGCAGCCAGCCGATTCTTCGACATCGCGCTGATATGGTACCGCAAGGATTCTCGTACGTCGGTGAGAGGGCTGGCATGGGAGGACTTTTGGAGGCTCCTCAAGGAGAAGTTCTTCCCGGACTTTCGGAGGCTCTATCATCAGTATGTGCATCACTCCACCAAGGACTGCATCGTTCTAAAGAAGAAGATACAACAGCTTATCGACAGTCAAGTGATCAACCTCGAAGCTGAAGACAAGGTCGTATCTACTAACATGATCTCTCTTTAGTTTGGCGACTTTCCTCATACAGAAGTCCCAAACGGTGTGGTCCCGATCCCCAAGGCGATGATGGAAGTCGTCAACCTACCACCAGCTCGTAACTCGACTTTGGTCCCACTCATGACAGAACATGGCGAGATCATATGGGTCCACCTAGACCTTGTACAAGAAGTGACGCAAGGGGTAGCACCTCCCAAAGCAAGAAAGGGCAAGAAATTTTAGCCATGCCATATGGTATCCTCTCCCATCTATGAGGTTCTATCTGGCGAGACGCGATCGGGAAAGGCGTATCTTCAGACGTACGATCCCATACAAGAAGAAGCAGTACCTCCTCAAGCTCCTGCTGCCCCCACAAGCTCAGAAGCCGGTCCGTCCAAGCCTCAAACCACAGACAAATCCAAGCATAAGGAGACGCGGTTTGACAAATCTTTAAAGGCGCCAGCTCCCGAAGGTATGGATCGGCCCTATAACTTTGACATACTGGCTTAGCTAGCCAATACACCTGCTAGGTTGTCCCTGTTCGATCTATTGCGACTCTCCAAAGAAATGCAAAAGGCCTTGAGTGAGGCATTGCTACATGCCGACTCTTACCTCGCTGAAGTCAAAGCCCCCGCCAAAGATCCTGTCTCATGTCCCCACTGCCACAGTACTATGGAAGTGGTGCCCAACATCACCTTCTCACAAGAGGACATGCTACTAAAAAATAATCGTAATGATAGACCCCTGTACTATACAGGGTATATCGGGACGATCAAGGTGGACCGTATGGACATCGATCCAGGATCCTTCCTCCGCATCATTCCTAGAAGTTTGCTTCAAATTTTGAGAATCCCTCTGCACAAGCTATCCGCAACCAACACAACTATCATAGCTTTCAATGCTGGTCGAAGCCATCTGCTGGGCAAGATCCGTCTCAAATGTCAGATCGGTGATCTCCGAACGGAGGTTTCATGCTATGTGATCGATACCAATGTATCCTATAACGTCTTATTAGGACATCCATGGATATACGAGAACATGATCATTCCTTCCACACTCTACCAGTGCTTCAAATACATCAACAGCGATGGTGTCGTGAAGACAGAGTTTGCTGATGTTGATCCTTTCAAGGGCATCGAATCTTACTATGGAGATTCGGTACTTTACCAATCTCAACCCCCCAAGGATGACGACAATGAAGCTGATAATGAAGCTGAAGCAAGTCCTTCCTCCAACGATGGTCCCTTGATTATCCGAGTCAAAGGATGTACTATTCCAAAAAGTACTCCGAAGCCTCTCACAATCTGGGTGAAAAAGAAAAACCCTGACAAGGTCAAGCCACTGACCATCACTCTCAACAAGACACCCCGGAAGGAACCTAATGACACCCGTCCCCCCAATCCTGAAGAATTGCCCTACGTGGTAAACTCGGCCAAGACTGTGGCTCCTCTTCCAGATGATGATCCTCTCAATAAGTATATCAATACTCATAATAATGTACCTTCAGCGGACGATGTTATCCCTGAAGAAGAACTTACGTATTTCCTTAGTAAAGGTTTATCTTTGAATTACTCCGATGTCTATCAATCTGTAAACCACTACATATATACGATATACGCTCTAGAGAACGGCATAGGACTACACCTCTGCATGCCGGTCACAATACCTTATATGCGGGAAAAAGTTTATCCTCTACTTCATCGTCCCAGCCAGAAAGAAAGATGAAGAGCTAATCATCTTTGATCGTATAATTGGCGAGAGAAAGTTCGTTCCAGACTCCACTTCTCCCAAGCACAATGCAGAAGCTGACTATGACTCTGGGAAAATACAACTTTTCTGGTATATTTGGCAGGCCAAGAACATCATCTAGAACATGGGATATGACATCAAAAGCGACAAAGGGCTAAATTACGATCGAGGACAACGGTTGCCAATACGACACTTTGTTCCCCCCGGCAAAACCGAGAACTACTATCAACCAAGCTGTATTGGTTTGGGCTATGTCTCTCCTCCAACAACTCCCGAAAGATCAGATGATGAAGCAGATCGTTGTTCTCATTCTTCTGATTCCTTCCTCTGGGACTTAGACTCCAGCATCGGCGACATGTTCAACACAACTCTGTCCGTCAATATGGTTTCCGGCGACCAAATTACAGACGATGTCCAATCAATCAAACTTGAACAATAGGCTCAAAAGATAGACACCAGGTGGGAGCTACGCTTCGAACAACGGGAACCACCTACCGAAGACGAGGTCATCCAAGTCAATCTAGGAGATGAAGCATCCTTCAAACCAATCTTCATCAGTAAAAGCCTATCTGGAGATGAACGCCAATCTCTTATACAGCTTATAAGAGAATACATCGACGTCTTCGTATGGAGCTATGAAGACATGCCAGGCTTGGACCCTAAAGTCGCCATGCATCGCCTGAACATCTCATCTAAAGCTAAGCCAGTAAAACAACAACAACGACGATTCCGACCAGACGTCATGGAAGCCATCAAAAATGAAGTTAAGAAGCTCATTGCCAGTGGATTCATTCGTGAGGAACAACACCCGAACTGGGTTGCCAACATCGTTCCGGTCATAAAAAAGAATGGCAAAGTTCGATTATGTATCGACTACCGTAATTTGAACTCTGTATGCCCGAAAGACGTGTTCCCCTACCGATCACTGACGTAATGATCGACAATACTTGCGGCTTCGAGCGAATGTCCTTCATGGATGGGTTCTCCGGCTACAACCAGATCAAGATGTTCCCCGACGATGAGAAGCACACATCTTTTCAAACACCGTTGGGGGTATACTGCTATACGGTAATGCCCTTCGGATTGAAGCATGCAGGGGCAACATACCAGCGAGCCATGAACATAATTTTTCGTGATCATTTGTGCAAAACTGTGGAGTGCTATGTAGACGATATCGCAGTCAAAAGTCGTCTCAAGGGCAACCACCTCCAAGACTTGAGAATGGTGTTCGAACTAATGCGTGCACACCAACTCAAGATGAATCCAACCAAGTCTTTTTTGGGAGTCTCCAGTGGAAAGTTCCTTGGTTTCATCATCACTTCAAAGGGTATACATCTGGACCTGGAGAAAGTGAAGGCTATTCTCGACATGCACCCTCCAAGAAACCTCAAAGAGCTACGCGGACTACAAGGAAGGCTAGCCTACATCAGACGATTCATTTCGAACCCTCTGGAAGGTGTCAACCATTCACTCAGCTCATAAAGAAAGGCCTATCTTTTGTCTGGACTGAACAATGTCAACGCGTATTCGATGACATTAAGGTGTATCTTACAAGACCTCCAGTACTGGTTGCTCCAATAATGGGGAGGCCCTTCTTACTATATGTCTGTGCCATGGATCATTCTCTTGGCGCCCTCTTAGCTCAGAAGAACGAAGGCGGCCATGAACAGGCAATTTACTACCTCAGCCGCACAATGGTGGGTGCCGAGCACAGATACACACCGGTGGAAAAGGAATATCTCGTACTAGTATTTGCCATCCAGAAGACATGCACTATGTGTCTGGGCAGACTATCCACATTATATCTAAAGTCAACCCTCTCAGAATACTCATGACTAAACCGGGCTCTCTCAATTCTCGTTTAGCTACATGGGCAATGCTGCTGACTATGTACGATATGATCTTCGTTCCTCAGAAGGCAGTAAAAGGCCAAGCATTAGCTGATTTTCTAGCAGCTCATCCGGTGCCGGAATCGTCCAAACTCTATGACAAAATCCCCGACGAAGTGGTGGAGTCTAACACTGCAACTGAAGAAATCCCCATTTGGCGAATGTTCTTCGACGACGCATCAAGAACAGGACCCAAAGAAAATATCGTGGCTGGAGTAGGTGGCATGCTCGTGTCACCTGATCATCTGGTTATACACCGTGCATATTCTCTCGTGGAACCATGCACCAACAACGTGGCCGAATATAATGCTCAATTAATCGGCCTACAACTGGCAAAACAACTGGGAGTTGACTATCTAGAAGCTTACGGTGATTCCAAGCTAATAGTTAGTCAGGTCCGAGGGGATTATGAAGTTCGCCACGATGATCTCATCCCCTACTACATAGCAACAATCGAGCTGGCGTCTACTTTCGTTGGATTCTTCATCGAGCACGTGCCTCGACTACAGAATATAGAAGCAGATGCTCTAGCCGGTCTCGCTGCTTCCTTGACCGTTTCTACCAATACTCAGCACTCAATCACAATATCTGGTCGAGAATTATTCTGTATGAAAGATGCCCTACATATTCATCACAGTTATGCATCGAAAACAAACGTTGATGTCAAAGACTGGAGATTTTCTTTCATAGACTACGCTGTCTATGGAATCCTCCCCGAAGACCCGAAGGAGGCGGTATCCATCCAAAGACAATCCCTCAGATTTTACTACGACACAACTACCAAGATGCTGTACCGACGCTCTTACGATAGGCTACTATTACGATACTTATCGGACACAGAAGCCAAGCATGCACTCCGGGAGACTTACGATGGAGTTTGTGGTGCACATCAACCAGGCCCCAAATTACAAGATTGCCTCAAACGAATGGGTTATTACTGGCCCACAATGATAGCGGATGCTGTTGAATATGCAAAAAAGTATAGATCTTGCCAGTTCCACGCCAATTTCATTCATCAACCTTGGGACTTTCTACACCCGACGGCAGCATCTTGGCCATTTGAGACCTGGGGCATGGACGTCATAGGACCAATCAACCCGCCATCATCCAAAGGATATCGGTTCATCTTAGCTATAACCGATTACTTCTCCAAATGGGCGGAAGCTATACCGCTCACCAAAGTGAAGACATCAAACGTGATCAGTTTCATCAAATATCACGTCATCTACCGCTTCGGCCTACCTCGCAGGATCATCCATGACAATGGTCCACAGTTCGCAAGCCACATATTCTATCAATTCTGTGACAAGAATCGAATCCAGAATGTAGCCTCTACTTCCTATAATCTAGCGACTAACGGGCTAGCAGAAGCCTTCAACAAAACCATCATAAAATTTCTTAAGAAGTTCGTGTCTTCAAATAAGCGCGATTGGAATGAGAAGCTCGGTGAATGTCTTTGGGCCTATCGCACAACAGTCCGGACTCCAACAGGAAGTACGTTATTTTCTCTGGTTTATGGGAGCGAAGAAGTTCTTTCCCTGGAAATCCAGATTCTTTCTCTTCGGGTAGCCCTAGCCAGCGAGCTGACTACTTAAGAGGGCTACCGCCTGCGACTCCAAGAGCTCGAAGCGCTAGACGAAAAATGCTTATTAGCTCAACAGCGTATTGAGCTATACCAAGCACGCCTTTCCAGAGCTTTCAACAAAAAGGTGAAGAAAAAGGATCTTTCAAGTCGGCGATCTGGTCCTAGCAGTGAGAACATCGATGGTCATGACGCACAAAACAAAAGGGAAATTCCAGCCTAAATGGGAAGGTCCTTTCGTCATAGAATTGATGTATTCTAACGGTGCGTACCGGCTGACCAAACCTGACGGTGACTTGCTCATGATGCCTATCAATGGCAAGTTTTTGAAGAAATACTATGTGTAACCTCTTTTCGTTCACATATATTCAGTCATATAAATGTACAGTGCGATGTTTATATGATTCAAAAAAATTATCTAACTATTATCCGTATTTCAAGAGTCTTGAATACGCCCTGGATAATAGGTCCTCTAAATATTTCCCCAGTAGAATCATTTCCTTTTTTGACTCCGTCCAAACTCGGTTTGACGAAAACAAATCACGTCCCTATTATCTCTGAATTGTTTTCCGATAATTATTTTCCTAGCGGAATGATCAAATGTTTTGCCATGTCCACATAACCTCTGAACAAAGCATTCATCAAAGATAGTCATGTCCACACTACCTCTGAACTATCCACTCCTCCCTAATGCTATATATCTTTCTACGTCCATATTACCTCTGGTCAGATATAGAACATCCTCTGCTATTACGTCCATATTACCTCTACTAGCAGCTTCATTCAACTTATTATCTATATTCGAATCATTCGAATATAAAACAGATAATAGGTCCACATAAAATTTCTCCAGCGAAATACCCATCAGAAATATCCCTGCTACGTCCATATTACCTCTAGCATCGATATTTCACAAAACTATATTCACTTCTGAAAAGATTCTTTATTCAGTACTCAAACGTCTATCAAAAGATGAAAAAAAAGGACAAGAGCCGTGACGGCCAAAAAAATAAAAAAAATAAAAAGAAAAAAGAAAAGGATTACAAAAATCTATGGGATACACAGGCGGTTTACGCTATCCCTCAGAGCAACAATCTCGGCTTCAGATTTCACAGCAGCTCGATGCCGTGCCTCTTCTTGGCGAGCGGCTTCATCTTCAAAGAGTGTCACGACCCGCTCCCGAATAATCGGACACGAGTCGGACACGCCCAGCCTTCGTCGTTAGACACGACGAAGTAAGCTGTACCAAACTAGGGAAGTCTAACCAGATAAACATGAAAGTATACAATCACAGCATCTACAAACGTTTCCAGAACGATCACCATAATCCACAATTCTATATATCATAAATGTACTAGTCATCAGGAATGAAATATACTATAAACTCTAAAACAGAATCTAAGAGTAAAGCTAACAGTCTAAACCTGAAGCCTCTAGCCAAGTTATGTCTCTATCCTGCTCAGCTAAGATCCCGGGCTCTGGCCCATAAGGTGGAATGATATCCTGCAAGTATACCTGCAACTTATCCAGTCAGGAGCAGAGCAAAGTACAGTTCTAGGTAATGAAACATGAACATGAACAAAGTACAGGAGTACAGCAAATGAAATACATGAATGAATCATGAAAGTACAGGAAAGTAGTACAGGAAATAAGTACAGGAACTATAGTACATGAATGTAAAGTACAGGAACATGTAAAGTATACCAGACATGACAAGTGCACAATATCAAAATACAACTAGTCCATGTGACCGGCTGGGGTGAGTACATGTACAGGAGTACATGAATATGGTACGACTTAGGGCCCGCGTGTACGATGCGAGGCCTAAGCTAGGCACATGAATATATAGTAACCGGGATTGGTCACATGGCTAGTGTATTTCCCTAACGACACTAACAAGTACAAGAACAAGGGTACAAGAATACAGGAGTACATGAATATCGTGCCATGGCATGTCACAAGAAAGGGTATAAGAATATAAATGCACAAAACCGTAGAAAAGTACTTGCCTTGCTCCGGTGATCGAGAATAGGAAGATATTAATCTCTAGGTCCCCTGAGTGAGTACAAGTTGGTTAGGTTCTAAAACATTCTCCAACCAATATATTTCTGATCCTAAACTATACTTATTATTTATAGTTTACACTAAACATTCATATATATAGATATAATTAACTAACAATAATTGAGGATTAACCATTATCAACCAAGTGCTTATCTAAGTTTCATGATAAATAATTTATAAGGATTTAGCTAACATTATTAACTAAATTCTGCTTTTGCTACTTAACACGCTAATATTATAAAGTTAACTTAGTTAACTATTTATCATAACCAACTACCTATTTATAAATTTACAATATTAGATACTTATTTTAGTGAGAACAAAAATACTATTAGCAACCTTACTAATTACTAATCAGTAAATTCCAGGATTTTATTCGATGACTAATACTGTTTGTAATAAATGGCCGCAATAACAAGTCAAACTATTAAAACAATTCTAAAGATAAAAAAAATCATTATTGAAACTTCTACTAATCATACTGTCAACAAGCCTTTCCAACATTATGTTTAGAATATTAGTAATGAAAACTCTCCTCAACCACTCCGGCCCTTATATCAAACCAGGCCTATTCGTTTAGCCCACAACCTCCTTTGACTTAATTAACGGAAGCCCCCTTCAACCACACAAGTCTCACTCAAGCCAACCCAAATCCTACTCAGTCCTGATAGTCACGCCACAACATGAAACTCCATGTACTAAGTCTCCCCTACATAGAGCAACTGAACAAAAAATATTCAAACTAAAAGATGCAAAAACACAGCAGAATCTACTCAATTATATACAATTTAAATTTAACAATGTGAATACAGTCTACACCAGAATAGTACTAGTTTTAAAACACAGTTCAACCAAACCAAAGTCCTGTCAAAATCTATACAATTAATAATCTAAGTCATAAACAATTCCATCTCTGTGCTCAGAGTGACCCAGATCAAAACACAGGTAATCCACCAAACTCTAAGCGAGTAATATTCATAGTTTAGCAAAATAATGTACAAGACTCAAAATGATTCAGGAAGAATTTGAACAGAACCCAAACCCTTGCCTATAGCTAGCATTCTTATGGGTCCACACCAACACCAAAACTTCTAGGTAAATTACAGAACACTGCAATTGCTCAGATGAAAACCCAGCAGCTTAACAGAACCAAAATAGTCAACTGCACTTATCAAAACTATATATATACCCAACTCAAACCAGAAGCAACCCAGCTCATAAGGATTTACATCTAAAAGCTCAAAAGGGCACTCAATTCAGATGTTTAAGAGAACATCCAAGCAGTGTTCTGAAGAGCTTCAAAATGATTACCCTGTCAAGTACAGACAAACTCCACTTGGTTACAAAGCCTCCCCAGTTCGTCTCTAAGCGCCATCACCTCGGAATACGACCCAACACTAAAACCATACTGAATTGGACACGACTACTGCAGAATACCTGGACACAAACAAATACATGGACACGGCCAAAACTTGACACGCACAAAACCTGGATACGAACCACCCAAAAACTTTATCAAATTCAGGATACAACTATGTTCTTATCAACCGAAGAGCAGAATTAAATAGGGAAAAAGGTAATCTAACCTGAAGTGAGGATACGGTTTGGACGTGTCGGACACTGACGGTCTTGTGTCCAAAACTGCTCGATACGTTTTCAGAGTCAAATATGCAAATACCTGGTGTGCAAAAATAGGAAACAATTTCAAAGTGTGCGATCGATCCACGAATTCTACGTAAAACAAGAATCAGAACAACAAAACCGAATTGAATCAAGAATTTATCAATCATTCATTTGATCGATCGATTCGATCAATCGGATCAAATCAAAAACAAGGAAAAGAAGAGATCAATGAGAACTCACCGCGTCGTCGCCTTGCTGTCATGTCGTCGAAGGAGCACTGCTCGCCATCGCCGCTGACGTCATCGTCGATGAGACGAATTGCCGGACACAGGGTGAAGCCGACGTCGTCCCGAAGAGGTGGCTCTACCGCGGTGTCGTTGAGAGGGGTCACGGTCGGAGATTAGGCGTTGTTGTCGCCGTCATCCCGTCGTGGAGAGGGGTCCTGCTGTCGTTGTCGACCGGGGAATGCCTCACCGTCGTCGCCGTTCACCGATTGCCGGAGGAAGAGGAGCATTGCCGAAATCTTCCGTGCACTGCCATGGCGAGATTTCTGGGAATTAGGGTTTGAATTTGGGGAAGAAAGAGTTAGAGAAATGAGAGAATGAAATTTTTTGCATTCTCTCTCCAAACACGAGGAAAAAGGAAAGAACATTTGCAGAAAACCCCTCCATCTAAACAAATTTCGAAATAACCCCCTCCGCCCAAAACAATTTCCAAAGTGCCCCCTCTCCTTTTCATTAATTACAATTTCTACTAAAAATCAGTTATAAAATTAAACAGTGGGCCCCAAAGTTTGTTACAACAAACTTTTAAATTTTTTTGAAAAAATAATTCCTAGCCTACAAGTTTTCCTCCAAAAATATCAATCCCCATATTTTATTTAAAATATCAAAAACTTATTATTGAAACTTAACTATCAACTATTATTAATATATAAAAATATTTTTTAAAATCAAAGTTATTTCTCAAAACAGGGAGGTGGAGTTACAAATCTTCCTCCCTTAAAATAATTTTGTCCTCGAAATTCGAGAGACAACAAAACAATTTCAAAGCAAAAACTCAAAGAAAGTTCAAACACAAATTATTTATTGTATTTAAAATTCTTAATATCAAAGTACACTCAAACAAACAAACTAGGATAGCGCTACCGCATCTCGTCCTCACACTCCCATGTGGACTCTTCCGGAGAGTGGTGTCTCCACATGACGCGGACAAGTGGAATAGTCTGGTTCCGCAAGCGCTTCTCCCTCCGATCAAGTATCTCCACTGGCTGCTCCTCGTAAGTCAATCTCGGACCCACCTCTAGCTCTAAAAAGTCCATCACATGGCTCGGGTCCGGAATGTAGCGTCGAAGCTGGGACACGTGGAAAACATCATGCACTCCCTCCAAGCTAGCTGGAAGCGCTAGTCGATATGCCACCTTGCCAATCCGCACAGTCACGTCGAAAGGCCCGATGTACTTCGGACTGAGCTTCCTGCCTCTGCCAAAACGAATGACACCTCTAATAGGTGAGATCTTCAGGAGTACTCTATCTCCAACCACGAACTCCAGTAGCCGTCTGCTGCTGTCCACCCAGTGCTTCTGCCGATCCTGTGCAACTCTGAGACGCCTCTGAGCCTTGAGACCAAGTACACACAAGAAGTTGGAATAACACGATAAATGATCAAGAATCAAATAGGCACGAGATAGAATGAAGTTCCAATTACAACTTAGAGGAGCAAAATCATGAAGACATAACTATTAAGTACGAATTTTTTTCAATATTTTAGCACAAGTGGGCTAGGACAAGATAGGAAAATCATGGTCAGATAATCATGATTTAAGACCGAAGTTTAGACAAGACACAAATGAAGTATGGAATCAAACTCTCGCAATGTATAATTTTGAGGAATTCAATGATCTAATGATAAAATACTAAAAGGAGGTTAGCAAGGGTTGATTGAGGAAACGTACGAAACACTCAGGAGGTACAGTATCAAATCAGGATAACGTGCAAGGATCTGTGATTCTCGAAAACTAATAATCATATAAAAAGGGAATACAGTCTCCATGATATACAAGAACATATATATATTTGAAATCACTTTACTTAGAATCCCTGCCCCGCCAGTGTATGTCTGGCTGCAGTAAACTTTCGGTTCCATGACTTAAATAATAATATGTTACCGAATAACATATCAACTTTATTCATTTTCAACAATTATCGACGAAGCAACTCAAAAGATCTAGATATGAAGAGTTTAGGACAAAGTCTCAATAATATCTAAAAACCTATGAATGTCTGAAATCACTTCAACTCGGAGTTCATGCCTCGCCAGTGTACAGCTGGCTGCAGTGAATTCTCAGTCTCCATAATCCAGATAATGGCTGCTCTAGTAGGTCATCGAATAGTCTTTGAAATTTATCTATAGAAAATTTCAAGGAAGCAAAATGAGTTTTAATAGTCCAAGTCAAGAAGATGGTGAGGTTATCTGACTATTTAGAATATAAGGGTTTATTAGGTACTAAGAGACGACAATGGATCCAATCAGTGAGTACAAAAGGGCAACCAGGGAGATTTAAAATTTCAGATAGGGCAAAGTTTCAAATTATGACGAAATATCAACTGATATCTGGAATGGTAACAAGATTCCATATATGGGACGTTATCCCGAAAGGATAACAGAGTCCCGAAGGATGAACTGAGGCAAGGTATTAGATAGGAGACAAGTTTAAAATAAGAAATAAAATTCCATACTGGAAACAAGGTTCAACAACATCTCAATTAACAACGAAACCTCAGACAAAATTTCGAAGGGAAAACAACCTCCCGGAGGATACAAGGTCTCAATTAGAGAACCAATATCAACAAGGTCGTGGTTAGAAAATAAAATCTCGACTAGAAAATCTTGACGAGGAAACAAGGTTTAGAATAGTGACTAGAAAACAGGTTCTAATAGGAAACAAGGTATTAGATTGTAAACATGAAACAAGCGAATCTCAATAGCAACAAAAACGTAAATAGAGAACAAGTCCCGAATAAAGCCAAGAATATGAAATAGAATCTCAAACAAGCATCAATAGAAGCGAAGGTTCAAACAAGGTTTCAGAATGATATTTCAAGTAGGAATAATTCTGGAATAGTACACAGTTCAAATAGGAAACAAAATTCCAAGTAGAATCCAATAATAGAAAACAAAGTCGTGAAAATGAATATGAGAACATGTTATTAATTAGCGGATATGAAACAAGTGAAATCTCAAAATACGAGGCAAGATCAAACAAGATCGTGAATAGAACGAAAAACAATTCACGAATGAGAAATAAAATCTCATAAGGAACGAGTCAAAATTTCAAGATAGAAAACGAAATCTGCAAATGAAATCTCGAATAGAAGCAAGATTCAAACAAGGTTTTGAAAGGCACAAGTTTGATTAGGAATGTAATCCGAAGTAAAGTCTTAAATATCAACAGGGTCTGAATGGAGAATAAAATTCGAGTAGAACCAAATCTTGAATTAGAAAACGACGCCATAGGAAACAAGTTATCGAGCAGGAAGAAAATCTCGAATAAGAGCAGAGTTACGAACAAGAATGGAAACAAACTTTCAAAATACATTTTAAATAGCGACCAAGGTTCCAGAATAGGAAATAAAATCTAATAATCCTTAAATAGGAAACAAGGAAGTTTCTAAGAAACAATCTAGGTGCAAGAGGAATCTAAGGAAAAACTAGATTATGAATCATGATCCACGGTTTCCTCCAACCATGCAAAAGAGTCTTCTGTCTTCAGTCTATCTTCAGTATTCTTTCAGGACTGGAATCCCTTCAACCTTCTTCAACTGTTCTGTCGTAGACTGGTCCCTGTGCTAGTGCTTCATGTGGTTGCTAAATCTGAAGAGGTTGGTCCCCTTGTTGTAGTCCTGATGCTCCTGGTGCTCGTCCTTTGGCAGTGTGATCCACGGTCTCTAGGCAATCCTTGACTTGGTGGGTAGACGATCCGCATAATAAACATAGCCTCTGTCTTTTGTGGCACTATTGTAGTGCTGACCTGGCCGACGGCAAAAATTGCAAATGATAGCCGGATGAATCTGAATCTCCTGCTGGGCTGAAAAAGTGTTGTCCGAGCGTGGCGATGCCTTGCGGGTCCATGGTAGTTGCTGTCTTCGTCATAAGTCTTCAGGTCTCTCCTGTGCTTCAGCTTCCCGTCTCGTTCCATTGTCTGTGATATATTCTGGATCTCCTGGCTAGTGGTTCCAATCTTCAGAAGGGTCGATTTCTCAAGGATTTGTATGATCTTTAGTGGCAGCTCCAGGTTCTCGATCTGCTCCTCGGTGCAAGATATGCGCTCGGTGTCGAGAAAGTCCAAGGTCTAAGAGTCTGGAAGTTAGAAGTCCTCTCTAACTCGAAAAATGCATTTGCAAGTCTGGATTGGAAAAGGACGGTCTGTTGGTGTCAAGGAACTCTTGAAACGTCTTCGTCAACTGCGTACTACCCATGGGGATAATAGAATGATAGAAGATAGTGGGAGCTCGAAACCCTCAGGTGTGGGTAGATCGACTGTTCCGGTGTCGCGTGCTTTTGAACTATCTGAAAAACAGAAAACTGTTAAAATAACCTAGACCTAAATACAACAAGTGTTTATAGAATATCAATATACCTGATATATCCTTATTTTTCGATTTTCCTATGCTGTGATCAAGTTTTCCTAGTGTAATCAAGTCCCCCAATAGTACACTAAGACCTAGTTACTATTAGGCTAGACATGCATGGGCCACCACTAAAAATATGTCACGACCCGCTTCCGAATAATCGGACACGAGTCGGACACGCCCAGCCTTCGTCGTTAGACACGACGAAGTAAGTTGTACCAAACTAGGAAAGTCTAACCAGATAAACATGAAAGTATACAATCACAGCATCTACAAACGTTCCCAGAACGATCACCATAATCCACAATTCTATATATCATAAATGTACTAGTCATCAGGAATGAAATGTACTATGAACTCTAAAACAGAATCTAAGAGTAAAGCTAACAGTCTAAACCTGAAGCCTCTAGCCAAGTCATGTCTCTATCCTGCTCAGCTAAGATCCCGGGCTCTGGCCCATAAGGTGGAATGATATCCTACAAGTATACCTGCAACATATCCAGTCAGGAGCAGAGCAAAGTACAGTTCTAGGTAATAAAACATAAACATGAATAAAGTACAGGAGTACAGCAAATGAAATACAGGAATGAATCATGAAAGTACAGGAAAGTAGTACAGGAAATAAGTACAGGAACTATAGTACATGAATGTAAAGTACAGGAACATGTAAAGTACAGGAATAAAACTATATTCCTAAAGTACCAGACATGACAAGTGCACAATATCGAAATACATCTAGTTCATGTGACCGGCTAGGGTGAGTACATGTACAGGAGTACATGAATATGGTACGACTTAGGGCCCGCGTGTACGATACGAGGCCTAAGCTAGGCACAGGAATATATAGTAACCGGGATTGGTCAAATGGCTAGTGTATTTCCCCACCGACACTAATAAGTACAAGAACAAGGGTACAGGAATACAGGAGTACATGAATATCGTGCCATGGCATGTCACAAGAAAGGGTACAAGAATGTAAATGCACAAAACCGTAGAAAAGTACTTGCCTTGCTCCGGTGATCGGGAATAGGAAGATAGTAATCTCTAGGTCCCCTGAGTGAGTACAAGTTGGTTAGGTTCTAAAACATTCTCCAACCAATATATTTCTGATCCTAAACTATACTTATTATTTATAGTTTACACTAAACATTCATATATATAGATATAATTAACTAACAATAATTGAGGATTAACCATTATCAACCAAGTGCTTATCTAAGTTTCATGATAAATAATTTATAAGGATTTAGCTAACATTATTAACTAAATTCTGCTTTTGCTACTTAACACGCTAATATTATAAAGTTAACTTAGTTAACTATTTATCATAACCAACTACCTATTTATAAATTTACAATATTAGATACTTATTTTAGTGAGAACAAAAATACTATTAGCAACCTTACTAATTACTAATCAGTAAATTCTAGGATTTTATTCGATGACTAATACTGTTTGTAATAAATGGCAGCAATAACAAGTCAAACTATTAAAACAATTCTAAAGATAAAAAAAATCATTATTGAAACTTCTACTAATCATACTGTCAACAAGACTTTCCAACATTATGTTTAGAATATTAGCAATGAAAACTCTCCTCAACCACTCCGGTCCTTATATCAAACCAGGCCTATTCGTTTAGCCCACAACCTCCTTTTGCACACAAGTCTCACTCAAGCCAACCCAAATCCTACTCAGTCCTGATAGTCACGCCACAACATGAAACTCCATGTACTAAGTCTCCCCTACATAGAGCAACTGAACAAAAAATATTCAAACTAAAAGATGCAAAAACACAGCAGAATCTACTCAATTATATACAATTTAAATTTAACAATGTGAATACAGTCTACACAAGAATAGTACTAGTTTTAAAACACAGTTCAACCAAACCAAAGTCCTGTCAAAATCTATACAATTAATAATCTAAGTCATAAACAATTCCATCTCTGTGCTCAGAGTGACCCAGATCAAAACACAGGTAATCCACCAAACTCTAAGCGAGTAATATTCATAGTTTAGCAAAATAATGTACAAGACTCAAAATGATTCAGGAAGAATTTGAACAGAACCCAAACCCTTGCCTATAGCTAGCATTCTTATGGGTCCACACCAACACCAAAACTTCTAGGTAAATTACAGAACACTGCAATTGCTCAGATGAAAACCCAGCAGCTTAACAGAACCAAAATAGTCAACTGCACTTATCAAAACTATATATATACCCAACTCAAACCAGAAGCAACCCAGCTCATAAGGATTTACATCTAAAAGCTCAAAAGGGCACTCAATTCAGATGTTTAAGAGAACATCCAAGCAGTGTTCTAAAGAGCTTCAAAACGGTTACCCTGCCAAGTACAGACAAACTCCATTTGGTTACAAAGCCTCCCCAGTTCGTTTCTAAGCGCCATCACCTCAGAATACGACCCAACACTAAAAACACACTGAATTGGACACGACTACTACAGTATACCTGGACACAAACAAATACTTGGACACGGCCAAAACTTGACACGTACAAAACCTGGACACGAACCACCCAAGAACTTCATCAAATTCAGGATACAACTATGTTCTTATCAACCGAAGAGCGGAATTAAACAGGGAAAAAAGAAATCTAACCTGAAGTGAGGATGCAGTTTGGACGTGTCGGACACTGACGGTCTTGTGTCCAAAACTGCTCGATACATTTTCAGAGTCAAATATGCAAATACCTGGTGTGCAAAAATAGGAAACAATTTCAAAGTGCGCGATCGATCCACGAATTCTAAGTAAAACAAGAATCAGGACAACAAAACCGAATTGAATCAAGAATTCATCAATCATTCATTTGATCGATCGATTCGATCAATCGGATCAAATCGAAAACAAGAAAAAGAAGAGATCAATGAGAACTCACCGCATCGTTGCCTGGCTGTCATGTCGTCGGAGGAGCACTGCTCGCCATCGCCGCTGACGTTATCGTCGATGAGACAAATTGCCGGACACAGGGTGAAGCCGACGTCGTCCCGAAGAGGTGGCTCTACCGCGGTGTCGTTGAGAGGGGTCATCGCCGGAGATTAGGCGTTGTTGTCGCCGTCATCCCGTCGTGGAGAGGGGTCCTGCTGTCGTCGTCGACCGGGGAATGCCTCGCCGTCGTCGCCGCTCATCGATTGCTGGAGGAAGAGGAGCATTGCCGGAATCTTCCGTGCACTGCCATGGCGAGATTTCTGGGAATTAGGGTTTGAATTTGGGGAAGAAAGAGTTAGAGAAATGAGAGAATAAAATTTTTTTGCATTCTCTCTCCAAAAGGAAAGAACATTTATAGAAAACCCCTCCATCTAAAATTTTTTCGAAATAACCCCCTCCGCCCAAAACAATTTCTAATGTAGCCCCTCTCCTTTTTATTAATTACAATTTCTACTAAAAATCGGTTATTAAATTAAACAGTGGGCCCCAAAGTTTGTTACAACAAACTTTTAAATTTTTTTAAAATAATAATTCCTAGCCTACAAGTTTTCCTCCAAAAATATCAGTCCCCATATTTTATTTAAAATATCAAAAACTTATTATTGAAACTTAACTATCAACTATTATTAATATATAAAAATGTTTTTTAAAATCAAAGTTATTTCTCAAAACAGGGAGGTGGAGTTACAAATAGGATCAGACTCTGATGCTCCCCCTCCAACCTCGCCAGATGCTCTTCTAAACGGGCAAAAGCAGTGGCAGTCATGGCAGCCTGGGATAGATAATCATCTTGTTCAGATGACGCCGCCCTCAAGTCAGCTTCCAACTGGGAGATCTCGTTCCTGATCTGCACAATATGATTATGCTTCTTAGTGATTTACGCAGCCAGCCTGTTCTTCGAGGCAGCACGTGCCTCACTCGCAGCGTTGAACTAGCCATACTGGTTAGCCAGCTCGCCGATCTCCCGAGCCAGGGCATCCTTCCTTACCTGGAAGGTAGCCTTCTCCTCCGTAAGAGTTGTCATCAAGGCCTCGTCCTCTGTGCGGAACAGTGACGTCGAGCTCCGCTGTTTGGCATCCCGGAACCCGACCACTTGACCCTCCAGGTCTTTCAAAACTTTCCTCAGAGTGTTGGCCTGCTCCTCATAGCTGGCTATGCTCTCGAGGGACGCTATCTGACATTCGACAACAGCCTTCACAGGGCCGAAGGCAGCATTCCGATTCAAGACTCCGGGAAGCTTCGTCTTCAGTATAGAGTAGAAAGCTTTGATAACTTCTTGGGCCATCTCCTCATCTTTAGTGGAGGTAGTTGGAGAGGAGGAACACCTGATAAAAAGCTAAACTTGACAAGAAAATCCATTCCACCAAACCACTCTTGATTATCACGTGTCACGTCCATATTACCTCTGATACCGATAGTCTTCCAACTTGACGCCTGTACCAAACCCGAGATGGAAGGCACGACATCAAGATCACAAAACCTATCACGACCTTGTTACCACTGTTAGGTTTTGTTTCAAATCTATTATCCGCACCGCTGGTGTGCCAAAGGGTAATAGGTCCACGAAAGTATCATTCTAATCTATTTGCTTGCATTTCTGGATGCACAAAAGGGTAATAGGTCCAAAAAAAGAGAGGGGGATCCCCCAGCGGGATACCCTTTACACAAATACGGTATTTTGGCTCTCTAATACAAAACACCACAGATACCACAAGCAAGGAATGGAGCGAATGTAATCTGTCTATTCAAAATCAGTTACATTCACAGGACTACATCTCATAAGTAAAACAAAAGGTTCTTCATCCCTTCATCTGGATAAGAAGTAAAATATTACATTGATGTCCAAAAGAAGGAAGAATCTGCTACTCATCAGCAACACATAGCTTGGTCAGCTTGGCAGCACCACACTTTCATCGAAGGAGGTCATGTTTTACTGTTGAGCAAGCAAACAAGGCTGTTGAACCTTCAAGAAGCTACATGGAGGAGGGCAAATATAGCATTTTAAAACATCTACAAATGGTGATCTCCTCTCCTCCATATTACGGACGTCGTGGGCCCATTTCTTCAAGAGACCATACCTTCAAAACAACATCTCTATTGTTACTTTTGTCTACTTGAAGAAACATGAAAGCACAACTTTTATGGTAACGCCCAACTACCATCCGACTCTTCGATGTATAAAGGTTCTTCCTACCATCTAAGAAAAACCTTTTTAAAACACGAAGAGTCCTGAGCTCTCTGATGTTGGTATCAAGTGTTGCATCTTCACCATGCTCAGAATCGCCGATATCGGTCCTGGAGAACTTTGCTAGCCAGATCCCTACAGAATATGAAAAGGGGCAGAAAGACAGTCAGACTCAGGAAGCTGCAGAAAAAACCAAGTTCTGAAGGGCTTCTATGCGCCCAAAAAGGCTATACGCCCAAAGGGATATGCGCCCAAAACAAGACATGTAGGCGCATAACTCTCGGTCAGTACGCGGGCGCATGACGTGACACAGCTTAAAGAGAATATAATATGGCAACACGTGGGCGCATAGCACACCACAGTGTTGGCACATGACTTCTGTGGGCACATAGTAATGCTCACAGAAGTATGTTGCCCTAGACGCAAGGGCACAGGCAGAAGAGAGGTCCGAGCATCGTAAATTAACACTCGAGACTTCATTTTTTGAAACATGCCCTTACCCAGAATCGGGTCCTGGACTGCCGAGGACTCTACCATAGGAGGAGAGCCACTCGACGCAGCCCCCTTGCCCTTTGTGGATCTCTTGGCGGCCTTGGGAGACATGGTTCTCAAAGAAAGAAGACGAAGAGTTTTCTGAGAAATTAAAATAGAAAGGAATAATAAAATTTCTCGCTCCTCCAGGGCCTATTTATAGGCACGGGCTACGTCTTATGCGCCTGCCTACTATATGCACCTATTGTGTTATATGCTCCCACTATAGCCTATGCGCCCATATGAAGGATCAGCCCTCTACATACTATGCGACTGTCTCTCGCAGACATGGACGACGTGTAAAGGATGGACCGCTTCAAATTCTGTTCTGATGAATCTGTCAGTTCGGATTTCGAGGAAAATCTCAACAGTCGTATCTCCCTGACAGGCTGGCCAAACACTATGTGCCCAAGGAGAGGGCCGTGTTATGTGCCCATTGCCTCGCGAGAAGACGATCCATGCTTTCTTCAAAGTATTTCAAACTTGTTCAAGTATCAAAAACTTTGAAGGGGGTCCTGTAGAAGCATGAATTTTTTTTAGCAAATATAGATCCATGCGTCCAAGTCAAGTATAGCTCCATGCGCCCAAGTCAAGTGTAGCTCCAAGTGCCCAGACAGTGCAACTCCATGCGCCCATTCAATGAAGCTCCATGCGCCCAGTCAAGTGTAGCTTCATGCACCCAGTCAGTGAAGCTTCATGCGCCCAAGGCTAGCTCCTCCGAAAGGAGGGCGTATAGCCGGAGACATGGCTATGTGCCCAAGCCTGACTCAGTCAAAGCCATGATCAAACGTGTACCGAAGCGCATGGCCACGTCAGTCTCCACGAGCAGCCATGCACCGAAGCATGCGGCCACGTCAACACCATGACCAACCTACGATCTCGCAGCCTGTATGCGCCTACATCCTATGCGCCTAAAGCATGACTATGCGCCCACGTAAGAACCAACGTGTTTCCTCATGTGGGCGCATAACATCATTCCAGCTCGAGAACGACTATAAAATGGAGGCCTCACCCCTCTTCAAAATAGAGAACGGAGAGCATTTTCAAGAGCCAAATTGCTATACTTTTTGCCAGTAAGCCGAGAGTTAGCAATTTTCTTAGGTTATCTCCCACTTTTGTAATCGGAGTGTTAACAGAGTAAAGGAGCAACTGCCGCTCGATCTCTATCGTCCCATTCCCTAGAATTCTTTTTTGTACTTAAGGATCCTCAGTGCAGGATCTCTCAGGCGTACTCAATTTGTGGTGCCTTGCGCCAATAAAAGAGAATACAGCTTTTCTTCTCTTTTTTTTGTGTGTCCACAAACACGTGTTCGACGAAATGCCACTTAGAACTGAAAATTATTATTTTTTGATTCTTTTTTCACGAATTCCTTGCTAATATTATTTGTAATAACTTTCGTGAAGACGGATCTTGACTCGACACAATTTCAGTATCCGAATCGGATACGGACACGCGTTCACGAGGCCCGTGCATGCCCTGTTGTCTGTGCGTCATAACTCGACGCACAGGGCTCCATTTCGCATAAAACTTTATGGGTGCGTGGGGGAAATCTCTGCCCACATGCTCCTAAAATTTCACAACATTTTGTGGAGCATGCATGAAGAAATCTCATGCGCACGGTTCAGCCCGCACTGTGCACGCGGCTGAAAAGTGCCGCTGACACGGCATTCGTATGCGAACACGGCACAACGAGGACCCATTACAGGAGCACGAGCACGAAGCCCTATACATGGGCTACTTTGAGACTTAATCCTGAGTCACGATGTGGCTCGAATCGCGAGCCACGTGGTTCGACACGCGCCACGGGCACGCACGCGCGGCGCATAGGCCACGCGGGATCCCGCGTGTCCTGTGTCGCATAGACACGATGTGGTGTCATGTCAGTGTATCCTAGACCTAGACCGGATCCTACCTAGCTATGTGCACGAGCACGAGGCTTCTTATGTTGTGTGCGAGTCCAATCGGGAGAAAGCACGTGCACGTACACATTCAACCCGCGTATCCGATTTTCCGAACGCACTCCGTGGACACGATACGGACACGGTGTTCGACCACGTGAGTACCCGAGCATGTCACACACACAGACACCTTCGTATTTGCCATGTTTCACGGGTTCTAGTTGGGTATTTGCGATTGGGTCTCGAGTTGAGTTTTCAAGTTTCAACTATATATATCGAATTAATTTTTGCATAATTTGATTTCCTGAGATTTTAGTTTAATTTTTGAGTTATAATAGGTTTAATTAGGTTCTGGACTTGCGGGGAGTGGTCGTTGGGTT